>JAGQDJ010000090.1:0-201540 GCA_022885665.1 Triops longicaudatus
TATATATCTTAACTCGCGCCGAAGCTTACTATAAACAAATGCAACTGAAATTATTTTATAACATTTTTTCACACTGTGCCCGCACTTCCGTCTTCACCAGAGCATCCCCAGGACCCGTACCACCCCTCCATCTATACATGTCACCTGTGCAAGGTGCAGCAAATCCTCATAAAGGGAAGGCGGGAACGCGCAAACCGCCCAGAGCCCTTTGAACCATCGCAGCGAACACACCAGGGTTCCGTAAAGGGGGTATTCCCTCCTTTACCATCGAAAATGTTCGCAGTTTTAGTTAATTAACGTAGTTCCTATTTTTCTACCTTCGCACTAATCGGTTGTCCGCTTTCGTTCAAAGAAACGGTCAAAGTACTGCAAAAATGGGTTAAATACTGGGTAAGTACCATACGCATTTAACAAATCCTAAATTTGAACTCTTGTGTTGATTTTTCACACAGATTGGTGCTCTGATTAGTCGCGATAATCCGTGACCACCTGTCCAACGTTACGGACTTTGCAGTCATCGCCGTGGCAACGAAAAACGCGCCTACTTGTGTTTCCTACGTACTGAAGACGCATGTTCGGAACACCTGCACACGTTTTGTTAACTTAGGGTTTCAAATTTATAACTCATTTAGTCATCTTTATTTATTTTGTCATTCTCTCTTCTTTCGACAATCGTTTATGAGTTCACTGCTCCTTTTCTTTCATCTTTCGTTCATTCTTCTCAGCTTCTTCGTTTGTCCGTTTCCAAAGTTTTGGCAAACTTTAACATAGTCTTAAAAGCTTGTCCGAAACCCCGTCCGTCCCTTGTGCCATATTTGCAACTAGTACGCAAATATTTTGTAACAGTCCCTTATCATTCCGTCCAATGATAGCGCATAGGGTTGAAAACAACGCAAAAGTATTGGCCTTGTACTGCATATTCCTTTCGAAACCTTGAACATGTACGTTAACTAGGTACAGAAATGGGTAAAAAGGTTATAAGGCTTAACTAGCTATTGTAAGAAATGATACCCTGGCAAAAGAAATTCGATATAACGGCTGTGAATAATGAAATGCGGCAAACGTATGACTGTACTCTGGTATCCCATTCCGATGTATTTGCCATGAAACGAAGACACAAATATATAAGACAACCATAATATAAGTCCAACACGAGATTTTTCTTTACTTATTGGAGTCTTCTTTCAAGTTCACAGTGCGATTAAATACCAACTGCATCAAATGTACAATGTAATTATTAGCTTTATCAAATAAAAAATTGCGCCTTAATTAATCGTACCTGTTCAGAAGTAGTATCAGGGTCCACGGAGAAGAAACCAATACGCTCGAACTGGAATTTGTCCCAAACTTTAGCTTTGCTAATACTTTTATCGGCAAACGCTTGGACGACGGTTAATGAGTTCGGGTTGCAATCCGACAAGAATCCGTTGGGTACTTCATTAGCATCTTCAGGATTCTTATGCATAAATCTACAAAAAACAAGTGAAGAAATAATTAACCACGAGACAAATGCTACACATATCCAAACCATAAAAACTTCAAAAATATGTTGTTTTTTTTTTTATTTATACGACCGTAAGGCAAAATACTCACAATCGCTCGTAGAGGCGAACTTCGACTTTTAGGGGATCGGAGACCCAGTGTATGAAAGCTTTAGGTTTTTCGCCCTCTGTTGTAGGACGGCAAATGGCCTCCAATTCAGTAACTAGTCCTTGGGCGTTTTTGATGACCTTTGACACGCTCAATACATAGCCGGCGTGTCTTAAACCAACAGATTGTTTTGGCGTCAGTCTTCTATAATTTTTGTCTTCCACCTATTCAAATTTAATCAAGAATAGTGTAAAGTAGCTCAACGATTACAACACTGTAACGGAAGATCCCTTGCTACAGCAACAATTCATGGACAACTAATACGAAACCTACGTTGAGTGAGGTACTTTACTTACTTCTTTAAAGTCAGACTGTTCAATGTAAATCACGTTAGACAAGGTCACTTTGTGCGAGCCTTTACTTGGCTCATTGGGGAAATCAGGAACTTCGACTTCAGTTGACTGGGGGGCAGGGAAGTTTGTAACGGTGACTTTCAAAGGCTCAAGGACCACCATTACTCTATTGCAAAAAGAACACGTTAACCAATCTAGAAGAATGCAAAGTGTGCAAAGATGATGTGGCAAAAGCTATTACCTTGGTGCTGTTACGTTGAGATTGTCCCTTACGCACGCTTCCAACATTTGAGGATCAACGGTCATTTGAGCGCCACTCACGCCCAACCTAGCACAGAAGCTGTTGATAGCCTCGGCAGGGAAACCACGCCTCCTCAAAGCCGTCAACGTGAATAATCGTGGATCATCCCAATCTATGGTAAACACAAATAATATACATAATGAATAAATGACATGAAAGACTCCCATTATTATACCTGCAACGATTTTCTCGGTAATGAGCTTGGCAATCTTGCGTTTAGATACTACCGTATAGTTTACATTCAAGCGGCCATACTCCCATTGCACCGGGCAGTAAATGTCTAACGCGTTACAAAGCCAATAATAGGAAGACCGCCTTCAAACAATTACGCATTAATTAGTTCAAATAATTACCAATACTAGATAAGGAATTATTACAGAAAAAAAAGACAAATGAAACTGAAAATAAAGCAAAGTAACTAACGCACCTGGACTGGAACTCTTTCGTACACAATGAGTGTGTGATGTGTTCAATAGAATCGCACAAACAGTGAGTGTAATCATACGTAGGATAGATGCACCATTGGTTCCCAGTTCGGTGATGGGCTACGTATTTAATACGATATGCAACTGGGTCCATTTTGCCTTCTTCCAGAGTTACTTTCATTCTCAAAGTAGCTTCGCCCTCGTCAAACTTTCCGTTTTTCATATCCTAAACAACAGAAAACATTCAATGCTTAAGAAGTCACACACACAATTGAAATTTACGCTACCTCGAAGAGCCGAAGGCTTTCTTCACTAGGCCTGTCACGCCAGGGCGATGGGATGGGATTATGACCTTTCATTTCTTCAGCTTTTTGATGGCAAACATAGGCCAGACTTTTCTTGATCAACACCTTGGCCCATTCATACAGCTGCTGGAAATTGTCGGACGAATGGGTGATAGCGTAAGGTTTATATCCAAGCCACTCCACCATGTCTTTAATGCCGACGAAAAACTTTTCCTCTTCTTTTTCGGGGTTAGTGTCGTCATAACGCAAAAAACAGATACCATCATAGGCAGCCGCGTAACCGAAATTGATATTAATAGCTTTAGCGTGACCTATGTGCAAAATGCCGTTCGGCTCTGGCGGAAATCTTGTCCGAACCTTTAAAAAGAATTTGAAGGTTATAATTCACAATGCAAGAGTTGTAAATTGCCAAAGCGCAGCAAGCACCTGTCCTCCAGTGAGTTTAAGATGTTCTTCCAAGAGGCGCATGGTGTTGGGAGTAATGACGTATCCATCCGTTTTGAAATTTTCGCCCGGTTTATGGAAATGGACTTTAGTTTTCATTAGTTCAGCAATAGTAGCAGCACCACTGCTTTCTTCACTGTCTTTCTTGTCATCCCCTTTCTTCGGGGCTGTTGCCTTGGCCTCTTTGGCTGCTTTGCTGTCATCTGCTCCTTTTTTAGAGCCTTTCTCGACTTTTGGGGGCGGGGCTAAGTCTGCTTCCGTTTTAGGACCTAAAAGATCCAGTAACTGGACGTCAATTTCCGCTTTTATGGCCTTGCCATCACCCCACGGCAGTAAATTACGCACTTCGCTCATAATCAATCCCACATTGAACCGATACCTAAGAAAACAGCATAAAAATAATAAAAATGTGTAATATATTTTTGTACAAACGATGAGTCCATGGACAATAAAAGGGTTATACTTTGTGCTGCTATTCATTTCAATACGAAAAATGTACCTTTTTTCTAGAACTTCAACTTTACGAGCTTGAATACATTTCTCAACGGCTTTTTCAACTTGCTCTGGAGTTACAACGACGCCAACACCGCAAGATTTTTCAAACGCGGGGATATCCACGTTATTTCCGGGATGAGATAAAAGATATTCCATGGCAGCTGTAAATAGATATATACGAAATGTTACAGCGTTTACAGAAAAAAAAAATACGAAATACCATTTAATCTTAGTTCTGAGTCAATCTTGCCGGTAGAAACGTATTCGGAGAGTAAAGGGATGTGGTGAGCCACTTGGGGCTTAATTTTAGTAGCAATATGGTAAAGCAGCATTCCTGCGCTTTTTTTAACTCCATTTCCAGAAGCTTGGTTTGCCTAAAATGCAGATAATAATGTAAATATGTAACTCAACGCAGGAGAGGAAGGTGTAGCACAATATGTTTATTACAGAAGTGATGCAAAGCTTCAAGTTCTTGGTGACAGCTTCGTTCTTCAAAGTTTCTTTGGCTTTCTGTTCACTTAGGCCAATATTAACAAGGAGCTGCAAGTCACTCTCTGTTGCAGAAACCATTTTTATGGTAAGCGTTTCCAGCAAAAGATATCTATCGCTGCCTTTCACCTCCGAAAACCCACACTGCTACGGAAATGTGCTGCCTTCTCCAACTGAGTGCAACAGCAATTGTTGCACGAAGTTAACACGGGAGCACGCACACCGAAAGTTGAGGAAGCGAACTACTAAATCTGAAATTCGCGAACCGCAGTAAGGTCTCTGCTTTTCATTAGACGTTCTAAAGATTGAAGCCTAACCCCTTCGCAAGTTCTGTGACGTTGTAAAAGGTTTCATCATCCTGTTAGTCTTACAAAAACTCCTAGCAATTCGCAGATTCTAGATAGTACTTAAGTTGTGACACGTCAGCTGATTACATAGTCGTTCCTTTTGGCCCAGTATAAGAAGAAGTCTTCGAAAAAGCAGATTCGAGTTCTAGTACATTCCTCGAACAAATTTGAGGTACAAATACTCTTATAGAAATTGTTAAAGCTTGATCAAAAATACACCCTTTAATAAAGTGAAAGATAACATCGTACGCCGACATTTAGATATCAGTGGACGTCGTTTGGGATCAGTTGTGTTTTTAACTTATAATAACAATGGCAACTGCCGGGCCAGCGTTCTCAATGGATTCGTTTATGAGGACATTCAATAGCAAAATGTGAGTTCTCAAGCTGATAGTTCGTTTTAGGAATTATTAATTAGCGTGCTTTTCCTCCATCGTAGCGAGCCTCCAGTGCGAGAACATTTAAAATGCGTTTACGCTTGTTTGACTATGTCAGCCTTGTCAGCTGCATTGGGTGCGTACATTCACGTCTTTACGGATTTATTGCGTGCCAATTTCTTTACGTCATTGGGAGCTTTGGGGTTGTTGGTAGCGCTTATGATGACGCCTGACGATGGCGGCAAAAATGCTACCAAACGGCTGGGTTTGTTCCTCGGCTTTTCGTTCGCAACTGGTAAGAATTTGCACCAGTTTTAAATTAAGTTTATTTGATTTAATTGTTATTTTTCTGTTAAAAATAGGTCTTGGCTTAGGCCCATTGTTGGATTTGGCTATTGCGATTAATCCTTCGATAGTTGTCTCGGCATTCTTGGGCACATCTGTCATCTTTGCTTGCTTTTCCCTTAGTGCTTTATATGCCCCTCGAGGCCAGTTCCTCTTCTTGGGAGCCCCTTTGCTCTCCGTAAGTATTCTTTCTCAGAAAAGTAATCAGGAATTAAACATCTTCGTTTGATAGCTCTTCTCCTTGATGTCAATGCTCTTTTTGGCGAATATTTTCTTCGGATTCTACTGGGTTTATCAGGTATATGTTTTCCTCACTCGTATTTGTTGACTTATTAATTTTTTTCGGTTCCGTCTGTTGCAGGCTCAGCTTTATGTTGGACTTTTAATTATGTGCGGTTTTGTGTTGTACGATACGCAATTGATTGTTGAAAAAAGGCGCTTGGGTGATCGCGATTTCATCTGGCATTCGGTGGATCTCTTTATCGATTTTGTCAACATTTTCCGTCGTTTGCTGATCGTCTTGGCACAGAAGGTTAAAAAAAAGTAATCGGATTAAAAAAAAATAATGTTATTTTTTTTATAGGATGAAAAACAAAACAAACGTCGTAATTAAACAGGGAGAACAAGGTTTGTCAACCTAAGTTGGGGACCTGTACATTTTTAAATTTTCGTCCGTTACTTGTTTGGTTGTTACCGTAATCAAATAAGGAATGACCACATTTAGGAGATTCTTTGGTGTGATTCGTGTCCTTCAAGAAAAAAAGAAGAGGACTGATGCCCTATTTAGCAACGTTACCTAATTGTGAAATTATTACTGTTCCGCAATAACTGGACATTCTTTGATTTTCAAAATCGAATAAAGTCTTTATTCTAACACAATGCAGTGTCGGGTTTTTGGACTTAACATTTATATAAAATGGTGTGAGAATTACGCATCTTCGGCAACCTCACATTCTTCACGATCTTCTTTGCCTTCTAACTCTCCCGTCAAGACTGGTTCATCTTTATTGTTTTCTAATAACGCCGGTAGTTGTTCACCAGCGTCGTTCGTTTTCGTCTCCTTGAATTTGTTGATTTCTAGAGGAAAGTAAATTCAGCACTGAACAAATAGAAACCGCTAAGATGAATTTTACCAAATTTGCTGACGTCAGCACCACATAACCTCAAGTAGTGAACGCGCTCATTTTTGGCCACGAAAGCGCGTACTGAACTGGTCCCTTTCCATCCAGCTAACCAAAAGTTTAAACCCGTTTCTGGCACGTTATATCCCAATAAACAGCACCCACAATCTAAAAAATTACAATGAACATAAACGGCGTCGAAGTTCCTTTCCGTTACCGTATATCTTGAGCTTTTCTGCCGTTTCCTCGCTAAAGTTGCTCAGCTCCAACGCTTTATCTTCGTCTTCTGTTTGCAACAAAGTGATGATCTCCTCTCGTGTCATCACAGCTTTACGGTTTTTAACATAATTCGCGACAACAGGTACCGCCTACAGAATGTAAAGCTACATTTCCCATACATTCTTTTACAGAATATTGTGTCCAACGGATCAGGAACAAATCCTGCCGCTGGAGCACAATGAAGGTGACAAAACTTTCTGACGACAACGTCGGAAAAAAAAAAAACGATGCTCCAATACTACGCAATTTTTAAGAAAAAGAAATGTTACTTCATTAGATAACCGATAGGGGCAAACTGAGCCTTTGTTATCACACTTAACGAACATCTTCACTCCAGTATTCACTATCTAAAAACGGAAAATAGAACATTCAGAAATCTCTGAATCACACGCTACGTAACCCAATTACTTTTACTCTACTGGCGTTATTTTGTACTACATCTCGTACGATAGGCGTGGCGTAGTACAAGTTTTTCATTTTGCCTTCCTTGCTGCGGGTGAAGAATGTTTTTGGATCTAGGGACCCGTCGATGTTGTAGAACTCCCTAAACATAAGTTACTGTAAATACTTCGCTATAAAAAAAAATTATGTTCATCTACGTATCAACTATGAAAGGGAAGGATACTCAGAAGTGGAAAGAAAATAATATTACTGAATTGGCGGCCACACAGGTTCTCCCTCTTCGAAGAAAAAATACGGATCTTCTTTGAAGCCAAAATACTTCCGCTTTTTTCTCGCCGGTGAGCGCGGCGCTTCACTCGTCGCAGCTAAATCAAGCTTTTCACCATTTTCTCCGTTAATGGCAGTTTTGGCCGAACTTTCCCATGGTAAAAGAGCCTTTTTCTGCAAAACTGCCACGAAAAACGCGCCAGTGTCCTGGTGGTGCGGCAAAAGTCGCATACTAAAAAAAAAAAAGAATAAGCAAGTTTATGGTAAATGGTGACAAAAATAATACTAACTAAAATTAATAAATATAAATAATAATAAACAAGATTTATAATAATAAATTTATTACCATCTTTCTAGATGGTATTGGTCTGCTTCGGCTGCTGAGGGAGGGAACAACGCAGCCCTGAAGAGAATCTTATGTTCTTCGGGAATATCGGCTGGTGTTTTGTACTCGGTCAAGTCTCGACCCAAAACTTTCCAATGCGAAAGACCTGGACAGTATTTCAAACCTGGTACCATTGCTGATACATCGACCAATTCCAAAGCTCCTAGGGCACCAAAGAAACATATATTGCGTCGAAACAAGTATAGCAGTGATTATGTTTACCTTGGGATTCCTTCAACAACCGGTGAATAACAGCCTCATCTTCAAGGGGATTTAAAGAGCAAGTTGAGTACACCATGCGTCCTCCTATGGCTAACATTTCTATGCCACGACGTCCAATTCGGTACTGAAGCCCGTGTAAATTCGGTGCATTGGCCACATTCCACTTTTTCCAGATGTCAATATTCTTCCTCAAGGTACCATCACCCGAACATGGTACATCACACAAAATGCGATCGTACTTCATCGGCGCAGTAGTTCCATCTAAATAAAAAAGGTAGTAGATAGCTAAACGACCAAAGAAAGCACACTAGACTTCTCAAGCCGACGATTTTACGAAGGAAAGTCGTGAAAAATTGAACCACTATTTACCGGGCTGGGGTAATAAAATATTGGGCATAATAGACGCATCGTGGTTAGTAATAACGATGCTTGGGCTCTGCAGACGCTTGGATTGATGGACCAACATGTAGCATCGCTTATTGTCTACGTCATTAGCGACTACAAGTCCAGTGGGCAATGATCCATCGTCCGTTTGCAGCATTTCAATCAACTGTACCGTCTTAGAGCCTGGCGCTGCACACATATCCAGCGTCTAATCAAATTAATGATTAGTTGTCGAACTTTAAAAACCTCTTTTCATGATTTAAAAATTAAACAAATAAGCAAGTCAATAAAAAGCACACGGGAGAAGAAAAAAAAAGGCTAAAAAAAATAAGCCAATTACTTTATGGTGAGATTGAACGTCAAGCACGATGGGCGGGATCATACTGACAGCTTCTTGGCGGCTAATATTGCCTGACCCGGTCTCAGAAATTAGGAAATTATGGAGTTTAACATATGACTCGGTTTTGCGAATTTCTTTTCGCGTCAGATTAAGCTGCCACGCTAGTAAACCGGGGTACCAGGGTAAACAGAAAGGAACAATGGATTCCGAGCCTTCCGCCTGGCCAGCCGCGACAAGCTCTTGAAAAAACTGTCCCTCAATGATTTGCCTCAAAGCTTTGGCTTCAGATTTGAACCCGGCGATGCGAAAAACTACAGGCAAAGGGCGTTTAAATGCTCCCATAAAGCTTTCCCACTCCTGTTCTGGTACAATGCCTTGCAACTGAGACCAAGATTTCGGTAAAGTATACTAGCTTAAGAAACAACTGTAATATTACTTTGTAGTACTGTTCGAAAAGAGCATTTTCCCTAGGAATATCTTCGTAAGCGTACGGAACACCAGCCTAAGTAAGTCGAAAATTAAAATAAACCACGAGATTTGGTTTCGTTTGGAGTTCAAGCATCTTCCGTTACATACTACTCGAGCAGGGTCTCGGGGTCCTTTGGGCTTTCCTTTGGTAAATTTTCGTTTGCCCATTTTATGTAGTAACTTTGCTCGTTATCGTAAAGTTCAGTTGGCAGAAGGAAGCTGAAAGAACTGGGTAAACAACCTATTTCTGATTCACCACGTGTAAACCGCTTGTTTCTCACTTTTCGTGTCACCGGTGCTATGGTGAATAGATGGTAGCATTGTTGATAGTTTCTGAGAGTTATCTAGCGGTGGGTTCTTAATTGATTTTCAGGAGGGAAACTTTAAAAATTGACAATTTCGATATTCATACCATTTCTATACCGTTTCGATAGTTACGTGCAGAAACTACTGTTGTTCTGAAGTACTCAGTGATAAGATCAAATTCCAGGGTCAAAATACAAGGTACTGCAGGGTACCTCCAGAATTTCAAAGCTTAATTAAAAATGTAAAGGAAGCGTTACTCGAAATTTGATTTAGCGTGCTCCTGACTCATACATTGCCGTTTGGTTTCACATAGTTTTGCAATTTTTTCCCACATTCTGAAAACTATGATAATATTAAGCGGGACACCAAATTTTGTCATGTTTGTGCTACCAGGACGTTATATGTACAGATTTTGCTATATTTTTTTTTGATCGAGGGTTTTTTGCATTGCACTGTGTCATTATACAGTGCAAGGCAAACATATTTAGGCTTGCTTAAAGTTTTTAGGCATGTTGTAAGACAGGTCCAGAAAAAAAATCACAAACTCCGTAACTGGGCAACATGCGTGCCTCTCAAAATTTGTTACCTACAAGGAACAGGAGTCGCAGAAACAGCTCTCGCATACTTGAGCTTGCTTTTTAAAAGTTGCTAAAATCCACTTTTGGGTGTTGAAATCTCGAAACTACAAAAACAAAAATTATTTGCTCTTCTAAATTTTGAAGACCAAAATCACTAGTGTTTACCAAGTCTTTTTTATTCACATTCCAAATTACTGAACTATGATTGCCGTACTCTGTACATGGGATTCTGAAGCTTATAAATACTTTGAGGGTCGGTGATATTTCTTACCAATTGTAACATTGTCAGAAAAACTCATCGGGCCGGCTTCATGAGTCCTTCCATTGAGTATGTCCGCACTTGTTCATGGAGGGACTGGGGGTATTGGCAAACGTGACACAGGGCAATTTTAACGAAAAGTATACACTGACGTATACATTGACGAACTTTAGATGAATTTTAGACATCTGACTATTCAAAATCAAACTTTGATTAGATGATACATTTATGTGTAATAAAAACTAATGAGAAAAAAAGCAATAGTAGACTACGCGGAAAAATCTTGTGATATCGAATTCGCTGTAATTCTTACAAATTTGGTGATATCCCACATTCAGTTTTGTTTTTGTCATAATGAGGTTTATCAAATCTCCACAGAAACATCTTTTAATAAGCATGAGCTATAGAACAACAGATTTAAGTTAAAGCTTAGCAAATCAATTTTCTGGGTAGTTTTGCATGAGACGGAATATGCTGAGCTATGCTGGAGGAAGACTTCAACACAAGCCCTTTCTACCAGAAACAATTTGATGTGCTGAACCAACACTTGACATCTCAGAACGTCACTACCATGCAATTAAATTACATTGCAGCTGTGATTAAAGAGCTGTCGTAAATAGGGTTGTTGTAAATAAGTAAACTTCTGTGCTTCAACTTCTTTATTAATATTTCTTGTTGTTGAACGAATCTTATAAATGTTCTAATATGTCCGATTTATGTTTCTTTATTTCCAAATAATCACAACTCCGTACTTTAAGAATACATGGAAAACTGATCAACAATGGAAGTCTCTCTAGCAAGTTTCAATTTAATTACAGACTTAACATCGAATCTTTATCTAGGGCAGTATTAGGAAGTCAAATATACGGATTCGTAAACGCGCCGGTCTTTGTCTAAACATTGGATACAGGAACTTAGGGATGTAAAATTCGCTCACACGGATACAAGAATACCCCTTTAAACATGCAGAAGACAGAAAGGGACTTTCTTACACCCAAAATGGGCATAACGTATGCAATTTTTACAGCATAGGGCTAGTGCAAGCCAACTCGGGTAGACGGAGTGCGGACAAACGTCAAAAATTCCTCCCTGGATTTTGGGTCGTCACGGAAAGATCCCAGCATTGCCGACGTCACTGTTGAGCTATTAATTTTCTGCACTCCTCTCATAACCATGCACATGTGCCTATAAACATAATTTAAACCGTTAGAATTATGTGCTAAAAAATAAGACTCCTCATTACGTTGCTTCAACGACCACGGCTACGCCCTGAGGATCCATAGCTTCTTGAACTGCAGTGGCAATCTGTTTTGTCAAACGTTCTTGGACTTGAAGCCTGCGGCTGAAGATCTCCACAATTCTAAAAAATATAAATAATAAGTTGAGTAAACGATAAAATAAGTGATGAAATGTTTACCTGGCCAGTTTTGATAAACCAACGACTTTACGGTTAGGGAGGTAACCTATGGAAACTTTGCCGACGAAGGGTACCAAGTGATGTTCGCACATGGAAAACATCTCAATGTCTTTTACGACTACCATCTCGTCATGGTTTTCGTCGAAAATTGCGTCGTTGAGTACATCTAGTTTCAGTTTTCTTCATTAGTTGGTCTCATTAAAAAGAGCAACGAACGTGGTAACTAAGGATCATTTTTTTCAAGCTAGCAAAGGGAGTAACAGCCTTTAGGATTTCCTTTGAAAGTAATAACACGTACGTATTTTTACGGAAGATTGCTCGAGGAGAATCATAGTGCGAAGAGTAGAAAATCGAGCTTAATAATAATACTAGCGTAAAGTGAACTAAAGCTTATCGGTAAATCTTCCTTAAATCTAGAAAACTAGAAAGAAGTAAGAAGGTAGGTGGATGGGCGTGAGGGGGAGTAAACAGTAGCTTTGGAGATAGCGGAACAAATAAAGTAATAAGACTGCCTGTCGGCGGCAGGCTTTGGAGTTGACAGTTGCGGAGATAAGTCCGCAAGTCAAGAGAACAGTGCACATGGATGCCATTGTATTACCTTCTAGGGTTTGGTCGTATCCTTTTGTGAAGAATAGCATGGCTTTGGCAGCGCGTTCAGGGGTTTTTAGCAAACCCTGGCGGTTAGGGTCTTCGCCCAGATGTGACAGCAATAAGCGATAGGCGCGGGTCATCTCTGGCAACAACTGTTCCCTGGTGGGAGGCGGGGGTGCGTGGTCTAACTCCAAGTCATGGTGGAAAGTGCACTTCTCGTGCCCTGTAAACAGAAAATGCGACAATTTATTTATATTTTTTCCTCCATATTTAGTGCTCTCATTAATTTGCCTGAAGGTTAATTTAAAAAATACGTGGTATCTTTGCTACTACTTAGACAGTCTACTGGAATCTCATATCATCGTGATTCATTACAATGACAAGAAAATACGGTATGGCTGCGTCTCTCCAATATCAAATCGGCAGAAAAATCTCGAGTTATCTCGGCAATAACTTTTCTCTACGACAGAACGTCTCCCTGGCATCTCTTTAAGAACTTAACAGCATAAACGGAGAGAAAAATTGAGGAACAAGAAACGTTTGGCGAATAAATGGTCAAAATGAGGAAGCAAACGTCACTGAACGTTAAATCGATCCTGACGGACTAAGCTGCTGAGTTCGTCAAGAGTCACATTCCTTAACCTGCCATGCAACAATCAATTTGCCCTGAATAAACTAAGAGAACGCATTCTTAGTTTCCTAAAATATTGCGTGCCACGGCAGCTTGATCATAACTATCCTATAATGAAATTCTCAATAAAGATATTTTTTAATTGTGTCAGGCGAATATTATTTCGAGGTAACAAAAATCTAAAGAAGCCTTGATCTATTATTAAAAATCTTTGCCTTGTCGTTGTAATAATTTTCCAAGGAGTTCAATTACCTTCATAACGAAAAATTTACTCGTGTTACGTAATTTGAAATAGTTGCGTGTAGTACAAAGCGATATTCGCGTAACCGTCACATAATTTCGATGTTCTTGGCCACAAGTTTCTCAAAAGTTTTGTGGAATCGAATATCACGTATTATATAATGGGATTCATTTACCTGGTGTGATTGAAGTCCGGCGAGGACGTCCGTACAACTGATCTTCTTCGTTGGTTGTATGTTTACAAACCGCTACTGTGGTTGCGCCATTGCTAACAGTATTCGCAGCAGAATCCATTTATGAAAATTTGCTTTTCTCTGTTCCAAATGGGATTACAATAAATTTCAGTCACCCTAAACGTAATAATAATAATAAACCAAATTAGAACGAGTTTAGTTTCACAGCTAGATCACTGTAAGGCTGAATTACGCAACAAGTGGAGAGTGAATGAAAACGACGGGGAGAACAGCAACAAGTGCGTAAAGGGTAAAACTGGGACGTGAAAGTTTTCTTCGCACCAAGCAGAATAGCAACCCAATGGTGCTTCAAGTCATGTCACGGGAAGTCGCGAAAGTAAAGCACGAAGATTGTCAGCTCCCGTCCTGTGCGTCGCACTAATGGAAACTGAACGGCGCTCGAGTGGTGAATAAGCTTCTTCTCCACCCCCTCTGGGCTTATTTGGGCAGAAAGCCTATGGTACTTCGAGCTTGCCTGCCTTTCGGTATTATACTAGCGTACACTACTATCACTTCTGGCCGAGAGCCTCATTTAAAGGGATAAAGTACTGAACAATCTTTTAGCTACAAGGGACCCTTTTTCTTCTTGCTTGGTGCCTTTCCCGTCGATCGATATCATCCACCAACGCACATCGCACCAGTGATTTTTCTCCTTTCATGAAAATACTGACTAGTGGAATACTTAAGATGCATACATCAAAGGACAATTTTTAACAGTTTATGATTGGCAGCTTACCTCGCTTTTTTTACTATCAGCGCAGAGTGGGCAGCAGAACTTGGGACTCACGACAGACGCTTTTCCCTTCAAGTCGTGGAGCTTAAATACTTTACTGATTAGCCCAGGGTTTCTGCTAGCAAAAAGGTACTGTATACGCTTGGGTAATCAGCAAGCGGTCTTTCCTTGGGAACGCCAAAGATGACAGAGGGAAGATGAGGCACACTAGTGATAAAACTTCATCGTTTACGTAAACCTCACATGTGATAGCATCAGTTACATTCACACTAAAAACCGAACGTTTAGAATATTGCACAATAACTGTCTTCGTAAATACAAACTCTATAACGATGAATACACACATTTTAATACAATGACCCAGCCTTTGAAAACTTACAATCCTTGTAACTTGGTGTATGAACAGAGTTTATATGGCAGCTACATTAGAAAACATGGGAAATTTAGTGATTGGGCATCCACGTTAATTGGAAAGTCGTGAATGGACGTTTATAATGTAATCATCCATAACAGCAGAGCAGTATACAAGGGCCTTCAATATTCATTCCTGTAACGATGATATTTATCTCTGTGACACTTGCTTGTTCTTATACTTTTGCCCTTTTCCCCCTTCATGGTCTTATAACTGACATACAACTTTATTAAAAAATATTTGGTAAAGGGGAAAAATTTCTCATAAAAGAGCAGTTTGCAGAACGAACATGTCCTTGCTGGTATTTTAAAAGGCCCTTCGATTTAACTTGTTAAGGTTCTTTGCTCGCTACGACATCTCCTTAAGCGTATTGCAAAAATAGACTTCTGTTGTTTCCCAAAAAAAAGTAATTTCTACTGAACGGTAATAAGCTTTTGAAATTACATTTTGCTTCTTGTAAAGTCGATATTCAGACGGACTATGTGAAGATATCTGTTCACACTATAGGTCGGCCCATAAGTATCAGTAAGTTTTTCGAATGAGTATTGCTTACCGCGTATGTGAACAACGTTCTTAATGATGTTTGCGTTATCAGTCGGCTTCTGGAAAACCGAAGGCTGCTGTCATGCTAAGGCAAATTGTGTTTTTCTCGGCTCCGCGGAAAATGTGTAACGTCATGCAGACGAGGTCTCATTGATGAACTTTTGCTTTTGAAGATATAGCGGAGCTTCGTAATAGCTCTATGAAAACGAAAGTGAGATAAATCCTTATCCAGTGCTATTCACACGAATCGAAACAGAAAATAATTTACCTGGCATATCTCACAAATAGATAATAATTACGCTTAACGGGTCAGTTTAAGTAGAGATAATTACAGTGTGCCACAAAATATTCTTACTGCGTATGACAATCGAAACTCGCCCCCACGTGTTCGAACACGATATGGGAAGATATCATATGTGTGCAGTTCTGGAGCTGATAGTATAATAGGATACTTCATTGTTCAAAACAGAAATCAACTTATTAATTTACGGAGAAATTAATTACAATGATCTTGGCTCTGTTCGTATTGTTATTGTTTATTATTCGTTAAAATTCCATTCAAGACATTCTCCAAGTCCTCGTTTCCGTTACACAATATCTTAAACATTGTGTTAGCGACAACCTCGATACGAACTAAGTGCAGTTTCGGTCTCATAACACTCAACGCTGCTGAAATATAATAACGTATTAGACGACGTTTAACAATAGGGGTGAACGGGCGGGATTTCTTTCTGAGAGAGCAGGTGGTGCGCGGTCGCCGTCCGTTGCTATGGGTATCATGTTTGTTATGGAACAGTGTACCGTAATACTGTATTCAGCATACTGCACAACACAAACTTGTTGGTGAGACAAACAACGAAAGGAAGTTTACATGGCCGAAGTGCATCTTATAGGTCAGATTGTGGGAGCTTCTGATTTCCCACATTTTCGTTTGTCTTGTCAGTGGGCGTTGCACGCAGGTAAGTTATTTTAATTATTTATTTATTACTCTTATATTTTTCTTTCGCTTTACGAGCTTTCTCATTACATCATATCTTTTAATAAAGGACCTGGTTGGACTACAATAGAAGGAATAACACAAGGCCAGACGCAAGTAGATTCCCCGGCAGTGGGTGTGGCTAGTAATTGGTGCCATCCGATAGATGTCCACTGGGCTACACGTGGATTGCAAGGTTGGCCCAAATTTCATCTCCAGGTTTTGCACTTGGATTCTTACGGAAGACTAGAACCACTGGGGTACGGGTATTGTCCCGTGCCAGGCGCGCCTGGGACTCACGAAATCGATGTCCCAATTTGGCGTCCCACAGGTTCACTCGTTTTAAAATTAATTTTTAACGAAAGACTCATAATACGTGTATTCCTTAGGAACACGAGAAGAAGAACTTTCGCGATTATTCCTAGGAGGTGGTTTAGCCCTCCGTGCTCCTGACGTCATTTACCACGGCGCAGATCGTTTTCGGCTAAGAACGACTTCCGTAGGAGTTGTTCGGCTTAGTCTAAGTCTCATCCTCAAAGATTTCGCTAAATACGGCGTGGAACATTAAAGGATATCCCCTGAATTGTTATCACAAGAGAAAATATGTATTTCTACATGGTTCCGTCCATTCTCTCCTTGGTCTTCCTTATAACAATAGCACGGGCGCAAGATGCTGGAAGCGATGTCTCAACAAATGGAAATAATTTTACTACTGAATTATACAGCTCTGAACCTTCTTACACTACTGAAGCTGAAAAATCTCAGAATGCATCTTTGGAATTTACTACGATCCCAGTAACACCAAGTTGTCGGTGCTCAAGTCTCATGGTAATCTATTTTAGAAAAAAATATCAAAATATCCTAATTTTCGTGTAATTTTGTATCTGCAGTCTGAAGTCGCATTACAGAGAGGTTGGAGCGGGAATCCGGGCTATATCGAAGGTTTACCTGTCCGTACAGGTAAACTTACTCAAGAAGCCGATTCTAGCGGCTTGATAAAGCAAGCTATGCTTGTTTCCCGAACAAATTCGACTTTCACTACCATCTCGCCTTCCTTCCACAATCAAGAATGTCCAGATATGTCCAACATAGCTTCACACCGGGCACCAATTTCATTCAAGCGGAACACAGAGATTCAGTGTTACTGGCACTGGAGCGAATGGACATCTTGTTCGCTAATCCAAGCGAACATTTCGCGTATATTGCTAGGAATGAATGAAGAAGATTTGACTAGTGTAAGCGTGGGTGCCTGGGGCAATAGTGCACCAGAACATCTGGGTGATTGGCTAGGGGTGCACATGTTTCACAGTTCGCGTCCCGAGTATGAAACAAGTCCTGGCACATGTTTTGTAACGCGTGAAGTCCTCGTAAACGTGTTCTATACTCAAGTTGGGTCAGTGGATGCGCCCCAAGCTAGGATTGTGGGTGTGGCTTACGTATGGAAACCACCGGCTCCTCTAAGCCCGAACTACCTCTGGCTAAAAATTGGAGTTCTATTCCACGATGTAAGCTTACCGCCCCAGCCTCACTTTGCACCACCTTTGGCCCTGAATGCTCGATTACCCCACGATTTCTTCTATCCTTTCTTTCTGAATGCGTCCCGTGTAATGCAACCCCTTATTCAGTTTTATTTCATGACAGGCGTTTACATGCTTTCGTTTCTTCGTATCTGCTGGTAGCATGTCTAAAAATACAATTTATTTAATTTACTTTAATTTGTACTAACGGAATAGTATTCTTTTCGTAACAATCGTCGCTGTTCAAGTGGCAGTACACCACGGCAAAGGTGGGATATTTCAAATGCTAACTGTCTCAGCTGGCAAGTTTGTTGCCGACTAAACGAACAGAATAGGGTTCGCAAAAGGACTCGACATTAAAATCTGATTCGGATGAGTTTATGGGAAGGGGTTTTGCTGCCATTAGCTCTTTCGTCAGCTTATTACATTTTACACTTTACATAGCGTTTCTATTAATTGTGCTAAATATTTATATAAATTGTATTATCGATACAGAGAATAATTGCAATAGAATAGGAATAGAAGATTAGAATCTGCACCTTCACTGTGAGTCCCTGAATTAGCTCACGACCAAGGAGAATATTGACAATAACTGTGGAGTGTTTATGACCGGATTCCGGTAGAACATACCGTAGATTACGCAAGAGATATCAGTACGGCAGAACTCCCATTTTGTCTTTCCCGACCATGGAAACGTCCGATTACATCAACCGCCTTGAGAATACATATTTCTTCGATTATAGTAGGCTTCTGCGTCAATTCTGATGCATTTACTCGCCGATATTGTGAAATTTCCCAGTAATTGTCTCAAGAATATATACCTGAGGCATTAAGTGCATTTCACGTTCTATTACTTGTCTGCACTAAAATTTCCTCACATTTTGATAATGCATTCACTATGTAAAACAGATTTTGCCATTTATCGAACTTGGCCACTACTATGCGATCCTGGCTGGATTACAAAATCGAAGTTCTAATTTACCTTGATTCGGTTTGACATACCGGTGGGCAGCGGACTAAAATGGACAACTTGGATATTTGACAGAATCAGATATACATGTTCGTTTCATTAAGAACATGCTAAACAACTTTTATGGGTAATTGTAGAAAATAATTAACTTAATTTGTCAGCACTAAAATTGTCTTTCTGTTATACAACATTAAGAGGCTCGAAATCAAGTTAATTCTAAAACTCGTATTAACGATACATTTTTTTTAAAAGAGCGTTATTTTTATGGGTCAAATTCAAGTCAAAGAATTGAATTTTTGTGACTTGCCCCCGGTTTAACGATGACTATGTCCGAGTGTGGTCATTACCGTTACCTACGTAGATTTAAGACGGAACAGCTTATTCACGAAATCCACTTGAAAGGAAGAAAAAATGGAAGAAAAATTGTAACAGTAAGGTATAAGTGAAAGAGTATGGGTATTTAAAGGTATCTAGGGGCGCGCACTCAAAAAATTAATCGAATCGAATACGTTAATACGAATCTTCTTAATTATTCAAACACATTCGGCCACGGAGTACTGCATAAATACACTTCACACATGTTGCTACCGAAATGGTACCTCAGGCTGAAGGAAATGACTTATTGATGAACTAAGCGACCATGGCGAACTACGTTCACGGTTAACAGGTGGCTGAGCGAACGACAGCTTGATGGCCCGCGCCTGGTGTCTTCGCTTAAAGTCGGTGTTCCATCAGTGTTCAGCTTTTAAGAAAAGTTGCATGAAACACTGAAACATTATATAGGAAAAAGTATTTTGCCGTTCATCTTCTGTTCCTTAGGTATCAAAAAGCCTGGTGTCTTCGCTCAAGTTCGGTGTTTAACATTGTCTGGCGAACTTCAATCCTTTTCGCGTGTTATAGCTACGGGTTTATGGAGGGTAGCATGGAGAAAGGGAGAACGCAGTTTTTAAGAAAAGTTGCATGAAATAATTAAACATTATATTTTTTGAGTTTTTAAGAAACGTCATATTATATAACATTATAACACGAAATATGGATCAAAGTTCGCTAGACAATAATGAACACCGAATTTGAATGAAGACACCTTAGCTTTTTGCCACATAAGGAGCAGTAGATGGCCTGTTTTTCCTATATAATATTTAAGTTTCTCAATCACCTTTTCTTAAAGACTTGTCTAATTATCCTCGAATTCGCGGCGCCGTAACTCCCGTTTCGCAACTTGGTGAACATGTGTAATAGTTAGAAACATTTCCGAAAAAATGCCGGCTTCGCTATCGTACCGAAACCTACCGGATGGCTTACTTACTACATCGCTCGACACCCTTTTCTGTGTTTTGTTTTTGGAGCTTTTTGTACACGTCGTCTTCCGGTGCATAATTCAAATGTATGCTGCTAAAGAGCCTAGGAGTTATCATCCGACTCATGGAGCTCCTTTAAACAATTTTATCGGTGGTCTTATCGCTCCACTGACGACTGTACATTACGAAACACGGGCTTTAATATCTTAAATTGTATTCTTCTGAAGTGGATCTCCTTCAAACATTTATGCGCTAATGTGCACGAATACTTTTCCGTGCAAATTAACGTGCGTTTAACGTTGACCATCAAACGTATTCAGCATTCGAATTCCGGGTACTCTACGATCCGAACCCCCTGCACATGGTACTTGTAAAGATGAAAACTTGCTTTCATTCACGGAAAACTAGTGCCCCCAAACCAGTTAACAGAACTGTATGCTCGGAAGGCAAAGAGTAGTCAGAAGCACAGAAGTAGCCAATGAATTTAGACGTACCCGCAGGAACAGCCAACTATTGAAAACAAGAGTACCCTAGTGATATTTGTTTTAAAAATTTAGTTTAAAAATGGGCTTTCCCATGGCTTGGACACAGATGTGTGATCGGGGTCAGTGGTCATGGAAAAATTTATGCTCAAATGAGCTATTTCCCAACAAACGTAGTTTTGTTATATTTGTTGCCTATATGGCCTTTTCTATCAATCACGGTAAATTAAATATTACCTTCTATCCTTGATCTAATCCTTATTTTCTTCCTCTAGGATTGCTCATAACCACGTCTCAAAAGTCCGATGGTACTTATGCATATAACGTTACAACTGTGGTACTATTTACCGACGTTATTAAACTTGTAGTTGCCTTTGCTCTTCATTCAAGCCAGTAAACTGATATCTCTTTCTTAAAATATCGTCAAGAAATGACAGTGAAGGAGATGATATAAAGAAAGTCGCACTGGTGTGAATTTATTTTTCAATAATAAAGACATTCCTATTTATGCGTTTTTGAAAAACTGACCGTTGGCTATACTTAGTATATTTTTCAAAGGAAAATCATGACATGACCGAACGTAAAATAAATAAACCAATGCGATTTTTCTTTAAATGCTGTGTTTCTTGTACTCTACGGGTACACCTACGCAGAATTTCGAAATAAATACTAAAATCTATTTCAATAAAGGAGTTCCTGGCGCGCAACACTTCAAGCGATGTCAACATACAAACGCGGTAGTGTATATTTATTATCTAAGCGAACCTTTCATTAATGAAACGCTTTTTTCTCTAGTATTGCTTTTGTATTTCATCCCAGCCTTGCTCTATTGTCTCTACAACAATTTAGCCTTTGTCAACTTGACAGCATTTGACCCTACGACGTATTTCCTCCTTATGCAACTCAGAGTGGTCCTTACTGGACTTCTTTTTCAAGTAAAAAATAATAATAATAAATATAGGCATATTAATCTCTATTATTAAAATATTCTATATTTTTCTGCCTAGTGTCTTTTTAAACGTCGACTTTCTTTCCCACAATGGTTGTGTCTTTTGCTTTTGACCGTGGGCTGTATAATTAAGGAGTTTGATTGGGATTGGATGGTCAAACTTTCCTCGTCGGGGACCCCTCATACTCCCGTAACATCGACCTCCAAATATGTTGAAGCTAGTCTTTCGCTCAACTTTCTTTTCCATCTAGCATTGGTTCTTTTGCAAGTAAGTTTCGGTCTCATTCTTCGTTCTTTTTTGTTGATTTTTTTAAATCTTGCTGGAACAACCTGCAACGGTAGTGTAGTATAAATTGTGGATCCTAGGTGGCGTTCCTATGCAGTGTGTGATTAATTTCTTTCTCTATTTCTCGGAAGGTATTCTGTTCTTGTATGGCAGGTGTTTATTGCGAGTACTTGCTTAAAGACGGCGGCGGAGGCTGTCCTCTCATGATTCAAAACGTGTTCATGTACTTAGATTCCATAATTTCCAATGTCGTTCTGCTCCTGATAACGGCAGTGTCAAGTACAGGAAATGCCAATGCAGCAGCACCCTTCCCTCTTTCATGGAGTGCCATCGGGGGCATATTCGAACGCCCCCTCTTGATTGCCATTATGTTCAACAGCGCGGCGGCGGGCCTTGTTACAAGTCTTTTTCTCAAGAATTTTAATTCCATTTTGAAAACCTTCGCTTCCGCGTTGGAACTTGGCTTTACGGCTGTTCTCAGTGCGATATTGTTCGCCATCCCCCTCGATATTCCGACTGCTATATCGGTGTTAGTCGTATGCGTCGCACTGTATTTTTACTCGAAAAAACCGGTAAACAACAAACCCCAAAACCAAATTGTTAGCTCTGCCCGTGAATCAACTGTTTAAGCCATATGTCATTCAAGGAATCAAACATTTTTAGTCATTGTTCCACTTATTGTAAATGAGATGTGTTCTGATTCCATGAAAATCATTCAGGTGAAGAAGCCTACTGTTGAATACATTTTACAGCGTTATATGTATACGCGTAAAGCTTGTTAATGACCAGACAGTATAAAATTATGGAAAATTTACTTGTCAGACGTGTTTTGTACCAATTCACACGTGTTAGGCTATATTGTCTTTTAAGATTCTGCACGAATTTGTATTCAAAGCGTTTCCGAAAAGCACAGTTTTTTCAGCAGATATGATTCCAGTGGGAATATAGACCATAAAATTGTGGTGAGCTGCTGAGTATGTACCCAGAGGAGTCCATTACTGTAAACTCTCATTAGCGGAATAAGCCAAAAAGCTCTATCTTTTAAATACACTGCGAGTCACGTGACTGACACCTTCTGTATGTTGCAACGTAAATTAACTAGATAAAATATTATGGTAAGCTTGCACGTGACCTCATCTCACTGCCACGCGTCAACTAGGCCCTCACAACCCATCTTCCCCTTGCAACTCCCACGCCTCCCGCGTACCGTAGGCTACATCATGAATGCCTAAGTAGCCGGTTTCACGGTTTCAATCGACGAGGTCGATCTTACCCCTAACGTACTGTAGACACAACGCACCGCCGGGTTCAGATTACACCGCGATAGGATTCATGTAACCTATAGTTACCTACTCCCGGTCGCTTTTTCTTTGAGGTTCCATTGTATTCATTGCGATGGCACACTTGGACGGGACTAAAACGCGTGCCGCACATCCCTTTTGGAAAAACCACGCCTACTTTCAATTTCCTCTATATCGAACTTTATAGCACGTAACCTGATGCCCACGTCCCGTGCCGTTACCTTGTGTCCTCTGTCGAGGATCTGTCACTCAGCAGGGAGAAATTCGACGCCCTTTTTAGCCTACTTTTCCCAATGTAGGTAGTAACAATAATGTACGTTATAACCCCTCCTTTTTCCACCTTCTTGTCAACCCCCCTACCCGAAACTTCACACAGTTAGCAAGATGGCCAACAATAACAAAAAGCCATCACTGCCATCATTGGGGGTTGCATGTGTGCAACAATAACACACTAAAAGACCTACTACGTATACAGAAGCTGTACCTTCAGGTTCGCTTCGCTAAGGGCAAGGTTTCAGGTTCGGAGTTATCGTGGCCTCAAAATGCACATCTGCGATGGGGAATTGAAATCAAGTCGTTGAAAAGTTGTGATTGGCACTGCCATACCGCCGCTGTTTGCTTTAGACCCCAAAGTAAAGGGCAAAGCCTTGTATCGTTATAGAGCCCTAGCAAGCAAGCTGGGCCCTTGCTACAACCGAAGAAGGCTCGCAAGCATTGTTGACTGAGCAAACAACGACGTTTTCAACGACGACGTCCTTCGATGGCTCCCTCCGTCGCTTTCAGCAAGCCACAGGAATCTGTCACCCTGTTTAGCTTCCATTGCTTGACAATATTATATTCCAACTCCCCTCCATTCCCCTATCTACTAGTGTGTTTGTATCAATGATATACGAGACATATTACCCACTAATTACGTGTCGACAAATTGAGATTTATAACTTATTCTACATTAGCTGTTTTTCTACATCTGCATTAATTATGGTATCCATTCCAAATCGAAGAGAGCTCAACTAGAAAGTACAATGGAAACTATTGGCTAGAACTGATGAATGACAAGGTGATAAAAGCTATAGCGAATACGCGTAACAATGTCTATTTTTCCCTGAACTTATCTTTCACCTCCCCACGAAATTTTGGTTCATTTCCCAAGTTGTTTGGTAGAGTGGAAGCGTGCATCTTTCCTAGCGAAGAGAGTTTATAGAGAGTATACGGTGTGTATGGGGAGCTATCAGTCCGAATAAATGGAAATTTTCCGTTTGGCTGGAGTGGTGATGGGGCCTGATGGGTCTGATGGGCGGCGGACACCCTGGGCGTGAAATGCTTACACAAAAGCACCGCGACAAATATTTCCAGACTATTGTTCGCCATACTAGCGAACCTAGGCACTTCCTTTTTTCGATTCTTTCGTTTTGTGTAAGGATTTCTTTTTTCCTTTTAGAATGCTCTTCTTTTGCCTTCGTTCTCTTTTGTGTGTATCAACATTTGCTTTTTAAAGTATAATAATAAAATCAAAACTGTCAATAAGGTAAAGTTTCGAAACCAGAAATCCCTATTATGACCAATTTTTCTATTACGCAACTTAACATGCCGAAGAAACGTTTGCATTACACAGTTTGGGACCCGGAAAACCCATACGTATTATATAACTTCTCAGTTACTGTTTGCTCACACATGTCCCGCATGTACACAATATTGCAAACTATATCGGACCCTCCATTTTCCCGCTATACATGGGCACTTTAATCCTCCTTTTGATCAGTTGGCAGTGAGAGAAAACCCTTAGAATCGAGTATTTTATGGTGAAGGGGGAATCTCTTCCTCGGTTAATTCAAAAGTAGAAGGTACTATATATTGAATGTATCTACGGAGTTTGTCTGCTGCTGCTCCAACTGTTCGGCCATGATATCAACGAAACATGGGATGGATCTTGATACGGTACGCAAAAGGCTGTCAGTCACCGTGAAAAACAGACTCCCCCCTAGGGGACACAGCGTGGGAAAATGCGCGCACACGCTCCGAGCATCGGAAACGTTACACTGAGAACAGACACCAACCCGGTACGCAGCTGCCAATTTCATTGGTTACCTGGTCCTTCCGGATCCAGTCCCACACTCAATGGATGCCTGGCTCTTTTGTTATCTTCGCCCAATCCGGATGCTTCTCAAGCTCCTTAACCTCCGCTCTAATAGAGGGGCGTATTCGGATATCTTACAAGGGAGTGGTTTATCAACTCACCCCTCTGGAGATGTTACATCTTAGGACCCGTCTCAAAGGGGCCAGGAAATTTGCATAGAGGGTGCTCAAATATGGCGAAACAAATAGAAGAGTCTGATTAATCTGCCTTTTGTATCCCGTAAATGTTTTTTTACTCTACTCGGATTTGCTAGATGTTTTCTACTGGAAAAAGTAACTGGAATATGACCGCTTTAAGCAAACATTTACGAACCATCACTTTAATTACGAGTTCGAGTAGCTAAGTCGTCTATATTATTTGTCTCAGTGTTTCGTTATTTCCTAGTCCAAAGCGTAAAAAATGAATGGCAAACGTATAACAAAGTCATGGGTTTGTGTAGATTGCACCTCTACCTCCCACTTCAACTCGTTGCTCCGCCTGGTTGTGCCAGGTTTTTGTACAGTACGCAAGTTGTTGGGGGGAGTCGGGAGGGAGGTGAAGCCCAAAAGGGGGAGGTTTTGATCCTCTCTTGAAAACACATAGTACGGCTACACAGGAGCAAAGAGTCGTGAGGCCGGGCAAGTACCATCACCGGGAGAGAGACAGAGAGCGAGAGCGAGCTCGAACCCTGTGCAAGGCAGCCCAAAGCCACCAAAAGTGGTCAAATCCCTGCAATCCTCTTCCAGCAGCTCATCTCGTCTGAGCCTCGGTGCAAATCACTTTTACAACAAACGCCCAAGCAAAAGCTTTCTCCCCCCCACAAAATCCTCTCATACACACAAGCATCACACATATCCACGACGCCTGCTGCTTGGGCTTTTCCCGCATCATCCGGATTTTCGCTCTTCTCAAACTTATCAAGTCCTCTGCACAAAGAAGGTAAGTGCCAACTTTTAAGTCATTTGCCCACTCTCCATCTGCATGAAATGACCGGTTTTCATCAAACCGACAGTTGTGTCCAACAGTTTCTCACAAACCGCAAACTTCACTGGTATCCTTCACAGTGTTACAGAAAACTAGTATCCAACAAAGTGGTCTGACAAGCTAGTATCCTTCCAAGTGTTACGATCAAATCCAACGCAGTGCTATACAGCTACATATGTCCCACTAGTGAAAGCTTCCATCCCGAGTAGCGCGTTTCAAGTTGTCAAATTCGCAACATTTGCCCTTTCCATGTGCCCTAAGTCACCCGTCTGCGGAACCGAAAGTTATTGGCCTTAAAAAGCGTGCGTGAAAACCCTCCCGAAAGCAAAGCTTCTTAGGCTGATACTTTATAAGCAAGCTGTAATAGTCTTAGGGACAAGCTTCTCGCGTTAATGCTGATAGTACTTTGAATATTTGCAAGGAGCTCCAAAACCCCTTGGCCGCTGTCAAAAAAAGCTTAGGGGATTTGAGAATGGGGCGGGAAGAGTGAGGTATTATTTTTAAGTATATTATACAGAATCTTGGAACCCACGTCTGAGTCACTACCCCGAAAGAATAGGATCGCCAGCACAGTACCAACAGTGATCCATTCCAATACCGTAGCGCACGGTGTCAGGTGATGTTATTTGTGACCGTTCTGAACTTAGTGATTCTCCTCCTACCAATTAAACGCCTTGCTTACGAAGTTTGGATACTCAGTGCTATACAACGTCAGTGCCTTCAAAATTCATTGAGCGCAGATCGGTTCGATATAATCTCTTTTACAACTGTATTGTTGTAGCGCGTGGATTTGACATGTTGTCAGAGGATACACACTCCGCATTCCCCAGTGATAGTATTACAATCAGAATGCGAAAACGCATACTGGACCCTTGGATGTATCTCACCAACAGATCCTACACAGGTCAGGCAGGTATACAGCCGCGGACTACACGCATTATGTCATTTGTTAGGTTTCCAGCTTCTCATAACCGGCATTTACCTTCGGCAACCATGCAGAAAATTCTAACGAAACACTTAACTCCCTTAGTCGTTACGGCAAACCCTCCTCAGCCTCCACCTCTATCACGCTACCTGACCTAACCGGAACTGAATCAAAGTTAAACGGAAGACAACAAACGGCTTACCCAAAAACAAAACCGCAAAATCCTCCCGTTTGCTTCCTTCCTTCCGTTTTTCTCGTGAAATCCTGCTCCCTTATTAATTCCCTAACCAAATTTCCCACGCTTAGTTAGCCTGACAATACGATTTCCCGATCTGAAACCTACAAAAACTTCCGATGTTAATTGTCCGTGTTATTCTCGTTACCGACTTTGCTTTGATCTCTTTTTTGAAATTAACAGCCTAACCTTGTCTAACCTTTCCAGAATAGAGCTTATCCAGTTACTTCGATTAGCACAGAGACAGAATCCGACCCGCTTCAACCTTCACCCCCCCCCCCATCCGCTCTCAGTGCAATGTACGATGAAATGATAAAAGCCTGCTTGATTACTCAAAAAGGCATAGCCAGGCAATGCAATGAAATTTCGCCGGCGATGAAACCAAGCCAATGGCATTACACCGATAGGAGCCTCTCCTGCCTTCCAGGAAAACCGACTCCTTTCATCCTTTCCTTCCAGGTTGTGCAGCAATCAACTATTTAGGTCGAAACACTTGTGCAATTTAGGTTGAAATTTACCTGACGTTTATAACACCCCACTCCAGCCTTTCACGTTGTCAAGCGAAAAATGCAGTAACTGACCTTGCGATTGCCACAATGAAAGTCTCGACGTTGCAAGACCCCACGTCTCCATGCCAATTGAAAGGCAATGCCTAGCTTGACAAAAACGCAGCAGGCGCGTAATCATATGCTCAAGTGACATTTACGTAAACAATGGCTAAGCTTAGTGTCATGATTAGCACGTCGAATACTGATGAAGTAGATAATAGGCCACAACTAGGTGACAAGGAGCAAAACCTATATGCTTTACGTTATCTGTCATTATTTCTACATAAAAAGCGACCACTTTCTTCTTCACCTCGTTACTCAGGCTTTGTAGTACAACGTCTTGTATTCCACGTAAAAAAACGCATTTTTCTACCTTAACCTCCTACAATACCTCGGTCTGTATTGAATTAGAGGGTTTCCGATGCGTGGCAAATGTTACAGAAGTGCTCGAAAGGAGAAACAGTTTGCTCCTTAGTACTGAACAGTAACCTACACAGTTGGACTGGCAAACTGGCAGCTGTCATCGAAACCGGCGGGGAGGCTCCCACCAGCTTTTTCCCTCCTGCTGACCTTTCACCCCATTATTTGATCCCAACCGTTGTCCCGATCAGTCTAGGACAAATCACTACAATCCCTTAATTACATATGCACTTTTCCACGCACCTTGAACCATTTTTGTACACGGAGGTTTATCTTCATTTTACATTCACTTCCAGTAAGGATACATATTTTACAATTTAGTCCAGCTGCATTGCATACGAGATTAATTCAACATAAGCTTTTCTGGTAAATCATAAAATTACGCAAGACATCGAATTTCAGTAGTCATACTTCAATCTTGTAGAGAAAATGCTCGACAACGTGATAAAGTTACCGTACATCCTTAGAAGAATTGTAAAATCTACCAATTTTGATTGCAAAATTTCCAAGGGTAAGATAAAAGGAGAAAGAAGTGACCTTTGAACCTGTCTCCAACTGGGCAAAAGCTGTTCGCTCTGGGCTGTCAGAATTGCATATTCCCCTTGAGGATTTTTATAGCTCGTTTGGGTAAAACTTTTGAAAGTTCCAGGTGATATGACGCTCTATAGAACTGTCTTGGGAAAACAGCATTGCTACCGTTGATAGACATAGCAGCTTTTCTTTGGCCCACAAAATTTGGGAAAGGGGATACCAATACTGTTCTCACTCTGTGTTTTTGGGGCTCTTTTTCTCAAGAAAAAGATACTGTACAGTCTAGCCTGAGTAGGCTCGGGGTAAATCCGTCCCGGCACCTAAACTCGTCACAATTTCTGACAGGTGACATTTGACAGTTTCATCTTTTACCTGAGCTTGTCGTATACAGCCGTTTTCTTCTCTATTTCGAACCAGTGACACGAACCTCCCAACAGGAGCGCCTACTTCCGTCAACGCAATCTTTGCAATGCTGGCGCCCCTTTCAAGTCCTCTCGAGACAATCCTGTCTTTTTTTAGCGTAGATTTCGTTTTTGCATCTTTGGAAACTTAACGAACCAGAAGCCTGTATGGGCAAATTAGCTCAAGTCTTGAAAAAAATGTGTACCAAGTTGCTGCAAGTTTTTCGGGTGTAGGTTGGGCCAAGCCTTTCTCCCTAGTTCCTTGTATACAAATTAGCTGCCCCCATCATGGCAATTCCCTGGCGGCCCAGCAGTGTCCAGAGAGAAGGTTTAGGTTCTAGGCCTAAACTATCATAGTTGGCCCCCATACAGCTGACAGTCCTTCCTTCTCTTTCTCTCTGTGTCGTATTGCCCGGGTTCTCTTCCAGCAAAACCCCCAACAATACCCCCCTCCTCCCTAGTTCCACCCCGGACTCATCCCCTCAGGTGCGAAGGAGTAACTTAGTTGCTGGTCAACCTTAGCTCTTGACAGACGCAAGTGAGGGATTTGCTTGGATTATTCTTCCTCGTAAATCCATAGCTTACAGTACTCTTATACACACCAAGTTACACCAAAGAAAAAGGCTTGCCTTCAACATTCGCCCCTTCTAAGAACAACCTAGTCAAGAAAAAACTAGGGAAATTTTACAGTGTCAAATACTGGATTTGGTGGCGAGTCTTCCAATCAAGTGATTTGTGGCAATTTGTGTTCTTATAGGGCGTGAACGTGAGACAATTTTCGTCAGATTCGGTTGAATCGTAGCGGATGGCGTACTTGACCACCAAAGGTAGCCCATACAGTGCTGTGAATATGGGTGTGAATATGGGTATGGGCGTACATCACATGGCGGGATTGACGGCCGGCATGCCGTCGCATCACGCGGCAATGGCAGCGGAACATCACGCGGCTGCGGCGGCTGCCGCCGCGGGATTACATTCGGCCGTTGGATACTCGCCTGGCGCTACTTCACTTTACGGTAATTAAAATTGGTTGCTTTTTGTTACTGTTTTGGCTATGTAAGTCGTGTGAAATACGACTGTCATGCCGTGTCATGATTTGTTAGTTGTATGACAATCATAGCTTTTGTGCGGAAAACAGTACACTTCTATAAATTATGACGTACTTGACAGCAAACTTTTCCAAGTCCCCGAGGGAGTCTTTTTGTACTATGACAACAGTTAAAAACAAATTTACTGTTCTTGGGTTTACCAGGAAAAAAACTGAGGACTATTATCTGCTCATACACCTGCAGACCTCGTTTTCACTCGAGCGCAATGCTATAATTGCTTCGAAGAAAACTTAATAATCAAACGAATGACTTCCAGGTGGAGGTGTACGGAAACAACGCAGAGAGCGAACGACGTTCAGCCGAGGTCAGTTGGATGTCCTGGAGTCGCTGTTTGCCAAAACGAGGTACCCGGATATTTTCATGAGAGAAGAAGTCGCACTGAAGATAAATTTACCCGAATCCAGAGTGCAGGTAAGAACATTTTTACGTTTCTGTTTATAGGGGCAAGATTATGATACTTCGTAAAGACTTACATTTACTTACGTAAAGCTTTGCTACCAACCTTCGTTACTGTAATTTCAAATGAGGTTGCGATATAACGTACGTTATTACGTATCTCTTTAATTTTGAATGGATCGTAAAATTTTTAGTCAATTAAAGCTTATACTCGCACAAAAGACATTCTTTGAGTACGTCTTATTTGCAGGACAGTCAAGTATATTTACAATTGATCCGTTACGTTACGCATGCATTCTATATTTAATTTTCTAAAACTCAAAAGTGTGGTATTGAAAAGACTCGAAAGCTATTGCAGCAATGGAATTCTTTAGGTAACCGATACAGCGCGAGAAAAGCGTTTAGGATGTCTTAATTTACCGTGAACACCTCTAATGTATCTATTTGAGGGTGAGAGGGGAAATGAAGCTGTACGAGGATAGGGGGTGAAAGGGAAGCGAACGTTAAATCTAACCAGTCCCTAAGCGCTCATTTTGATGTAAAGAGTGAGGCAAGGCAGCAGCATGTGTCTATTTCGAGATCGATGTGCCTGCGGTCTATGCTATACCACGCCGCTAGTGTGTGTAACGAGTCAATATTTGCTGTGCACACACATTACAGCTCCTCGGGGTTTTCTATAGGACAGCTACCCAAAGTGAGGAATGAATGAAACTGGGGAAAGCTATGACTATAATATACGATCTGTCCCACGAATGCTACAGGAGAGTTGACTTTTTTGACGCAGAAAATAGTGTACCATCTTTCAAGCTCCATTCGTACTGTGCCATCTTTTAAAATCTCCTTTGAAAGCAAAAGTAAAAATTCAGAAACGCTAAGGTTTCTAATGTATCCTTTTAGCTTAATGCATGGGAATTTTCATTTCAAGTACAGTTAGACACAAACATGGTAACTTTAAGCCTTAGCGTTTTATCTCATGCATTTTTCGATCATTTCTTGAAACTTTCGTTATTTCTGAGCTCGAATTGTTACACGTCAAAATTAACCTCCGCAACCATTTACAAAGTTTTCTTCGTGAAACTTTTACTTCGGAACTTATTGTCCGCTTATCAAGAAATTGAGCACATTTTCTGTTTATATAGCTGCTTTTTTACACTATCGAAACACCAGAGTACTAAACTTTATTGTTAATAAAAATGAATAGTTAAAACAATCAAGCGATATTTTTAGCTACAATCTTTTTCAAGTCATTTAACAGATCCTTAATTTTTCTTCATGTGAAACAGGTTTGGTTTAAGAACCGTCGGGCTAAATGTCGCCAACAAGCCCAACAACAACAAACAAACTCGAACAACAATAGCGGTTCCAACAATACTGCCACTACGAAATCTTCTTCCTCCGGTACTACCTCTCACCGTCCTTCCAAGAAACTCAAATCTCCGCCGAATTCCCCTCCCAGCAATGCCTTGCACCTCGCTAACAATGCTACCTTGCTGGGTGGTAACCCGGTCAAGAGTACGCACCACAGTCCGCGTGACACGCCTTCTCACGGTTCCGCCTCTTCTGCTTCCAACACGCCTAACAATAACTCCATTGGTAATTTGTCCGCCGGGGTGCTTTACAACAACAACAAATCTTCCCAACAAGCCCAGGACAGCAATTTACCCTTATCTTCACCCCAAACCCCGTCTTCCTCCACCACACCCTCGGTAGCATCCACCACCCCGCCTCTTGCACTTCCTCACCATACCATGTCCTTATCCTCGGCTTACAACGACTCCAGCGCCGCCGCGACGCATTACAACATGAACCCCTTCTGGAACACGCCCACGCTGACTCCCGATTTCCATATGAGCAGTTCAATGTCCGCCACGCCCTCCTGCATGCAGCGAGCGACGTACCTGACCGGCGCTAAGAACCTGTCACCCAACAGCGGCTCAATGACCCCCAACAGCGCCAATTTGATGCACCAAACCCATCACTCGCACGTCATGAACGCGGCTGCTAACAATGCCGGCTACTCGAGCCAAAACTACGGATCCTACTATGGCAATATGGACTACGCTTCCTTAAATGGCAACGGACATCCTATGACCAATTTCAATCATCAGGTAAGCCCCGTATCTTATAACCATACTTCTTTTTGTCCGCTGCCAATTTCTGCACAAGCATTTTTGTTATACCGATCCGTGACTTAAAAAAAATCAGGAAAAGCAATGTAAAAACGAGCCCATTCTTGTGTATAGGCAATGTCGATGGGAAGCGCGTACTTGGGCAACCAGCCTTACGCTCATCATCACCGTACCGCCGCTGTTGGCGTTCCTGGTCATCCTCCGCACGCTTCATCCATTGACTGTTTGGCCGACTACGATGCCAAGTTCCAAGTACTGTGAAAACGCTCATCTTAATGACCTGTCTCTCGAACATTCTTGCCGTGAGAACTGTGTATACTTATGTCTCGCACAATCGTATGCTTGTGTGGTCCCTTGTTGATCCCTGTCTCCATTTTTTCATTTTGCCCCATTCATCCAAAGTCACCATCATGTTCGCAGTCGCGACGATAGGAAAACATGTCTCCTTCCCTTCTTGTAGAAAATTTCATCCCCTCAAGAATTTTATTCCTGTAAAAGAATTCATACACCCCAAATCCACAGAAAAGACATATCTTGACGCTTCCTTGTTTACCTTTTTATATTTTACTTCTCTAGATGGATTGATATTAGGAAAAGACAAAAAATTCCACATTCGTTGTATGACATTCTCTTTGTGTCGATCTAGTGATTTCCAATTGGGGATAATAACCAATACATACAAGTTGTTTTATGTGACAAAAAGAACCTAGCCCTTTCGGTTTCTCCCCAGCTCCCGACTTCTTTCCGTTCCGGTATCAAGCACTGAACAAAGTGTAACTATGGTTTAGACGTGTATATTCGTAGTTGTGGAGACAAAAACCTTGTCAGTATCAGAAAGAAGAAAGCATATGGTCCTTAAATGTCCCTCGCGTAAGGTATATGGACCGAGTTTCACCATAACGCAAAATACATGTCGCTATTGCTGCAAAAATGAATCGAATTTATTTTTCATTCTTGCTCTGTAATTTTAAACTCAAGTGTTCCGTTTCGTTGACAAATAGTGAAATATGCGAACTGTATGTAGGCTAAAGCTTTATTTTACTGTACACTAATAGAAATTAATCTGAAATCTGGCAAATTATTAGTATGGATCACTGCTACTACCATTTAGCATGAATTACATTCAAACCTGTTGAGTACTTTCCTAATTGAGTCCTCGAAGCAGTTTTTGTGGCGAACAAACACTATTTAGCTTCAACAAAGCTTTATTAGTTTTAAATATGACACAGTATGATTATTGCTCGTTTCTTTCCTTGCATTTTCTATACTACGATGCGTTTGTGATCTGTTTGAATTTTCAAATACGTTATCCCGTTTACACGGCACGCTACCTGGCCTTTTGTTTTGTCCTATGTTTTCTGTACTGAACTATATAATTCGTTTAGCAAACATGGGTATGTGGAATGTTACAGTTTGGGACTCGGCAAAATCGACGAATGTTGGAGCGTTTGGTAAAGGACGACTTAATCCATCCTGTATAGTTGGCTATTGATAGCTCACCCCCAACCAAGTATTTTGCACCCCCTTGGTATACACTCTTCCGCGGCTGGCAGATTGTGTTGTGGGGTTGGGTTCCTCCCTTTAGCAAGTTGGGCGAACTCTTTCTGAAAAAGAAGAACTCTATTTTCCTTTTTGAAGCCGACTCTATAGCGCCAAGCCGCCATGGCAAATTGGAACTCACTCGTGTGTGCTACCCATGCCGAGCTTTGGGTCGCTTCAGTCGTAGCTTCGTCTTCTTCACAATTCAACGGATTCACCCCCATACACAGAACATGCTCACCCCCTTTTGGATTCACCGTGGTAGTACACTAACCATGCACACACCCTCGCCCTTCATTCAACCCGGTTCTGCGTGCCTTATTGTTGTCAAATGCCGATTGTCGCCACCCTTCTTCTACCTATTGTTAGGATAGCTCCATACCATACGTGAATCCCCTTCTCAACAAGATACAGATGTGTCACTGCGAAAAAGGAGCCTCATAAAAAGCTGTTTAACCCTTTATAATTACAATATACCTTAGTAAGTAAGGTGTTTAATAACGAAAATTTGTCTCACAAATTCTGTTCTTAAGTTCGTAGCACTCTTATGTTTTTTTTTTTTTTTTAGGTTGCAATCCAAATAACGTACAATTCATCCTCCATGTCATTCGTTTGCACCTTACAGTCCTGAGAAGGCAAAAGCTAACACTCCGGAAAAAAAGGAACACCGACGGTGGATCAAAAGCGTCCCGTGATTTACGTTGTCATGCACGCTTCCTGGCTAGCTAAAGTTTTCCCGTTCAAATGCGCATCCACAACTTTTTTTTTCTTGCATGTAAGATGCAGAGGTTTTATCTATCGTCATTTAAGGGAAACCCTCTTCTTTCAAAACTTCCTCTCTTTAAATAAAAAAGGAGGATAAAACGTAGCGTACTGGCTTCTTGATAATATACAGCTACTGTATAGTTCACACTACGCTGGACACCTTTGATAGAACCTAAAAAAGGGATGGCAGCTAAAGGTCCTCTTTTGAAAACTTTGTCGCGGGGACGTGGTTTTCCATAAATAATAATTCTATTGCTCCTTTTGAACAGCCAAAAGGTGTTGGCGGTGGAGGTGGTAGGGGGGCTGGGAGGGACAAAAACCTTCGTGTACTTGGGAGACCAGGTCGTTGGTCGTCAACGCTCTCATATTCAAAACTTGGCTGCTCCGGCGAATTCGAAAGCGAGCAAGCATATTACATTATAAGGATGGGAATCAAAACGTCTCTCACCCCCCCCCCCCCAAAAAAAAAAAAAAGGGTGTAGTGGCTAAATAAGCTGCAGGCAATGTCTTGTATACGTCCTTCCAACAATATAGAATGGTGACTTTCCATCATAAAAGGCACAGAAGAGACGACCAGGCTACTTTTTACATCTCCCAGCCTTTAACATTGTCATGAAGAAAAAAAGTGTTGGTGACTTTGGTTGTGACAGAGATGAAATTATGAAAAGGCAAATGTGAACCGGATGTGACGACCTGTAGTGTACATGTACACTACCTAATTTTATGACATGGAACACTTTGGTGTGAAAGTTAGCATTTTTTCGTCCATTAAACGAGATCGTTGTCACAGGTGTGCTGCTGCAGTAGGCTACGTTTGACAACGTTTTAAAGAGTTGTTGGTGGGCCATGACTTTAGTGGTTTTATAGTTTGCCAGAGCGACAGAAAATGAGAGGTATAGAAAAAGTCATTTGTCACCAAAGCCCTGCGACCTCACCGTCAGCGTCATTAGCACCCGTATTGCTAAATGACTGAGAAACCCGCCCATTCAATTTGACACCTCATCAGGGCCCATCCATTACCTTTTGGCCCATTTGGGGGCTAGCAATTGATACTAGAATTGGGGGGGGGGGAGAGAACTCGGTGCAAAGAGAAACGACAATAACCACCTCACCTGTGTAGTAACCCACGTACTGCCCAAGTGTGTTTCACACCCAAACCACACCCACTCAAAAAATCTGAAAAAGGAAGGAAAAAGAAAACAAATTAAAAATGTCTCGAATTTCGTTACTTTGATTTAATTAGAGCTTCACTGTCATGTTCAGGAAAAATGAAGCCTTAGCAAGTCTCCCACGTTCCCTAGCTAGAATAAAGTTTCCAACGGAGTATGAAGCATTGCAAGGTCCTTTCGGACACCTAAAGTTGTAAGGCTTCTTGTCAATTTTTCTCCTTCTTTTTATGTCCTTTATCTAGGAAAAATGTTCCATTTGGTACGAAATGTCGTACAGGAAGTATTCAGACATAGACAAAAACAGTATATTGCATCATTTTGCTATACACATGAATTGCTCACATTTGTAACTTTCTAATGTGCATATTCTCACGTACGGACAGCCAGCTAAGGCGACTCACCTCATAATATATTCAAAGCTCTCTTTACCTAGCCTGTGCGAAAAGTAATCCTGGATGAACGAAAATATGGATGCTAAGTAAAGAAGTACACGCTTTCAATTATTTAGTTACAAATGATATGAAGAAAGGGAGTAAAACAAAAATATATGTTTTCACTAAACAACCAATTATTTTCATTATGAATCTTGATTTTTCTAAGAATACATCTTTAATAAAAACTTGTTTACGAAACGCAGTTTACTGTATTTATGACGCGTTGAGCCGTGCTAGAATGTAATCAAAGGTTACGACAAATAAAACACGGCAGCTGGTGAAGCACACGAAGAATAGTTACATATATATTTTAATTGAATTTTATTTTCAAATTGTCAATTATCAACGTCAATTCTTATTCTGCGCAAATATCACTCTACTTTTATTTTATAAGCGATACATGTTCCAACATTTCAATGCCCTTTCTGTAAGAATTATTACAAGACCTTTGTCCTTGACTATTACGTGATTTATGTGCAACGAACAAGCAAAAACAGTGGATACGGGGACAAACTACTTTTATAAAAGTATATATGTGGTTAAGCAGCAAGTCAAACAGGATCGAGTATGAATAAAACTGAAGAAAATGACCGTATAGAAAGTAATTCAAAACAGCAAACTGAACGCTAAATTCGCACAAAAACGCACCACGTATTATGACCAATTTTGATTTACAATAACATAATTTTAAGCTCTACGTATGGCTTTTTAATTTTTTTATTGGGTCTTTTGGCTCTGCAGGTTGTGCGTTTGGTGGAGCACTGAAGTTTCAAAGTGAATACTACTTGTTTTGGGATTGCTTTAATGAAATGCTGACTAAATGTATAGCACTGGGAGTGCTTATTAGCAGGGAGTTTATGTTCCCAGCCTCTCTAGCAGACCATCTCATATTTCAAAGATGCTTTACGGATGAAGTTACGCAAGGCCCGGCCGCTTGTCTCCCTTAGGGTCATGCCAGTCCAGCTTTTCTACAATGGAGGGATGGATGAGCTTAGTTAGACTCTTCATTTAGGTAAAAGGCATCGTCCCGTACCAGAATCCGTAATCCCTCAAGACTTGTGTGTCTGTGCGTTCGCTAGGATGTCATGTCGTCAGTCTGCTTCTCTCTCCTTACAACAAATGCACCCTCATCATCTCTAGCCAGTGGCTCCCTTGAGTCCTCAGCTTTTCCAGATTGCATGCAGTTCTCTACCGTCTACAGCGTCCTCATCCCTGACGCAGCTAATTACTCATAATAGCGTGGACTCAGCTTATACATAAGGCCAAGAATGCCAAGGGAGGGGAGGTGGAATTAATAGAAAAGTTACAAGACACGCAACAACTTAATTCTGATCATCACAATATCAACAGATAGATTTCCTATATGCGGTACATCTGTTCGCCAACAAGATCCCCCTATCCACCCCCGCCCTATCAACGGCCTCTTTGCTCATCAGGAAAAGTTTGAAATCAAAGAGAGAAATGATGACGAGCCAGATGGAAGGATATTAGTTTCCATAACGGGTGGCTGCTCGGGAGACGAAAAGGGTAGTTTACTAACCTGACATGGTTACCGCAAAAACGTTTCCTCCCCTGTTTACTCTCTTTTTATTCATGTAGTGGTATCGTGATTGTCATGAATGACGCGTTTATGAAAGCTCAAAAACTAAAGCTATATTTTTTTCCTCATTGGAAAACGTATAAAGGTGTAAAATGTGCAAATATGTTCACTGCACTTTCACTGTATGGTGTTGAATTTATAGAAATCAATAAAAGACACAATAAACAGAGTCAGTTTCACAATCAGTGTTTGATGCAACAGTTTTCTCAACAATGCAAATCTTGTGTACAAAATATTATTGGTACGTTGGTAAGTATGCACAAATGCGAAGCTGACGATTTTTTTTCTGGAATTTTCTTTGAAATTTGGTTTTACGCCTTTGATTTGCTTGATCTGAAGAAACCAAAGTGTAACTCGTGACCCAACATTTTTTTTTCAGGAATCGCTGTAACTTTTTAAGTAAATATGTTTGTTCTCACGGATCTGGTGTGTATTCTCACTGAGCTGTGGGCTAATCGAAATGTTTTTAAGAAAAGATATAAGTTAAGTTGGAGCAGCATGGAAACAGAATCAAATTCCAGAAACTGCTCAGAGTCAAACTTTGGTCGACTTTGTGGCTCCTTGGCCAATGAAACGTCCAAATAGTAAGAAACTCTTGAATTTTTGAGGAGTGGGTGGATAGGTGGGGGTTGCAAACTTGAGGCTTTTAGGGTTCCGTGTTTCAAGAAATCCGGGTCCAGAACACTAACATGTCCGGATTTAGCATTACGCGCATTGCTGGCCCCGTTATAAGCAGTTTCTGATAGGTATAGCCCCTGCCAATCTGCATAAGCTTCTTTTTGACCCTTATATTTATGGCATTTTCATGTCCGTGTCGCCTTAGCAAGCTAGTCTGGCCCCCTACACCCTCCCTCCCTCACCTCACCATCCTTTAATAGCTACTTTAGGTTGGAAGGAGGACTTAAGGCTGATTTTGGTCTTGCTTCCTCTTATAACCGTTCGGCAAGGGGATGATTACCATCTTAACGTATTTACACATCTTATACATGTACACGGTGTAGAGGTTAAGAAATCAAGAGGTTAAAAACAGGCGAAAAAGGTCAGAATGTCGCCTTCGTATAGCGCGTTGCGGATTGTACACGTGCAGCGCGTTTGGTATGAGGAGTAATGCACGGCCATAGTTACAGCGGTATGGGCTTACGGAATACGTAGAATGCCACTCAGGATATGGAGTGGTCTTGATCAATGGAGAAAGACAGACTCAAAGAGGCAAAGCAATTAAAAAGGGCCCACAGATTGGGAAACGCCGATAAAGGGATATCGCGGAAAAACGTTTGCCGGTCCTGCTTGGTTCCTGTTCCCTTTACCGGCTTATTCGGGTGCAATTCAGCGTGCTGTACTGCACACTACACTGCTGCATTACTCTTCAGTACTGGACACCAAAAAGGGTCTTCAACGTTTTGCCTTCTCAACGACCTATCTCGCTCTTGCTCGGTCTTTCTAATCCAGTAGTCCAGGCGACTTTTCTTTCTCTTTTCTAGCAATATCACGCTCCCACCAGAAACAAGCCGCCACGACTACCACCACAAAAGCTTAAAACTTTTTGGCCACAGCGTAAGGGTCAAGGGTCATTCCTGCCACTCAGCCGGGCAGAAAAGTTGGTCATGTAGGGAATACGAGGCTCCAAAAAAAACTCAGATCTTCCCACCCTTAAAACCTTTATCTCGCCTCTTCCTCATTATAATCTTTTATTTTCGAGCCAAAGCCTTAATTAGTGTAAGACGACAGAAAGAGGGGCCCGGTAATGGTACTGGCAACATCCAGGGCTCCGACGATTTCTTCCGATCCCCGCCCGAAGTTGGCTCACAGAGGCACGAACCCATATGCATGTGTTACCCAGGGGCCTCTGCTTTCACATATGTCACCTGCACGGAGGACACCCGGGCGTACGCGTACTGCAGGTAACACGGCACACCTAGTAAGGGGTCCCCTGAGCGCGCGAAAGAGGATGTAGGCGGAGCTAGTGTCATATATACCTTGGTACAAGTCGAGCAAATAAGTCGACGTCGTCGACGTCGACGCTCTTTCTTTAATACTTTCCCTGTGGCTCTTGTGCACAGACACCTTGTGTTCGTATTTTCGCCACGCCAGGACAAGTGACCATTTTTTCACCTCACTGACAACTTTGGCTACCAATTAAATTGTCTATCTCCCTCTAATCAGTGATTAGTACTTGTAAGCCGCATGTCGAAAGCTTGCTCTGAGCATCTTGAAAAAGCAGTCCAAAGGGGAAAAAAATCCCCTTAAAGGATTGATCGCTTTACCGGGCAGTGTAACTTCTCCGAAAAACTTTTCATTCAGCGCAATTATTACCGTGTTCCATTTTATCTGTCTCGGTTGACGTTTTCTTTTTACGAAAATACTTGTCACGGTCTGCAAGCCAAGAAAGCACTCTGAAAAGAAAAGTCGTGTCTGACCGTTGACAGCTTCACAAGAAGTCCACGGACGTATTACTAGAAAGATTAATTGGAATTGTCTGCAATAAAAGTGCCGACGCGTGAAGAGCACAACAGTCTTAACTTCGGATCCTCTTGGTGAGACAGGTGAGTGTCCTTTGCGTTTCTCTATTTTCTATTCGAATCAGCTTTACTTAATTAATAGTTTCTTAACTAGCTTTTCATTGTAAGCGAGTGAAGTCTTCGGGTAAAGGATCCACACCTTAACAATACCTTCGATGTAACTGGTTTAATATAAACATAATTATTAGGATTAGGGCAATACGGGGTTCTTGCAGTGTTCTTATACCCAGAGTTATTTCTTTTGTTTCCGTAAGACTGAAATATACAAAAATTTTGTACGTACTCTAACAAGTACTCCAGTCCGAAAATGGGGGAACTAAATTACAATCCAGCTTTCGTCCGAAACTCGAACATATTTACGAAGGACTTGATGCAATGACAAGTGGAACCACCAACATTTCAAGAGTCCGCAAGAACGGGCACATGAGGGCTCATACTGTGCGTACTGCAAACGATAAAAAAGGGGAGGCGAAAATGCACTTGCTCTCTTACCAAAGGAGTCGAGTAGCGAGAACTGCGTGAATGTCAACCGCCAGATCGTTAAGCATCTCTATTGTTCGAACTCTTATTTTCTAGCGAAAAGAGTTCCCTGGGTTGGCAATTAACTGCGGGACCACTTGTTCTGCTCTATAAATATGCATGTGGTCGCTCGTTTCTCAGATTTATCACATATTTGCATACTAGTAAATTGCTTTGCCTGAAGAGAAAATTAAACAACCAGCTTCCTATATTCTATCATTATTTCTATTCTTACACTTGGGCACGGTGAACTCAAATGAGTACGAGCCAAGCTGTACACATTGCTTCTACCGATTCTTTTTGTTGTCTCGCTTAATTTGTACTTTTCTTACGCTAAATTCTTAATCGCTTAACGCGACACTCACTTCTTTCTATCGCTTAACACGGCACTCACTTCTTTCCAGCTTTTATAGCGCCGTGATTGAGGAGTACATCCAATGAATACCAAAAAAAAAAGAAACTAATGCTTTCTTAACTTCTCGACAATCACAGTCAAACTCGGAACCAAACTCTGTTTTAAATTCATCTTCTAATTTATTTTTGCAATCTCTTTTGCAATTATTGCAAAATCTCCCTTTCTATAGCAAGACAGAGTCCAATACACTGATCCAATACGCAGCCAAGCAAGGTTCAAGTAAAGTCATGTTGTTACTTTTTCGCACTACTGGTTAGTTTACTCAATGCCTTAATTAGATCGTATTACCTTTCCTTTTAATTAGGAGTGCATTATTTTTCCCTTTACTTCTTTAACTATAGTTTTTTCTTCTCTATGATGCACGTCCTACAGGTAATGATCTAACAGAGCTTAAGGTTGCTCACGCAAGCTTGTTACAAATGGATACATATACCAAAAAGAATTTTACGACTTGTCGACTTCCCCCAACACTTTACACGCCATAGAGTGCGAAATCCCTTCTTCAAGCTGATGTTTCGTCATTACGGCCTTACTATGATAAATATACTGCTTACATTCATCATCATTAATTGTTATCGTTAGTTCAACGAAACCTAGAATATTTTTTGTCAGCATACGCTTGTGACTACTGCCGGCTTCAGCTCACGATGAGGTATTGCGAAGCGGCCACTTAAATGCTTTTAATGTCTTTCTTAAATCGAAAGAAACAGAGAACTAGTTTCAATCCACGAGACATATTGCATTACGTACTAACATTTTACTATCGAAGCAGTAGAATTCTGCAATAGTATGCAAAGCCAATACTAAATAATGCCACGTCGTACTAGGTTTGCATAGATTTACGTTACAGGAGTATAGCAGTAGTACATAAGACTGTAGAGAACTCGCAAGATTTTGGTCACATAAACACGATGTGTATTCCTAGCAGAACAATTTTATGATTAGGGGACGGCATTATAGGTGGGGCTTTATTGACCTAAAATCTTATGCCAATTTTTAGCTTCAAAATTCGGACATCTTTAGTAAAGCAAGAAAAAACGGTCCTATCTAGCACGTGGTCTCCTGCTGTGCACTTCAGAGGCGACAAAGTAACAATCGGCCGGTCGCTCGTTGGGCGAGAGTGCTGAAATGAACTCCTAAAGCCCAGTTGCCAATAGAGGCAATCGGGCGTGAAATGAAAGGCGGTGTACATGGCATCACACTCAACACGTATCGTCTCGTATACCGAGGCTGGGGAGGGAGAGTTTCACTTCTAATGCATCCACCTCGCTAAGCAACGCCACAAGTTGAGCAAAATCCCTTACCCTGTTTTCCTCCTCCGAGAGATGGACTTGAATTGGAATTAATACTTAAGACTCCGGCATACCCCCCTAAACGCTTCAAACATTCTCGACAATAGTTAAGCAGGGCTAAGAAACTCGAAACGCAAAGGAACTCCAACCGCATCGCAAACTTGCAATTTACAATGTTTCCAGGTGACTAATTCAATTTTTACCCTGCGAAGCTTATTTTCCAAGTTTTATAAGCTCTCATTTTTGACAGTTTCTTAACGACTTTGCAGAGTCCTTCATTTCTAACTCTTCATAATGGGAAATAAATATGAATACGTTACAAACCATAAGCAAAACAGTAAAAAAGATACTACATTATCGAAAAGATGTAAATCTCTTATTGACTGGATACTTAGCAAAAAAACAAGCAAAGAAAACAAGCAATAAAACAACCGACTTAGTGAGCACACTTGCGAGGTCGTAAGAGACGGTAGGGAGGAATTAGTACCGTAGTTATATAAAGTACACAATGTTGTACACTGTACACACACGCGCATTTTGCAGCACGTATACACTGTGCAGTAACCAGTCACAGCGATATATGTTAATGACAGCAGTTTTACCAACTCTCGGCGCAGCTGGCATGGATTACGAACTTATATAATGAAGCAACTGTGGGTACTTAATCCTTTGGCCAAATGTTATGCTATGAATCAAAAACGGGCCAGGTGATAAAAACACATTTACGCTACAAATTACACCCTATGCACTATCCGCAACTACATCCCTCGAATAATACCACAACTGTTCTATCCTAAAGTCACTCGCCATTGCGGATTATACAAAACCCTAGCGCAGTTTCAAAATAAACCAAGAAAATCACTCAAGTTTCGGGAATGACTAACCTTTTTTCGAATAAATCTCTTTCTTTTAATGTTACGGGGGCAGATTATTATTAGTAAAGTGACAAATAGAATGAAAAGCGACTTCCGGAACCGCAAAAATGAAAAGATTTTTTCCCCAAAAAATCTCAGGCAAGCTTACACAAGAAGGGTGACGGGTATGAAAAAAATCGTTCCAGGAGGGAGTTTTTGGGAGTTACAGCCGTGCCAAGATATCCTCAAAGAAAAACCGGACTTCCATTCAAGGTGTTGGGAATTTTCTTACAATTGGGGATAGAAAGTGTTTCATGCAGACCACATCACGCTGATGGCTTTGAAGAAACCCAAAAGGCCCCACCACCAGTGCCATGTAGTATAGGAAAACGCAAAAGTGTGAGAGACCCAGCGAGCATTTTTATGGTAAAAGGACGTGAGAATTTGGGATGGACTCGGATTAAAAGTGGTTCTCTTTTGGATCTGACAATTTCCCGGGTTATAGCGAATGACAAGAGAGACAAACGACAAACTCGGTGACGACCACAGAACTGTTTGTCGCCTCCATGGTTTTCCTTGGTTTGGATACAACCCCCCTCTCTTTGCTTGCATGGAAAGTATATGGAGACCAACTTTTCTGCATAGGGATAGCTGTGTTCTTCTTTTAGGCCCCCACGGAAAAACTTCCCCTGTTATCCGTGTATTGTTCCAAATTGCCAAACTTTTATAACCTTGCTATGCCGATTGATACCTTGTTTCTTTGACTGGGGGGTAGTCGTAGACCCCCGCAGAAGAAGCAATAAGAAAACGAAGTAGGACCCGCCAAAGAAATATTTGTCTACAAAGAAAATTTGTAGGCGCGCTAAGCCGGGTGAGAAAAACACGCTTTGGGGAACGCGAGGAAAAATTTTAAGCCGTTGATGACGCGGAGAACATGGACTGTAGGTTTTACAAAAGATCTGCAATCCAATGTGTGGATCTGTTGGGAGTACCAAAGGGTAATACAATCCACAGAAGAACGGAAGCGATGGCGAATGGCGATATGCGCCAAGAACAATGTGTCAGAGACATGTCAAGTTAGAAAAACAAGTTATTCTCCAAACAAGTACTGCATCTCATCTTTCCATCTACCTGCTTGCTCCTGTTCTTAAGTTACAGGACAGCAAGGAAACAGAAACACCTGAATCCTTACAATGTGCTACGCCTCTGCTCTGCTTGGTTCTGCCGTATCGGTTTTATCTGTCTTCGGCGCTACCCGAGCCAGTAGCGAATGCTGGACGCGTGCACAGTAACCGCACATATACAATAACATTGCAGTCGAGCTGATATCGTGTCTCGAAATGCAGATTCCAATGCAGGGTTACAAAAAAGGCCTGGTTTGGGAAATACGGTACATGTACAAGTAATTCCGGAGACCTCATCGTAAAATCAGAATTTCAAGAATTATAATTTACGTTTATTGCGATGAATCAAGGAAAGGGCTAAATGCGAACTACTCAACCGGAAATATGGTTTCAAAATTTTTACAAGAAATAACTAATAACGAGTAGAAGTATTCTTCCCGTGAATAACTTTAACTGAACGTAGCATCAATTCGGCACAATTTTCTCAGCGAATCGGTTAGCTGTTGCCCATTTTTGGGAGAATTTCAGCTCCAAATACCAAAAAATTACGCGAAAATTCGTCCAAAATTTAGTGATTATTAAAATATAGTATTAGGAATTAGATTTTATTGACTAGTTGGGGCCGGAGTGGTCTCGACATGTCGGATATTTGGCGAAATGGAATAGAGGCTTCTAGCATGTACAATATGACGCAAATAGTTAGGAGTAAAAGATTACCTGCATTATTACCTGCCTAGAAGTGCGATTTTCTTTAACGAAAAGACTATTACTTAGCAGATGGATTCGGAAGTTTCAATAATTAGGGTGAATACACAATATTGGAGTTATACCACTCATTTTGACAATCCTGTGCTAAAAGGATACGAATTTCAGTCAAATATATGTACAAAGCTATCGCAGCGGAGAGTATGTTTATATTCGGCTGCATATTGTAATCTCACGAAATAGATCGCAAACAATCTTAAGGCATTGAATCATGCTTTGCTTATCCTGACTTGCAAAACCACAGCGATAAAGGCCAGTTTAACGGACAACCTCCAGGTAAAAAAAGGATCGAACGCTTCAAGCCTGGTGGTTTGCGCAAGAGCACATAGTCTGCTAACAATCGAAAAAGCAGAGCTGCAAGTGTCCCGAAAGAAAATCGAACATCTGGAGACCGCACGGTGTTTGTCCGGCTTTTAATCGGCTACTAAGAAATTTACAAACTTTTCTTTTATCTCATATCTATTTCATGTCCCGCTTCTAACGCTCTGAAACTGTTACGAAGGGTTCCAAGAGCGAACTATGCCAAAGCTGAACACTTTTTCCATTTTCTTTTAACGTTCTGCAGGCTGGCGTTCTCAAACTACGGAACTGGCGTGGGTGTCAGTACAGATGCTGATCGGGATTCACCTTTACTGCAGCATCCTGCCCTTCCTTCTCTAGCCTTGTCTTCCTTGCCAGCCTTCCATCAAGCTTCGTCGTCGTCTTATATGAATGTGAACAAAATGGGGCCTAATAACTATCCGCTAAATTCTGCAGCAGCGGCACACGAATCCTTGCAACTGACTTATTCCCAATCTCCAGGTAAACGTGGCATAATTTTCTTAAACTTTTTTTCCTAACGATCATAGGAACGTTGGATGAACGTATGAAAGCTGTACGCAAGCAAAGGTGTTTGTCTCTCTTTGTCACCTTCCTTTGGACGACAACTCATTTAGAAGGTTTCTGGCCCAAGGGGTCACTCGAAGTTGCATTTAGAGATGTTTTCCGGATAGTATCGAGGGTTGTAATAAACTACCAGCTACAGTGCAGTACACGTATGAAGGTAGACGTATGCCATGTTCACATAAAGCAAGGTGTGCGACGCAGCATATTACGGTATAAAACAGTATCCAGTACAAGGAACGGGCATTCCTATGGTTTTCTTGACATACGGACCCACGAAACCTGATACATGAAGACCGTGTATAAACTTTTCTGGATTCAGCTGCTGTCTTTTGCAGAGAAATCGTATCTCCTTTTTTTCAAATAATCCTAATTCCATATATTTCTGCGCTATTGTTTCGCTATGCAAGTTGTAGACGAATCATCTGCGAGCTGAAGAGAGTAAGTGTGAAACGGGTGTGCACGATGCGAGAAGTTGTACGTGTCTTCTGTATGCTTATGTAGGGTAAAGGGAAGGAGGGGAAAGAGGGATGAAAAGGGGTTTGCACGTACTTAGGCGTTAAGTCTTGTCAAGAGGAAAGGCAAATACTCAAACATAGCAGATAAAGATATATGTTTCCCTAGAGTTTACCTTTAGGGCGTACAGCAGTTGAAGTATTAACCCCAAAGTGTTGTAATTTGCTTGCTGGGATTTGTACGCTACGGAAATTATGTAAAGAAACAAATACGAAGTCCTATCTATGAGAAATGAGTGTTTGAGCATCACGCTTGCATGTTTTCCAGCAAAAAACTAAATTACTTGAGGTACTAACCAGCAAGGCTGTATTGTACATACCAGATCAAATTGCCTTAAGACCTATAAAGAACAAAATTCCTAATACGTCATTTATTAACAAATATGCTACTGTCCCTTTCGAATAATACACGTAAAACGCATGAGAGACGTACGCCATGCATTGTTGCATGGATATGTCAAGTTAAAATATTTAAGCCATCCCTGCATAATCTTGTCGATTTTTACAAACGCTTGCTTTTTGAACACGCGTTTAAAACCAATACTGTTTTATTTTTTTTAGTAATTATATGTACATGTCAGAAACTAAGAATAGTAGAAAAGAGGCAACATCTCACGCCCATATAAAATTAAAAAAGAAAATATGTGTACTTCACCATTTGCGCGCGAACGGGAAACATTTTTGGTCAGCTCTGGCCAATCATCGGACAATGACAGGCGCCTGGCAATCGGTAACGCAACAAGGCCCTCCTATTTTCTGAATATACAAAACGAAGAAATAATTAAGCAAACAACAGCTTACCTAATTAATGATAAGGATACATCTTCCCTTCAACAGATTTATATGACGTTCAATTGTTGCAAAATTAGGCAACAATACATAATGTCTTAATGTATAATGCAGGCCCACAGCCAGGACGGTTAAGGGCTTTTACATCCATCCTGAAAAAGTTTTATTTTATATTATCCAAATAAAATTACATATTGAAGCCCCCACACCCGAAATCCTGGCTACGGGCTTGATATGCAATAGAGTACTAAAGGCTCTCTCCCACATACGTCTTTTTTTCCCTTGCGTTTTTATTCCAATTAGCCAATTGTACGCTGCCTTCTCGCTGAGAGATACCTTTATCTCCTTGCGGGCATAGCATTCCGGAACTTTAGCTTCATATCACATAGTTTAATAAACTCTTATTTGATACCGAACTTACAGTCCCGTTTAGTCCCATTTAATTCCACAGAGACAGGAATCGTATTATTCAATAAAGGCTAATTATATAAACCGTCTGCAACAGTACAATTTTCGCACGTCGCATTGGGTGACTTACTATAAGTAAATCCAGCTAAAGTGATTCGCAATAGCGACGCCGATTAGTGAAACCAGGAAGCCGCAAATTTCTATGAAATACTTACATAAACCTCATATTCGAACGTCTTCCGTAAATCAAAACCTTTTACCTTTCACCTTTCATGAGCTTAGACAGTTGTTAGTCGTACGCTGTACGATGGGAAGTGAAGGTTTTAGAAGTGTATGACTTGAAAGCTGATCTGTACAAACTAAACCCCAGATTCGTTACATACCGACCCAATATGGACTAATTTCCTACGAAGTAGGGAAAACATTCACTACACAAATTTTAATACAAAATTATGTTTACATTAAAATGATTTCTGTAAATTCGTGTTTCCTTTCCTTCTGTTAAATAACTCCGTATTCTCCGTGTAATTTAATATTGGTTGGCAGGTCCCGAGCCTATCAAACTAAGAAGGTTCCACGCTAGTGAAATATATGGTAAATCGAAAAGAGTGTAGTGCTTTCTAGTGCTGTATTTCAGCGCCCGATGAACGTTACACAATTCAATCCATAACCTGTTGTTACCTGTCACATTTCTACGAATCCTGGGTGTTTGGCTCGATATACACGATTGCAATATTTACCCTCTATTTCTTGCACAATAGTCGACAGAATTCTTAAGCCCAGTAGCCGACACACCGTAAACGTTTTTGTTAAAAGTTTTTCCACTATTCTGAGTAAGGATTATCTTTACTGCCTGCGCACTAATACGTTGAAGAAGAGTTTTTTGCTTTCACTTTTCACTGAGTAAAGCGTGAAATGAGGCATACGGTTTAATTTATTCACTTCGAGCGTAGGGAGAAGGAAAGATTTTAAAATAAAAAACTTCAGAAGAGTGGCTTTGTGTAATTTACGAGACACTGCAAACGGCAAAACATTGCATTTATCCAGACCATGGCGCCACTTGCTAGGGGAACATTTTTAAAATTGCCCGACGCGCACAAAGCGACCACTGTGTCACGTGTTTGGCATTTCTTAATAACAATGCGGTTATCCATTTAATTCACAAAGGTGCGGGAGGAATACGTAAACAAAGACGAGAGCGGACTACATTTAGCAGAGGACAGCTGGATATATTAGAAGCCCTTTTTAGCAAAACAAGGTACCCCGACATTTTTATGCGAGAAGAAGTAGCTCTCAAGATTAATCTTCCAGAATCCCGAGTTCAGGTAAAAACAGACCATTGTTAACGTTATTTGTTCGGTAAAACAACGCAGAAACCTAGATTTATTGAATATAGGTTTGGTTCAAAAACCGGCGTGCTAAATGCCGTCAGCAATTGAAACAGCAACAAAATCGAAGCCCCGCAGGCGAAACGACTACCAAAGCGAGTGGTCGGAGTCGTAAAAGTCGTAACAATGCTGGCCATCGACAAAGTAACCATGCCAATTCTGTCACAGTCAACGGTGGAGGCAACCATAACCACAGCAATGGCAACGTCATGACTCATAATTCGATACATTTAGCCCTCGCTGATCCCGATTCTGTCCCGGGTTTACAGACCTGTCACGGTGCCAGCGATATCGCTTCGGCAGCATCATTATTGCAAAGTGGAAGTACAAACAACGGAATTGCCACGTCGTCACCTTTCGTAACTACAAGCGCCTTGTGCAATCCACACCTCGCCAACTTCCGGTCGCCTTCACCCCCTCCGTTAGCATTCCACAGTCCACACCATCATCAGCCTTATACCTTAAGCCATGCCTATTCAAGCTTAGACGCGGTTAATACGTCCAATGTCACCTCATATTTCCACCAGTACACTAGCACCGCCCATTATCCGTCGCTTCTCAACGCGCAAGCCAATACGAGGTAAAGCAGTAAATACAAATAAATTAGCGTGCAGACGTGTTTATTCTATTTCCGTTTCAGTGCTGGTAGTCCATCTCCAGGACTTTTCCCTACAGCTAATGCTTCCAATCACAATTACAATAACCTCTGGTCACCAATGGCCGATTTTTTCGCACCGGCGACTAGTCCGGTGAACCATGGAGCTTCCACTTTTGCTTCCGCATACGGGCCAATATCCGGCTCGACGCCTTATTATCCCACTCCCATGGATTTTCACTTTGGCATGACGGTAGTCGCAAAGACGAATTTAAATGTACACAAATTGACGAATTATTGGATTCATGTACATTTCAGATGACATCTTCCAGATTGAGTGACGATGACGGATTACTGGAGCGTTCTGTAGCCGAAGCAGGCGTGCCTTCTTTGGAGGAAGAGCCCAGTTTAGGCGACCACACGCTAAGCTCCTTGAGTCCGACACGTCCTTCGGATGGTGACGGCGAAATAGACGGCGAGGCTTGCGATGGTAGCAGTTCCGCAGAGATCAAATTATCCGACAAAGTTGACGATCATTGGAACACGAGCTTTCAGATTTTGTGAAGTACATACCGAAAAAAGAAAACGGTCAAAGACAACGCCTACGATTCCCAAAGTGCACTCCAGCAGTCCAAATCTTAGTACATTTTTCTTAAATTCTTTGAAGGTAACCTACATCGGTGGCCTTTCATTACTTTTTTCTTATCGCTATTAACAGGGTGATTGTTTGCGGTGTGTCAGTCGTTTTCCCTATAGCTAGTCCCCTTCCAAAGTGTGTTAAACCTTTTTTCAAAGTTTTGTTGCGTGCGAAATACAACACAACTCGCCTGTTGAAGTAGTTACAACTTCTCCGTTCTTTTTATTAATTATTCACAGGAGTTTTACAATGCATGAAACAGAAATCAAGAGAAAAAGGGGTTCATAAAACAAGACGAATCTCAGATGCAAATAAAAAGCACTTCTTACCATGAATATCACACGACGCACAAGCCTAGTATAATAGGGAGGAAAAAAAGGACGGGTCTTGTCTTTTGGAGAAAACAAAAGAAAAATGTCCGATGATTTTTAAGCTCTCTATGGCACGCTAAAGGAGAATGGCAGAAAACATAAAAACAGGGATCCAATAGGTAAGAGACCATAAGATGAATGGATGAAGACATTCCGACGTTTTTCTTCCTTTAACAGCCCTACGACTTCTGCCAGGTTGCTTCGTAGTCCGCCTCTCACATTACTACGCAATTTTTGGCCGGTACGCCCAAATCAGCTTTGGTTAATTCGCGCTCGATCAAATCATCTTCCTCAATCCTTTGGAATAAAGAAAAAATACCATACAGATTGATTGACTTCAACAACCCGATCAGGCGATCATCGCACAAAAACTAAAATGACTCAGAAATATATCACGAACACTCAGAACAACTTAATACATAAATACATGAACAATTATGAAAACTAACAAAGCGAGACAGCTTTTAATAAACGAGCTCCAACGGAAACTTGGGAGACTTTGTTTTTCAAGAATAACATATAAAACCTCCTCAACTGAATTTTAAGCGCTGTTCAGAAAGATTGACAAACAATAGATAGTATGACAACTTACGCTCTTTCTTGTGAGTCTAAATGATGCACAAGCTCGTTACGTTGGTTCACAATGGCGACCAATTCTTCCAACAAAAGTTGCTCACGGTGTCGCTGCGCATCCGTTTTCTGCCAATCTAGGAAACACAAAAACACAATTGCACTAATCTCCAAAACACAATTATCGTTGCCTCCCCAAAATCACATCCCATACATATACACACATATATACATTACATGAAAAACTGTGGCTCTCCCCCAACTACCCCCTTCCCACGAAAGTTTTTCGCCTTTTAGATTTTCCACCCTATTCATCTTCCTAGAACGGAAAATGGGCTCTCTCGGTTCCTCGACGCCGTAATCCGCTTACACAGACTTCCCTTTACTTCCCTGGACCGTCGCTTTTGGCTTGCCTTTTTTATCTCTTTAAAATAAGAATAAAAAATACAGCATCTGACTCCCAACTGCCTGTCGCCTTTTCCCCTCCCAGCTTGCGACTCAAATACACTATACTACTTTACCGAGAGATTTCATATTCTTCTTATTCCTTAATACAATGAACTAAAACATGTTGCGTTTGTGTATATTGCCCAGGAACAACCTTCAGGTGTCATAACTATGCTAAGGTTAGTCCACGATACAAATAAATCTTCCTTTTGCGATTGCAAAGAAAAAAGCTTTGTACCTATCAGCTAAGAAATAGTCTTCATATTTAAATTCCTAGGTATATTATTTTAACAAATAATAACCGCTGACAGCTTATGTTTAACACGAAGAGCTCGCGCGTGAACTCCGAAGACCAAGATGACGATTGTCTGCCGTAAATTGGGGGTCCTGAACGTGTCATATTACACGGCTAAAACTAGGCAAAAGTCTAGATCCCCTCATTAGCCGCTACTAAACCCACCAAATCCTGCTACTTTTCGTACCCGTTGCCTCCTCCTGTCCTTAAGAGCCACACAGACGCAAAGACAACAATCATCAACGTTTTAAAAGACACCTGATACTAATACCCCACTTCCCTCCGCAAGTTTTTCGATTTGAATTACACTCCCTAATACAATCTACTGGCGCGAAAAGCTTAAGAAAAATCCCGTAGCCAAAATTTTGAGGTTTCCAGTTTTCTAACAACTCGCTTACTGCTATACAATTGGGTGAGAACAACGTCACGTGCATGCGTGTATGTGTGTGTGTCTGTTGGGCAAAAGAAATGGCAGTCGGCCAGGCCAATCGGCTTAAATCCAACAATCACACAGCCTCTATAACATCACAAACACATGGCGTTGGGGGGGGGGGGGTACTTGAAAACTTTTGACTTTTCCTTCAACGGAAAGCAGTAAGGGAGGCCCTGAAGAATCACTCATGGTAAAATGATAGTTTCCGTCAACAAGCAAAAGAACTGTATGGCATCGAGCCTTCCCCACTAGTAGTCAACAAGCAAACAAAAACTTGATCAAAATATCGGCATTGATAATGCGAAGGAAAGGGGTTGGTTGGCGATTCTCTTTTTCGGCACACTTTCGGTGGTTTCTCTTCAGTCGTTGTTATTTTCCTTTCCGTTTCATGTCAAAAGAAAATAAAGTTCTGTTGGGTTGCCATTTTCTGTTCGGCAGTGGCTGCCGTGCTTCAGAACGAACATCAACCCAGACCAAGAGAATTGGCAAGGAAATAGAAAGAAAACTGAAAAAAAAAAAATGACTGGAAGAGAGGAACCAAGGAGAGAACGTAGACACAGTGAGAGAGAGTGAGAAGGAGAGAGAGCTTAATGCTCTCTAATCGGCTTAAAGTCTACCCGGAACGAACGGTCCCAAGGAAGAACGACGGACGAAGAGACTGGCGGACGCCGATATGGAAAAGAAGGGCGACCACGGGGATCTTCCTTTACCATGCGTCGATGTCGACGTCGGAGGAGAACGTCGTCACGGTAACCGTTTTCACTCTTTCTCTCATCCACCGTAGATAGAATTGTCCATGAAGATGACGAGGGGAAAAAGGGAAAAGAACATAACTCTTACCTTCAATAGCTAAGATGCTCCTCAGTTCTTTGTTCAGGAGGACAAAACGTTTTTCCAAATCATCTTCCTTTTCTCTAAAAGAGGAGAAAACAAAAACCAAGATGTCTGAAAAAATTCATAAGTTTTCATCTACAAGACGACGTCTTATTGAAATATTTAACCATCCACTTACGAAAAGGCATGACGTTGATACACACACTATCGGACAGTCCAATACATTGTTAACGACGTCTTCACATAACATACAGTGATTATTTCGTTATTTTTTATTAATATTGCCATACCTATTGCTGTAATTATTCATTTATAATAATAATCAAAGGGAACTTAATTTAAACGAATGCAACTGCCTTCGAATTGTTTAATATTTTCGTAATGTTCTATTTGAATCCTTTAGGCAATTCAAATGTGCACTGACCAAATAAATAGATATATCAATAATAACTAAATTAGAAAAAATAGCAAAGTAAACAACTTCTTTCACCAATCTCGAGGTGAGCAAATGTCTGCAACTCACTCGAATTCTACACACCTTCCCAAATTATCGAAAGTCTCTTAAACCTAGAACAGATATTCTTCTTTGATGAATTATTTCCTGGATTATTACAAACTCCGGCCGAAATAACAACGTACTTCATAAACAATTCGTAAAATTCGGCGCGTGACCCAGAGTCTTCTGAACTTTCTGAACGTTTCTGACGTAGTTGCGAACAAAACAAAGGAGTAATTTAGGTTAAAACATTCAAAACTGGACATACTTTAATATCTATAGTCCTATTAGCTTTCAGATATTGTACTCATTTTTAATTAATGTTTTTACTGAAAAAGGTGTACCATTCGTTTATTCTATAAATAGAGTAATTCGTTTTGAAGGTACGATCGTATGTTTTACCCATTTTGCCAACAAAGATGGCGCAATAAATATTGAACAACTACCATTGCTCTTTTTCTTTTTTGCTTGGGCTGGTGTTGTTGTTTAGGATCCATTATCCGGCATTTGCCGTTGCAAAACTTTTTTCGTAACTCCCCTCAGTAACTTGATTATTCATATCTCAGGTCTCATGGACTCAGCAGTGAAGTTGAGGGAGAAAGAGGGGGAGGGGTGACATGCTTGGCTAAGCAGGCAAATGGGGTCTAATTGAAGAGGCGGATGGCAACACGCCTACTTAGACAAACCCATTTCAATTCCCTTTACGTCCGGATGCAACGACACGTAAGATCCGTAATGAAAATGGAATAAAACCAAAGCACAGAGACACAGCTTATCTTATAACACTACTCCATTGTGAAACCCAACACTCAATACATGTTAAAAGTTAAGAATATTTACCGACAACTTTAAAATACCTTAAAAACAATTATTCAATACGTTGTAAACAACTAAAATTTAAATCAGAAAATAAGTGAAACCACGTTTAAGAATCTTAGAAATGTTAAAAAACGCTTCGAACATGTTCAAAATAGACACAGAAAAGCAAATAAATGAGAACGAGTTCTGACACACACAAAAACGAGAAAGAGAACTCAGAATGGTGCCAAACGAAGAATTTACGAAATGAAAAGTAAGGCGTGCTAAGCCGCTCAGAAATGCACAAAAAATAAAATAACAATTTATACTAGACGATTTTTAAGAAAATGAAAGATGATCAATCTCCTTATATGTTCGGTCCACTTAAAACAAAAAGCGAAGAGATAATACTCTTTGTCTCTTGGGGATAAGACTTAAACCGAACGTCTCAACTTACAGAATATTGAGTTGCATCTGTCGCCGGATAAGAGCGTTTTTCTTGTTCACCAAGGTGAACCATTGCTGCAGAAGCATTTCCTCATCTTCTTTGTGCCCCACCCCGTCTTCCATGACTTTGCGGAGTCGTTTTTCCAACTGAGCCGCTTGGGCGTCCACACGAGCTTGTTCTTGCTCCAACGACTCCAATTCGTTGCAAATGTAATAGCTGTGCCGACTAGTCTGGCTTTCCTGTCCACAGACAAAAACAAAAGGGACATGTTAAATCAACGCTTCGCGACCATTCCGTGAATGTCAAAGTACCAGTTGAGGACGAGGAGCTTCAGTGTCCTTATCTGGGGTCATCCCCCGTTCCAACAATGCTTTGAAGCTATGAAGCTTTGAGACGGTGCGGTGGGTTGGACCCGTCGTCGTCGCAGTGGTAGAAGACGACATAGGAGTAGGCGTGGCTGGGGGGAAAGAGGCTGACGCCGGTAACAGCGGACTTTTTTCCCGGCTGGTACTCCGTCGATGGCCTATCGGAGCACCGGACGAAGACGTGTCGACTTTGTTGTTCAACGCGTCGCGTTCTTCATTGTTGTTAGCCGGCAGTGCAGCGTTGTCATCTTCTGCACATGACCAAAAACAAAAGCTTTAAAATTAGAATATCTTTAGGGAAGCACATTTCATGCATAAACATCAATAATTCGCGAGCGTTGGTGTTACGGTGAAGAAAAGAAGTCGGTTTTAATTCCAAGAACAAGGGCTCAAAAAGGAAAGAGCGTGTAAGCTAAAACAAGGCTGGGAAAAATATCAATACCCGGCGAACTGGCGTGGCTTAAAGATGCTGACGGTTTACTCGTGACTCCTACAGATTTTTTATTTAGCAGTTTTAATAAATGATTTTATATTAAACATCCTTTAAACAACGTTACATGAAAGCTTTGCCAAAAATTCGAACTATCGTTATACATTTCTTGTAATATAAAGCTTACTATTGGGCGACTTTCCTGTATTAAAGCGTAAGTTGAACCCAGATGTAAATTGACTGAACACAGGAAAAGATCTTCAACACTAGGCAGTGTTTGTGAAGTCCAGTTATAAAAGTAATTTGACGTAAAATAAACTCGTGCCTAAAAGACATTCGGCCTAGTATGTTACACGCAGGGTACAATGGCCGAAAAACATTTACATACAAAAAACGTTTTAAACTCCACCCTCGATTACTGGCGAGTCGTTGACTTAGTACAAAAATATTATTACGTCGAAATGCGAGATGAAGCATTTTACAATAGCGACATACAAACATATGGCTCTGGACTACAATACAAAACCGGAAACTATATATGAAACCTGTAGGCTAGTGTGTGGGGTGCTAATCGTAGAAAACACACACACACACACACAAAAAAAAACTTCTGAGGCACTTTACCTGACAAGAAGAAGTCTTAAAGTAAAACCACGTTTAACAGTTAAAAGACACATTTGTCGGAAAACCTCAAAACAAGACCACAGGAACATGCATGGAATAACTAAATACAATAGACTGCTGATAAGCATTGTTTCAACACTCATTTGTAACACAAGCCAGAACTGCACGCAGGAGGCTTATTAAGTTAATCGTCTTTGACCATATTTTAGCTAGAAAACCCGGCTACTTTTTGGGACAGTTCGTTTTAAACATGGCCTAAATTTGGTAGATAGCGAACAATGGCTAGTGCTATCTTTACGGGTAATCGGTTTTCGCGAAAATGAACATTCTTGATTCTTGGGAATTACGTGTTGAGATGTTACTGATCTCCACTGAACGACCTGACCTTGAACATTCACTCGTATTTAACCTTAACGATAAGTTTTTATTACATTCGGTTTCGTTGCAACAAAAATGAGAAAGTTTCTATACGGCAAAACTATATTATTATTATTGTTTAAATTTACTTATTAAAAATGTAATTATAAATTAAAACTACATTATTAAACTATATCAATTATACAACTTGTTTCTTAACTGAAGAAACAAATAATAAGAGAGCAATAAAGCAAACATAACAAACATACGAGATCATAGAACTAACATAAAAAACGGCACATGTCTACTGAAATCCAAATCACGTTTAATACTGATGTAAGTTTAGTTTATACAACGAGATTGAGAGCACTTCTTCATTTTACATAATTTTCGTGGAACGCCAATTTACTGTAAAGTTGTAAAGTTTTAAAGCACACGAATAACCTGTTTAACAAGATCAATTTCATACAAAACAGTTAAATTGCTGATTTACACGATCAATTCGAAATAGTTAATGGAAGTTCTCATTCTACAAACCAACACTCGTAGCTTTAATATTCACATCTCTGAGTACAGTTACATAATAAAAGTAAAGAACTGCAACATTTGTACGCTAATATTTTTTATGGTATAAAATTGACTTACTGAAGCAAAATTCGACAACTGATACAAGAAAGTTATGTTTGGCGCGGTCATTAATTTTCATAAATCAACATAGATCCTGACTTAATCGAATGAGACAAAACAGTATCTTTCTTACCTTGACTTACTCCCATTCTCGCCTCCGCTATCAGTTTCCGTGCTCTTTCTCTTAATTGCTGTTGTCGTTCTTCCTCTTCCTAAAATATGAAAAAAATAACAATGTAGTATTATAAATATAGAATTTAGTAAATTTCTTACTTTGCTGAGTGATTTATTAGTAAGGGCGGTTTGGACCCTTGGCTTTGAGTTTTCACGTCTCGTTTGTTCCAATAACCTCCGGGCGCGTTCTTTCAAATCACCGCCACTAGATTCCATCTGGCGGTCGAAATCTCCAATGGGGCTTGTTGGAGATTCAGGAATTGCCTTTTTACCGAAAAATAAATAAAATTCAAAATCCAAAGATACTATGTTTGCCTCGGTTTTACGGACTAGGTGGTTGATTTTCTGCAAGCTAATTATTTTTACTAGAATGCTTTTGCAAAACTAAGTTTTTTAGCTCTGTTCTTTTTAGCAGGCTGTTAGTGTTTTTAGCATTGGTCATACTCGAAGCAAAACGGAGATCCGTAAAACCGTGGCATTTGGGCATCTTTCCAACCAGAGCATTCGAATCAGCACAAGCAATAATGAAAAGCCTCAAAAACTGAACGTGCAACAATGCCGAGCATACAATCGTCCCCAAGCAAACATTTACCCTTCGTTTAAGAGACGTGTTTTCGCTCTGAAGATGTTTACTCTCATCTTCGTTGGCGAGTATGAGTAGAGATGGAACTTCCGCGTCTCTAAGAGCCTGTAGACCCTGAGATCCCGGAGAAGAAGCAGACGAAGACAACAAAAATCCTTCACCATCTCCCGCCATCAAGTTAGTCTCACTTACGTCAGGTGATGTAATCGATTGCGGTCGACTCGACACTGGCTCGGATACCGGTTCCTCCTTCTCTTCTCCTTTTTTCTGTTCCCCATCCTCGTCGTCTGAACCAAACGGATCTGTCAACTGTTTCCGAGTCATCAACACAGCGGGACGAGATTCCGTTGGCGCAAGTGGAGAACCCTACATTTGAACCAGAAAAATTTACGTTAGTATATCATAAAAGAAAAATTCTTCGAAAAACGAAGTTATTCTACATATTTTCTAGAAAGAATATCTCATTTCACCTGAGGCTGTTTGTCTCGGGTCGGGGACAGAGCTTTGCCCAACTTTGCTAGCTCACAAGTCAAGTTCTTGGACCCGGATACCAACTTCTCCTTCACGTTACCCAAACCCACACCGAACGACAGTAAATGCTTGGTAGTCGCACCATCTTGGGACGATTCTCTCTGTAAAGATTGCGCTCGTCGCTGAGGAACGCTGTGAATTCCTGGACCCATCTTTGTTCCTGTCGTTTCATGTAATACTGGTGGCGTTGGGTGTCTTCGACGAAGCGGTTCGTCTCTGGTGGGCTCCATAGACGGCCATCCAAGTTCTTGGGAAAAGATATCACGCGTTAACTGCGGATCTGTGTCTTCAGACTCATTGCGTCCCACACTGTAGGAAGATTCCTCTGCTGTTCTTCCTAACTGTTGCACTTCCATTTCTTGTCCTGTGAAGTAGACGCAATTAATGGAAGAAACCACAAATATATGAATAATTACCAGTGAAATGCGCTCGCAATTGATACAAAAACGTCATGACTGCAAGTTTGTCCGGTACCGCTAACAGTACCATGTCGGAAGGTTCCAGCACCCGAGGAATGCCCAATGCTTCTGCGGCTTCAAAGGCCACTTTACAATTTCCTTTAATATCGTGTGGCTTCAAAGAGTCAAAGTTTCTAGAACAGGAAAAGAATACAGTAAAATTCAAAATGGGTACAGAATATTCAAATAAATCAATGAAATAACGTTTAATTAATTTAATCAATTCAATGTTCAAATAACGTTCAATGAATTAACGTTTACATTAATTTTTCTTAAAAGCATTTTCTTTTACTTTTTTTTACGAGGAATAAACAGCAAACCTTCTTACAGGGTTGGAGTAAATAAAAAATTAAAACAAAGTTGAGCTTTACATAAGATCGGGTCTGAAACGATGGATAAGGGCCGCAAACGCCAAGCCATTTCTCCACGACGTTGTCATATTTGTGACTTTGACGCCCTTGTAGCCTTGAGTCATGACTTTACACCACGACAAAAGATCTTGGGTAGGTGGTGCTACGGGCAAAGGGCTCGTTCCACGTTCAGCCACTTGGGGTATAAAACCTTGGTTCTGATTGGAAGGCGAATCAGCCGTTAAGCTCGTCGGACTAATAACGCACGAAGGGACTTCTATGGACGGAGTAGGAGGCGTTTTGGCTTTCTCTGTTTGAGTAACGTGCGGGACGATAGTGGGTGTTTCTTTTTCTTCTTGATCGAAAGGGTTATAAAGGGCGGAGGCGCTAGGCGGGGAAGGTTCATCTTCAATAAAACTAGAGGTGAACTGACTAATTTGAGACGTCAAGTCTTGCAACTGCAGTGACTGTTCTTGTTTCAGAGCCGTGAGCTCTTCGTCCTCTTCTTCTTCGAAATCTTCCAAAGGAGCAATATCCCCCGTTGTATTAACCGACATGAGACTGGCCAGACTTTGCATGTCCTCGTCCCTAATAATTATGCTCATTAATTCCTTCATTCTCTCCTCTTGTTTAAGTAAGAGTCAAGCAGAAAGTTCTACATCCAATATTATTATAAAATGTAGTTGTACGATATCCCATAGCTTACCGGGTAATTTAATAGTGATGCTTAAAGGAAAAAAGGCAAACTTACGTAGCTTTGCCTTCCCGTAAGAAGACGCAGGAGAGGGTAAAGTTTACCGACACGGACACAATTTTCTTGGAAGAAGGTTTAAGCTTGAGTTTGACTTCATGCTGAGTGGGCACCATGCTCGCGTATATCTTCATATTTAGCGTGCCCGCGGCAAGTTGTCTCCTCTTGCCGGTATTTGACACATCCTCGACGATTATATTCCATACTTTGTCTTCGAATTCTTGCGATCGCGGGTCTCCGAATAATGTGATAGCCGCTTCTTTGTTATCTGGCACGGCCCAAACCACAACTCCTTTTAACGGATTTTTCATTGTGGGTTCCCACGCGCGAGGATCTGTAATAAGACGCCGATTTCGTCTCGTCCACACGACACTTAAAGTTGAAGGTTTCCTGTAAAAACCGAACAATGTGTTAGTGAAAGGTCCGTGAATTTTTACATCTTTAAAGGCTATTTGCAATGTTTTAAGCTTTGTATTATTCTTTCAAAATTGGTATTAAAAATGTTAAGCTTTCCTTTTTTAAAAAAGAAAATAACTTTGACATTTTTTTATAAAGATTTTGCTTACCATTGGGGAGTGGTCTCTAAACTGAGTTCATTGAAGGAGATGGTGAACTGAAACTTCGCGGCTCTTTTGTTCACGCGCTGTAAGCGTTTCCACACAGAGCCCATCGTAGTTGGTTAACTATAACTCACAAATGCATTTTGCTGACCTTAAACCTGTAGAAAAGATCGCAATATTACATTAATTGGGGGATTAGTGGTTTCATCGTTTGATAGGACGCCATGTATTCCATGGAAAAAAGTTAACAATGGATAATTTAAGTAGCGCTTTCCTTAATCAAAATAGGAGCTATTTCAGGGAGTCTGATAATGAATGGATTTTTTCTTAGTGAAATCATGACATAATCAGGGTTGAGCCAAAACCAAGATTTGGTTGTCATAGCAACCCTAAGAAATATCAATTAATACTTACTTTTAAAAGAACATAGATGGGATTGTCACTTCGCACAGCCAAATAAGTTTAAAGGTAAAAAAAAAATCAGTAAACGAGAAAAAGGTCAACTATGACGTGATCGCGTAAAACTGGTTTCACTTTCACCTTCACCTTGATTCTATAAACAATGCGTAAAATTCAAGTGGCCTCACTAAATAGCAACCTCCGTGCGCTTTGATGCGTCCTTGTGTCTAGATACAGATCTGTCAACATAGTAAAGGAAGCACATAGGCCATCTACGACACTTTTCAACAAGCTCCCGAGGCCCCTGTAGTAAAAATCCGGGAAACCTAGGTATTTGCACCGGAAACTTTTCAGATCACGTCGCGAAATTGGTTTAATTTTTCTGAATAACTTACCAATAGTAGTATAATGGATTAACAAACTTACTTCGCAAATAGATATTTTTTGAAAAGAAAAATGCTCAATAAATTTGCAAAAAAAGGAACTATATTTCATCGTTTTTTTCGGTGGTTTTCTTTTAAACACCCCACCACCCCTCGATTTGCGTGTTTCATAATCGCTTCCAGTGAGTAAAAACTGCACGTGTCTTAAAAATAAACCTTCCTGTTATTAAAACTGAGCCGAACCTAACCTGACATAACTATCCTAACCTAATTTAACCTAATATGATGACCTATTTTTTGTATCGACTTCCTCATGGTTTGCGCAGGAGCGCTGGTGGTAAACGCAGTAAAATTTGTTAAATTAAGTTAAGTTGGGTTAAGCTTAGTTAGATAAGACTAGGGCGGGAAAACTAGGAATCGAGGAGCGTATAACAGAAATGTATCACGTTTTCGAAAAAATATTTAAAAAAATCTTGCTTTTTTATTGAACTTCACCAAAATCAGGCTTTGCAGCCAAGTAGATCAGTTGTAACTAATATTTTACGGAAAACAGAATACAAATCTGACAATCAGTTTTTGAACTACGACATGGCAAGTTTTCCACACCATAAGCCATCTCTTTCGTTCAGGGCCGTCGTGAGTGGGTTAGGGGGGTGCAGCACCCATAATAATTGGTCAAAAGCCGATTCCGTAAAGAAGTATCATACTCGAATCGGTGAAGTCGTCAAGAAGAGTCAGTATAATTAAGGCCCCACGACCCCAATAAAAACACCCTCGCGACGCCCCTGCTTTCGACGGCTTAAGATACGGAATTTTTCCGTCATTGGGCATACGAGCATTAGGTATCCCATAGCGAACACGGTATCATCTGCTTCGCTATTGCGATATGTAACACCCGCGTAAAAAGGAACAGTATATTGATAACTGAACAATTGGGTTTGATTTTTTTAAGTATTTATACGTGCTATCTTTTCATGCAATAAGCTTAGAGAGGTAAAATTTTCTACTACTTTGAGAGATATTTTCTTGCCTTTTCATTTGAGTTTTGTTTAAACAGGAAAATATTCTAGTTAAAATAACCTACAGGCTCTATCGGAGTTACTGTAAGGAGCCCACAAGTTTAAAAACATGAACATATTTTTTTAATTTATGGCAAATACAGCAGACCCACGGAACCTACATAGGATAATGATGTAGAGCCAGTGATGGGCAACATACGAACCCCGGTGAGCAGGCAGTGAAATGTTTTATATAATATGGAAAGTTTGGCGTACAAAAGAGCATACAAATCTCAGTTCTTTACAAGTCAAGTGCAATCTTAATTGAAAAGGATTTCGTTGTGAACAAATCTGTTTTTACTTTTTGTTAAGTAACATCCGATTAAGTGTATTTTAATTAGCTAATTGGCCTACCTTATATGTCTTGACCCCGCAGCCACCTCACATGGCTTTAAATGACCCGTGAAAGAGGAAAGGTTACCGACCATTGACGTAGGGGCTTAAAATATTCGAAAAATTACAAAGTTCAAAGTGAGCGTTACTATGCATTTAGCTTGGAAATTTCAACAGGATCTTTTAGTTATGTAACTTGAATACATATATGATCAAAAACATAATTTTGCTTTCCATGTTTCTCTGTATTGGAAATGAAACTCGGCATACACGCCAGCGGAACCTGCAAATTTGTCATTGAAGTATAAACAAATGTGATAAATGTGCCAAAAAACAGAAACTTTTGCAATAAAGGCTCATTCCGTAAAGTAAGGAAATATGCTTTCTTCCGGGGTTTCAGCCAATAAAGTTAACGACCGTTAAGTGCAGTACGACATGGGCAAAAATGAAATCAGCGAACGCTCTTTCGGGACTGACTTTGCTGAATTCTGTCTTGTTTTGAGGATTAACTTGGAGTCTTAAGCACACTGGAAATACAGATAAATAGGTTTTTAGTTACGTCCATAAAAATTAGACATAAAATAAATCAATGACTACGTTGAATCTAGCTACCTCCTAGTACGAATGAGCCCACAGTGGAAATAAATCCACTCAGGAATGAGTTAAAGGGGAATGTGCCAACCAAGCAGCAATAGACGAACTGCAAAATTCCAGTTAACAACACGTAGAGAAGGTAAGCATCGATAATTTTGAGCTTCTTAGGAGTCGCAGTAGTGTAATCATCGTAAAACTTCTTGACAACGGACGCAACGCTTGTCGACATTTTAGCTAATTCTGAAACGAGCAAGGCAAAAACATTGATTCAGTTGCTAGAGTAAAAATATCGAAAAGACCAAACCCCTTATATACACTTCTCTTATACTTCTAGCGCAAATGTCACTCAAAGAGCACTTCAAACAAAAATTTTGGATTTGCCTTGGACAAGCACAGACTTTTTTTAGCAAGAAAAATGCTGGATAAAATTCCTACACTAAAATTCAATGAAATCTTGTGAAATTTTCACTTTATCTATTGTATACTATTAGAAGTTACCTAAGAGAGAAGTTTGTTAGAGAAATGCACTTTTTTTTCAAGATTGTTGACTTGTTTTGCCGGGTACCTCCGACGCTGACGTGTATCCGTCTTGTACAGCGCTGTTGTATTTTTGTTATAAAACTGTTTGTAATCATAAAACAAAATAAAGTTTCTTCCAAAAATTATTATTTAAATTGAAAATCAAATTATTTTAAGGGTAGCAAAATTTCAAGATAGGACAAATACAAAAGCTTGACAACGTCGCCCGGCCTTGTTTTTTTGGACAGTAGGGTCCATTGGTGTTTATAGTTAAAGTAAGTTACTTATTCGATTTTATCCTTGTCATCTGCCACCCAATCGAATCAATTCATATATATTTGAATTCTGCAACCTTTTATAACACGGATTAAATCCAGCTTTGGACAATTTTTGTAGTTTTAAGTGATATTTAAACTGTTCAATAAGTATGTGTTCAGACGTGTACTTGTTACTATGCACAACATGTGTATCATACCCAATCAGAACCTCGTGTAACATTGCATTGCAGACTTTTTAATTGTTAACTTGTTCTTCAGACCAGCCATGGCGCCGAAAAGGAATAATATGATTCCCAATGCTCACTTCCACAAGCATTGGGAACGCTTTGTGCGTACCTGGTTTAACCAACCTGCTCGCAAGCAGAGGAGACACAACGCTCGTGTCGAAAAAGCCCGCAAACTTTTCCCTCGCCCTGCTGCTGGTGCTTTAAGGCCCATTGTGCGCTGCACATCCTTCAGGTACAACACCAAAATCCGTTCCGGACGTGGTTTCACCTTGGAAGAACTTAAGGTAAACTTAATATTCACCTTAATTTTTTGCACTGGACTCGTTTTTCTGACAAGCTATGTAATTGTAGGCCGCTGGCATTAACAGGAAACTGGCCCCCACCATTGGTATCGCTGTTGATGTTCGCCGACGCAACAAATCTGTTGAATCCCTTCAGTTGAATGCCCAACGTTTGAAGGCATACAAATCGCGCATGATTCTGTTCCCGCGTAATGCCAAGAAGCCACGCAAGGGAGAGGCTACCGTAAGCTGGAGAGACAGATTACCACTTGTTTCAGAGTTCATAACTTATTAATTCTCTAGGCCGAAGAGCTCAAGCTGGCTACTCAGTTGAAGGGACCGCTCATGCCCATCCGTCAAACCGTCAAGAGGGAGAAGGCTCGCGTGGTTTCCGAGGAAGAGAACAAGTTCGCTCCCTTCCGAGTGTTGCGTCAAGTAAGTTTGAATTCCGTTCTCAGAGGAATAGCTACCAAAATCTTTGTCTTGTTGGTACCAACAGGCCCGCGCTACTGCCCGTCTCCATGGTATCCGTGCCAAGCGCGCCAAGGAAGCTGCCGAAGATCCGGAAGGAGCCAAGGGAAAGAAAGACAAAGCGAAGAAGAAGTGAGGTGTATAGTCTGCTGCTTTGTATCCAAGTCCAATCCCGACAATACAGACAGAGACTATGTCGTACCTTTAATTTGCCTCCGAGTTTAGAAATCATTTGCCGATAACTAGTGAAAGCTTGTATAGTTTGGCGGAAAAGATATTTATCACATTATTGATAATGCGTGTGGTAGCTGAGCAGAATGGTCGAAGGTGGGGTCGAAGTCGTTTCAGCATTTTCAGGGGATTTGCTATTACTGCAGGTTTCATGGTGACTGGGGTCTATTAGGCGTAACTAGCGTAGATAGTAAAGCTGAAAATAGACAGGAAACGAGACGAACGTACTAATAACGCTATTATTTTTCATTATACTTACAGCTGGAAACACACTGAAAGAAAAATTGCATAACATTAAAAGAGAACGACGGTAAGTCTATGTACCATGTGACCATGGGTGACCTCTTCATGTTTCAACATAGACTATAAAAACAGTGATACCCCGTTTAACGAACCTAATCCGCTCCTGGATGTCATTCGATTTAAGAAGCGTTCGGTGTAAGAAACGCTATTTCGCATAAGATTCAATTGAAATTATTTGAATCCGTTCTTCATCCCGGACCCAAACATGAAAAAGTTGATTTGAAAAGTCGGAAAAAATACTAAAAATCTACTGATGGCCTACATATAAATATATAAAGCACACGTTCAACAGTTTGGTTCAATTAGTGGCTCTCGAAACCACTCTGGGTTACAGAGATCTTTGATCTTTTTGCCTCTTACATATAAGCCTTGGTTTTCATGTCCAGCACTGATTGGAAGAATCCGTCTAATGTGGCTTGCTTTTGTCTCTTCTTTGACACAGCTCTGGAGAAGTGCAGGACATTGTCGTTGAATACGTCTAAGCACTTTTTCACGTCAACCTGATTTGGAGGCCACATTTTTGCTTGTGCTTGAAATTCTTCGTATTTTATAAATTCGTCTACGGTTGCTGTAAGCGTAGGGGAATCAGTGCGCTATTCCGCCTCTTCGTCAGAAGAAATCTCTTTCTGTTCTTAGTACCAGAATTCTCTGATGCCATTTAAGCACCACTTAAAATTGAAACAAGTTAACTAAAACTAGGTAATCAAAGAGAGACACGCAAACAGGCTATTTATCAGCAACTGACGAGCGTGGAGAAACCAAGCTCTCGTCTGAAATGCATGCGTGGTGACTGGGAAACGTAACCGCCAATTTTGTACAACTTTTTTTTCTCAACCTAAGCGGTTCGTTACAAGAGGCTGCGTTTGTTGTGCTAGTCATTATTTCAGCTCCGCGTGCATTCGTTGTACAAGTTGTTCACTATACAATGCGTTCGTTAAACAGGATACCTATCAAAATTTTGACCAAGTTTCTTCGTACCAGCAGCTCACACACAGATTCAAATGAGTATATGGAAAACAAATCTACATGACATATTCTTATAACCTTTTTCTTTTACTGGCCTAAAGTCATCTTACCGCGAATATAACTTGCAAGTTTACATACCCAACATATCTCTCAAGTTGCAGAGCAAGATAAGGCTTCACTGATGCCAATTACTTAATAACGCTCGTTGCATTCCGCTAAGATACTCCTAAACGTGTGATGGTTCTTTGTTCTATAGCTTTTAAGTCATAATCGTTGATTAAATTGCTGTAAATGTAACAAGACGAAAGCTGGATTTTCTTTAGGATTTAATTTAAGCGGTGCCCTACATTTGTTTCTTGTTGGCAGTCATGCGCCACTAAAGTTCCAAAGAAGCGGTGGCCAATGGAGCGCAGAACGCTACTACGGTTTTACCAACACACACCAGATAACGCAGTCTTCTGGAAACAGAGCGGAGGAGGGGGAGGTGAGAGGGCAATTCTGGAAGATGGCGGATTTATGCAATCGGTCAATTGTGAGATATCGTACTGTAAAATGATTCATAGATCAAAGAAACCGTTTTGATAGTAATGCTGCTGTTCGGTTTGTCCACTACACTAGTTTAAGTTTCTTCTTAGAAAAGTTTTTATTAAATTTGTAAACTACGTTAGAGTTTTTGCCACTTTTATATCTCCTTGGTATTTTTTGTTACCCTTCCTATTGCAATACAAATGATAAGATCAGGACACAGAAAAGGGCAGTGAAAGGTGAACTTTTTTTGGTTGTGAATTATATTTGAGTAAGAACATTCGAAAACATTTTTTTCCATATCTTCTTTTCGCCCCCTTTTTATGGAATCTCTTCTTGAGAGTTCTGTTGCGCATGATGGTCGGTTGTTTACTAGACTTATTTATCATCGTAAGCTAACGAAGGGAAATTAAAACAATATGAAGAAAATGTCTACGAAAAAATGCGTAAGTTAATCTTTAGTCCAGGGATTTATCCTTCTCGGTCTATTTAATTTATGTTGAAACGTAAAGTACTATTTGTAAGATCTTTCATGTTCTCGGAGGGTTCCAATGTGGTGGGTTGACTTTTATAGAAGCGACTTGTGTTGTTTAGTAATGAACCACCTCTTAAGTGTTTATATCCTTTTACATTTCTCATGCTAATCTTGTTACTGGTAGCGTAGGTACCTTGGGTAACTTATAGCATTAGCCTTGTTCGGCAGCAATGTGGACTATTAAATGGGGGATGTAGCAGTGTATTCAATGTAGGTACACGAACCTCGGGCATATGACATTTGGACTGTATGTTTACCGATTCTCCAAATGTGATGACCTTTGGTATGCATCGTATATTGGACAAGTGCAATATTCTAGCCAGAATATTCGCTTGAGCTCTTTTTATGATTCCCTTTATTTTACGCAGAAGTTTGCGAAGTTGTATGTCATTTTTATTTGTGCGTTTTCGATTAGCTTTTACGTAAAAGCATAAGTATGCTGTTGTTATAATTAGTTTCGACTAAAGTTCTAGAGTTTATCCTGTTTTCGTGCTATTCTATGGTCGTCTTTAATTGCTAAAAGAGCTCGCTTTACGTATTGCTACCTAAACCTGGAGCGGCCGGTAGGTTTATGAATTGCCAGGTGCGTTAATATTATGCGTGGATTTTTAATTCATAACTATATTTAATTACTTTTTCACACGTTTTAGCTAAGTAGGATTCATATGTTGTTAACGTTAAAGGTTAGAACTCGAAGGAACTGAAAAAGCCACAAGTCGTTAGTACTTGTTCCGGACCACATGTGCATAGTATCTGTTCGTAAAGATTGGGTATATTTCTCTCCTGTTTTCAGTCTTCATGTGTAACTTCGACCTGTGCGTAAAAACAAGTCCGAAAAGACAATGAAGAGTTGAAGATATGGAAATACGGACCAATAACTAAAATTTTAGATTTGTTTTGGAAAAATGAAACCACTTCAAATAAAGTAATCGAAGCTAATGGATCTTGGGGAAATCTTGGGTTACCTATTACTACCGGAACTTTCTTAGTAGACAAAAAACTATAATTAATAGGTCTGAAGCGAATGTTCCCTTTTGATAAACACGAACAGTATAGATCACGACCAAAATCGAATAGTTAGGTACCTGCGGCCGTGAGCCTCCGAAACATTTTCTTTTTTTAAAGTATGCATTATCCACACTTCTACCGTCTTGCCGGTAAGAACACAACCTAAAAGAAGTCCAAACTGGTCGTTTTAATGCTACAATTTCTGGATGTTTCAGACATGGCTCTTATGTTTGGTTATTGAAAAGATTTGAGGATGTCGTGTCGAAACGCACCCTATTTGCTCGTTTTGTAACAATTAGATTCGGACCCCACTGTTAAACGCACCAACAGTCAGGAAGAGTCGACGCAAGCTTACAAATTCAATACATGCACGTTAATTGCATTCATTCGATAAAAGCCTTGGTCGCTTTTACGGTCTTCCGGATACAGAACGGCCGGGCCTGGAGAACATTAATGCACTCCGAGTGAAGTTATCGTTATTCATTAGGATTTCCGCAAAAAGGGTGTAGTGACTGCGGCTGCGAGAGAAAAGATTGCCGTAAACAAGTACTACTATACCGAAATTTGTGTATGCCATTGATTCCAATTGTGGTTGGCTACCCAAAAGGCAGCAAACAACATCAGCAACCTAATGACCTTGTGAATAACGAGCACTCTCTATTGACGGACTACTGCTCAGTGAGCCATTTTTTCTTCGGTTTTAGCTTCAGAAAAAGGCATGAGGGGTCTCCTGTATGGCCCGCTGGGGCAGAAAATAGGTAATTAAGGACCCTGGTCTGACACTATCTATACATATTCCATCTCCAAAAGAATAGGTTAATATTCTTCTGCATATCACCTACGCATATTCACCATCGTTACGCGTATATTGACCTACGTACGGAAATGCCCATCTGGAAAATCAGACTTGGGCACTATTTTCAGTAACGTATTGTCTTTCGCACAGCTTTGCACAACACTGTTTCAAATGACAAGGATGTTGAGATTGAATAGGAGTTTGATTGAATAAAGCATGACAGGGTTTGTTAGAAAGAAATGAGGGAGGAAAAGGCTTAGGTTTCCGTAACGTTAATCTTCGGCTCGCCCGCCCTGGTAGTGTTTTCTTTTGCTTCTTCGCATTTGATGAGGATTAGATGTTGTATTGGATAAGGAGAAACGAAGGGAAAGCAACTGTGAAAGGATAAATGCAAAATGCAGGGGAGATAAACGGACACGTTGGAATGGGTCCATCTCGCGCTTTGGGTCATTCGGTACTATCACTGCAGAAATGGTAACCCACGATATTGGGGCAAAGTTGGCAATACGAGAAGAAAAGTACGCATTTGACGTTTTGATTTTTTCTCCCGTTGCTTCACCGGGGGTAATTTCGTTGAATAAATTATGCTAGGTAGGTGGTGTGGGCTTGGGGTTGTATGGCATTGCCATTTCGTGGAGTGGATGCTTGATATGCAGACTACGCCTAAACTCGGGTGTTTGAGAGCGTTCCACCGCGGGACCTGGCGTCGACAGCTGTGTCTAATTACGGTCAAAAAGTTCTGGCTTTGCTTGTGGTTTTCTCTATGACAGTAGTGAAAAGGGGAAATATTGTCTACGAATGGGAACAAAAGGAAGCTTGGCTGCGTGCCTGTCTCTCTGTAAGGCTTTGGAGTGTTCTGCTTATTGCCCTCAAAGTTGCCATGGAGAACCATTCCGGAATATTTACCGGACTCTTTATTGTACGCCGCAGAATGCTACAGAAGAATCCGCCGACGACCAAACTTGATTGCCAATCGGTGACCTAGTATACAAGGACCTATTCACTAAAAAGGAGGGACGGCATTACATTGGGAACTTTGGAATGTAAAGCCCAGCCCCCCTCATCCGAAGAAATATAGGAATGATTCTTTCAGAACGGGACAGTAGTAGTCATTCTTGTTTGGCTTCATTACCTTACCGTTGTGTATCATTTGCTCCAAGGTTCATCTTCTGAGCTACGTCTTTAGCATATTGCCTTCGGCTCCCGAGATATTAAAACGATGTAAAAACAAACCATGGTATGATTTAAGTTGTTGACCGAGCATGTAGTGTACCATCTATTTATGGGTATGAATAAAAGCCGTGTCTGCAGTAATAAAATGTCTTATCTAAAGGTAGGGGTTCTGTAGTGGATAACGCATAGTGAATGGTTTTATTTCTCCACGGGCGAGCTTTCTATTTATTGATCTTTGTGCTAAAGTTTGAGGTAGTGGGAGGGATGCATACATCGTTAAAAACTTAAAAATTGCTGCGTCACATCAGGCTATAGAAGTGGCAAATTTACGACTTGTCGCCCTCCTTTGCAAGGGCATCATCCAGATATTCGAGTGTTACTTTTATGAGTGAATGTCTAAGCACTATCTGGAATTGAAACTCAAGCTGCGTCGCTTTCTGTAACCGTTTGTGTGGGAGACAATATATCTGTAGGACGTTTTTCAACTCCTACGAAGGAAAGCCCCTATACGGGGATGTCGAGTACTTTGCACTCCCATTTTCACGAAAATTGTAGAATGCCTGACTTCAGCAATTTAGCGAGAAGGTCAAACATAGTACCCTTTACTGAAAAGAATGCTTTGTTTGCTTCGTAATGCAAACAAATTTGTTCGTACTCCATGACATTGTTACATAGCATAAGCTTCGATGTTGATTTTCTGAATTTATTTCTAATTTCGATTATATAGTGTAATATCTTATAATTTCTCATCATGTCTTACGTATTGCAAAGCCAAGTTCAAATCACGAGTGTCCGCAGCAGAGTAGGCTATGCTTCCACGTGGCGAACAGACTTTGTATAATAGCTTAAGAAAGGAATATCTTTTGACGCTCTTAACTTTTACGTCCCTTGGATAGCTGAAGAAAGGTGTTTGTCCTAAAAGGCCAAGTTCACAAATGGCTGAATCTCAGAATGTCGGCTAAGATCAAGTACCTCCACAGAAGAAAATCATTCTCTAGGGAACAAAAATTCACAGGAGTCGAAACTCAGAGAGACGGCTTGGTTCTGACTTGATTATACAGCTTTTAGTTAAAGTATACAGAAATGTATGTGTTAAAGCTGATAAAGAACTATTTCGATAAAATAACAATTAAATTAAGGAGGGTAACAAGTGCAAGTAAAAAAAAATATATTGCGGGCTCATATAAGCTATAACGTCGAACGCAACGTTTGCGGCAATTATATCATTCTTAAAGTATACAAATCGATCTGTGTATCTTAAAAGCGTTCAAAATGTGCCACACTGTAACAATTCCTTGTAACAAATATCAATTCACACTGTTCTTGTATCGTGAAGAACAGATATACGTCGTGAATACCTTCTGTCTGTCACTTTCTAGGGAGAATACTTTATTGCATCCCCACAGGTTAAAATAAAATAAATAAGTTGCGTGGTCTGTGCTTGTGTATATTTTTACATCTCTTTTATTTTTTTTTTAAAGACGTTGTATTTACCCAGAAAGTATATTCCCAAAATATTTCGCAAAATGGAGTTCCGCTGCAACAAGTATTACCATTATTCGTCTACATCGGGTGCTACTTTTGGAAATAATAGTTGAGTTATGGAACCGAAATCAATGCTTGAAAACTCAAAGTAGCAAACAGGTATGTAGCCAGGGCGTTGAGATACCTCCCCTTAAAATGTTTAATTTATAATGGTGAACATAGGTGCAAACTTAATGTCCAATAAAATTGCATTTTGCCCCCTTCCCCCCGAAACTCCCCAGCTTCCCCTGGAACCGAAATCCTGGATACGGCAGTGGTAGCATTTTTTTTTAAAGTTTTGGCTAGACGACGAATGTTTGTTTCACATTCGAAGAATCTTCAACTTCTCTCTTGTATGGGTGCAGAAATTACCCCACATTCAGAAATGATCGTCCAGAAACGAAGGCAATTTCCTCGAAAACGCCCTTTCTTATTAAATTGCGAAAGCGGAAATCTGTCGAAGGCATAAAAGCAAGTGCAGTTCTTTGCTGTGTGTCCCTTGTCTCCGAGACTCATTTACTTCTCGAAAGTGGTGCAAAATAGCTGTGAGCGTCAAGTTTAAAACCGGAAAATGAGCTCGCTTTATGGAGGAGCGGCGGCAGGCTCCCTAACGTTTCTTTTTACTTTTTAGCAATAGTAAAAGATTTGGACCCGAAATTCCAGCTTAAGGCTTACGCCAAGGCAGACTTATCGTCCAACTCAGGCTGCAGCACAAGCAGCATCGCTTCTCTTCTGTCCATGACATGTCTCTGATTCCGCGCATTCGCGTACACAGGCCACTTCACTTCCCCCAGCCATACGGCTGAGCGGCGAAGGTTAGTACAACATAACGTAGCAAGGCTACGCAAGGAAGTTCAGTAATTCCCCGTAGCTTGTGCCTCCAGCAAGTGCATTTCTCGCTGCCCACTTTCCTTCTCCCGTGGACAATTTTTTTCTTTGCGTGCTTTCACTCTCGCACTACTTGAACTATCACCTCAACATACAAACTTCCCTTTTCTCCTAAGGTGGTTTTTGTGTGCAGTTTGCCATGAATTAATCATCCCTATTTGTTCTTCGTGTCAACTCTCTTTTGACAAAGAAACACAAAGCCGCAGCGACGTGAAAAATGACTCTTCAACGACAAAATCCTAAGACCTCTGCCCCAAAATTTCTCACTTAATCGGGCCATGCCTCACCTCGTATATCACTCGCTTGTCAAGACATCCGACTCACTGTAGAGTGGAGACAATTTCGTGTTTCGAATTCCCTCTTGCTTCAAGTACACAGAAAACCTTATCAAGTTCTCCGGTACTTAATACCTGTTAATCCGCTTACACTGTTTGTCGTGTACGTCTCCTATGACGTGGTGTTGAAAAAGAGACCTAACTGAATAGATCAAGACAGCCTAGTTCGCCTTCCAAAAGAACAATCTGTCCGAAAAAAAGATCAGCCGTACCGGACCAGAACCCATAAGTGCTAGTGGATTGTGAGTTTGTGGAGCAGTTGCTCAGCAGCGTGTTCTGAATATTAACCTTAGTCCTTTACTAGAATCAAAGTATTGAAAAAAAGTCCATGGAATGGAGGGGCGGTTTCCCGCCCGCTATGTTAGAGGTGGTCTAGAAAATAGACACAAGCAAAGGAAACCTGCTTCAGTCTCTAGACTTCGTGTGTTCACTTCCCTCATAGCATTGTTGCCACTCTGAATAGCTCCCTTCCAAGAAGCTGTGTGTCTGTGTGCCTCATTCATCTTCACAATGATACCGTTGTTGGCAGTTTATTGCTTTTGGGCAGCGGCCGTGATAGATACCGCCCCAGGCGAACGCACCCCGACCGGAGGGAAAAGGTTCCGAGTTGAATCTGGGCTGTTAGCATTGCCCAGCGCCGTGGCAATGTTTGCAAACAAGAGGCAGGAAGGCGATACTGGGAGTACTAGCTCTACAACATTGCCCTTAAGCGGGCCGTGGAGCGTGAACGAGACTTTCTGGGGTGATGAGAACCAAACGGACGCTGGGGAAATAAGCGAGTGGGCCCAGCCAGAAACCTCTTCTCCCTTGCCAGCGTCTGTCACCGCAAAAATGGCCCGCATTCGCCATCAGCGAAATCGGTGGTTCAACTCGCGTTCCAGGAAAAGTTTAGATGCTCTTATTTATCGGAATGGCAGTGATGAAAGTCGTAAAACAGGCCTACGCGAGATTGTTAAAGCTGAAGTGAGGAACGCTAGTAGTTCGAAGAACGTGGGTAAAACGAGCAATTCACACATGACCACGCGACCGTTTTACCGGCTGCTAGCGTCAGGACCGCGACGACAGCCTGCTCAGACGTCCACATTAACCTCTTCTGCTGTTCGAGGTAAAGGACAAGACAGGTCTTTTACGCCTTCAGTAGCGAATCTTAACAGTGACAGCGTTTCCGCCACGAGCGCAACAACCTTTGTTGTTTTTCCCGCGTCCAGCGATACTGCTGCAAAGACAACAGCGCCAAGGATTACGAAGGGTGCCCCTAATCTTGAGAATAAGTTAAGAGCGCAGGGCGACGGGCCGAGACAGTTTCCTTCACTACAAGAAGATTCTCGGTCTGTTCAGGAATTAGTTTCCATGGAGCAAAACGACGCCGAGGAGGCGGAAGAGGACGAGGGCTTCTGGCCAGAAGATGAGCAGCATTCAGAGGACTTTATGACGAGCGGCGAGAATGGCGAAACGAAGAAAGACGACACGGGGGCCAATAGTGCCAAACCTGACATCGACATCGTCACCAAGTTCCTGCGCATTGTAGAGTCCCAGCACCTGTTGGGGGAAAACTGCACTGCCGGAACGGATTTCAATCTCGGGGAAGGCGTCGTGGACCGGTACGCCCAAGAACGCTTTCGTCTCGAAGCGGATATTGCTGTCAATCGCGCCAATTGGTTAACTCGCTTATGGAAATATTCCGACCCGTCAAGCTTCAATTCTGAGTACTTGTTGCATGCCAGTGTCGTCTCGCTGGTCGAGACAGACGAAGACATTTTTGCGGCAGGAAATTGCTATGACAAACATCAGTACAAGGATCATTTGTTATATTGCCCTTTTGCATACCGTTTACCCGAGGGCACCATCTTGGCCAAAGACCTGGCAGTGGAATACAAGTACCTTAGCAATACCTCCGAATGGTTCTATATCGCTCGCAAAAATGCTGAGCGTGTAATAAGGAACATGACATCCGTCGTAAAAAGTAAGTCGATCTCTAAATTTGATTGCATGCTTTCCTTTATGTCTTTGTAATGTACCGTTCATTTGAATGTGAATCTACGACGTGACACAGCAAAGACTATCTTTGTTAAAAATAGTTTATATGCAATGCGTTATTTACGACAAAAGCACTCTGCAAAGGCACACAAGAGCGACTACTTGGAAGTTGGAACAAAATTCTAGTGAATACAACAAACCAAGTACAGGCTGATAGGCTGCTGCAGTGTTAAAAATGCTAGAAATTGTTTTTTTTTTTACAAAATTCGATAAATTGGTATTCCCCCTTCAAAATTGATAGTTGTTCCAAAAGATGGTTTGCTTCCCTCAGTAATTTCCATAAAAACAGCAATAGGCTATCTGAAGAATAGGTATTTTAAATTACTAAGAACTGGTATTTACACATTATGCGAATATGAGTTCCGTCAGGGATATAACCAAGGTTGGGAGACGACAGTGCTTCGTTATTACCAGCAGAGCAAGATATGAGGTCTGCTCAGCTTATTACAGCTAATAAATTAAAATACTGTGTGTGTAAATAGTTCATTAACTAACATGCGTGTGCAAATGGTCATGGGAATGTTCGTTAAACTAAAGAAGAAGCTGATGTTTTACGGATACTTACTATGTTGACAACGTAACGTGTGCTAAAGGCCTTAAACTTACCCTAACCATTCGTCAAGATAGGTGACTTGGTATGGAAGGTTACGTCCTGAAGAAAACAGGATCCATAAATTTGTTGTGTCATTTGGATAGTGAAAGAAAAATTTTGTTGTGTATATGGATCTATTTTGTGCATGTATTTGTCTGTTATGTTCAGTGTATTGTAGTTTCCAAAAAAAAAAAAAGACCACAACAAAGAGTCTATGCTAACGGCACGGCAATGTGCAAAAAAAGTGACGCAGCGGGTCAGTAGCGTTCTAGGGAATCTACATAAAGACACTTTCACGCAACTACCGTGCCGTTAGCATAGGACTCATTGTTGTGGTCCTTTTTTTGTTTTGGAAAGTAGGCCTACTGTACGTGGACATGTTTGGTAGTGACTTGTGAATAATTTTGAACGTTGCGTTTATATGTATTAACTTGACATTTATTTTTAACTCGCTTTCTGTAATGTTTATACTTTGATTTGTCTTTTTTTTTTGCATTGACTTTATTTTCCACCTTGCATTGTATATTCATTTGTGTACAATTTCAGTTGTATTTTCCTTTGCTTTGAACGTGACCAGCTTTGTTAATGGATAAAAATGCAAAAAATATTCTGCTTCAAATGAAGTACCTAATAGTAAAAATACTTTTAAGGGAAATATTTTTTGTTAAAAAAGGGATTTATATTTCAAAATTAGGAATTTTTTACACATACTTTTGGTAGTTTAGTCTTCAAAAAGGAAGAATTATAAATACTAGTTAAGGGTGCTGATCGTTTGTATTGAGTTAAACGGGATAAAAATGGACCGTCAATTTTCGTTCGAGTTATGTGAATTGTCGCCTTATCCGAGTTCGACTTAACTTGAGGGCACTACACTTGTATCTGAAAGTTACATGTACCGTTTTTAGCATAGAAGCCCCAGATTTTTTTAGCATAAAACCCCCCACCTGGCTCCTGCAGCTTTTTTTTCCAAAAAGATGGAAGACTTCTTACAGTATAGTTTAGTGGAAAGATCACATTCTATGAGATTCGATATCCTAAATTATTTTCGAATGAATCTGTAAAGGTATTGATTACATAATAAGTATCGCAGAGCAAGTCGTAAACGTGATAACAGTAATGCATTCCCTCTTAGGGGAAGGTTTCCCCTTATAAAATTGTGGGTTTATGGGACAAGAAACTTATTGAAGAAAAAAAGAACTCTTTTAAGAATAACTGTGGATGGAACAAAATATTCGCTTCCAAAGCTAAGTGGAAAGAATCAGAAAATCACAAGGATCATTTTTAAGTTATTTGCGCTGTATCTTTTCCGGCATTGTCGTTATTTTTCCCAGTATGCTGACGACTGTAACATTGAAGACACATTGCGACATAGAGATTCGAAATCAAATTTTAATGCAGGTTTACTATGTACCCATTAGATCGCTCGATTAATAATTTTCAGAAGTTCCTTATACAACCCAAGGTTATTTGAAAGAAGGTTAGGCCGTCCCGTGGCGGAAAACGCAGATGGCGCTGAACCGTGACGCCATATGAACGCGTATATGAACGGACTGTTACTGAGAGCAGATATCACCTGTGCGCTCTTCTTTGACAGAGGTTATGTTGCGATTCTTGTATTTCTTGTTAAATACATGTGTCGCCGCCAGAATCGCGCTAACGGCGACAGGGAAGTGTTCTGTTTTTATAAGGCAATTTGCTCACTTCAGCTAATTTTGATGTAGCGAAATACAGAGGCCAATAAGTTACACTCATTCACTGTTAGTGATTTATTTTTAACTTAATTTTACAACAATCAAATCGTGTGCTGAAGAAATAGGTCTGGTTCAAAAGGAGATCAAAAAGGGACTGACTCATACAGGCTGGGTGCGGGGAATTTCATTGTCACTAATAATGAATTTTAGGATTACGGTGGGAGGCTACGAAATTTAACAGTTGAGTAACAATGAAATTGAACATAGTGGATATTTTGTCTATCGTGGTATTCCTATCCACTAAAACAAGGCACATTAAACAAATACAAAAAACCTTTCGTGCTTTAGCACGGAACAACATGTTTGTCACATTCGTAGACTTTGAAGGCTTTACTTACTTTTAATTTCGTTCAATTACATTTCCTTTAATTTTCTTCAATTATATTAGTTTACAGATCACAACAACCGATCTAAATGATAAGGAATATTAGCTCAGTGGAAACACGTTTCCTATAAAAATCACATTTTGTAAGGCATCTACACCTTTCTTTTTATTGTCTGCTCTCGCATGTTTATTTTCTACATTCTTCTAGACTTTACCTTTTCGAAAGTATCTAACCCACAGCGCTTTTCGCTAGACAAAATTTCATTCTTAGTACACGGAAAATACATGGCAAAGATTACGAGTTTACAAAATGTATTGAATTCTGCGAAATAGACAAATAGAGTAGTAGATTCGTGTGTAATAAAATCAAATTTCAAGTCAGAATATAGCATTTCCGATGACTGACAATCGCTTTTTTGGCCCTTCACGCTGAGTGGCTGCAATCCAGTGACGTATCACTCCGTAGATTCAAACGCTAGCGACCATGACGGCCTAACCTTCTTTTAAATCACCGTGTTTGCATCCCGCCGGAAGGCTCATTTCTTTGGAAACAAGAATGATGTTACACAGTGAATTTTAGTAAAAACCCTTATTACCCACGTATTTCTGTGTACATTTGATGAGTGTTACTGTAAAGCATAGTGGTTCTTAACCATCGGTGAACACGGTGAGCATACTTGTCCCGATTAGACTCCATGACCCATAACTTGACGGTGCTACCAAGCAAACATGCGTGTCACACAGGAAAAAGTTACCCATAAGCTACAGTTTCAAGGTCCTTGGAGTTGTTCCTGGAGTCCACGTTAATAAGACATTTTGGAGCTAAAAGCTGGAGTAATTGGCCCACCCTAACAATACAGCCTAAACATACACCTCCTGCTCAGAAAGAGCAAGACAACTCCTGTCTGCTGCTTGGGTCAACACACCTACTAGTTCATTCGAAGTCCTATTCAGGACCCAGGAATCGGTGATGAAGAAGTGGGAACACCGTTGGAAAACAGCAGAGAGCCCCGTAAAAGATCTCAAAGTAGGGCCGGGATTTCGCAGCATCGTGACGTTAAAATCCAATGTTGGGTCATTACCAAGATGATCCAAATACTCATTTCCCAAGTAAGTACTACCTAGTTGGATAAAGCGGCTTCTGCCAGGTAGCTTCTTACCAGGGTCGTACTGTTCAAAACCTTCCCCACATCGTAATTCACTGCCGCAAATTGAATAGGGAAAGAACTGTCATTTAATGTGATATAAAACATTTTGTAACACCTTCGAACTTTGGGTGCGACTAACAAAGAAAGCGTAACGAAATTTGTTCACGACATTGAGAGCGTTTTTAACAAGTTAGGTTTTGAATTTCGCGAGTAGTAATGAGAGATGTAAATTTAAAACGTGTATTGCCTGGTAGTCGGCATGTTTGGCTAAATCAGCTGTTTTTTGCCACCTGATTGTTCTTGTTCGCTAAACGTTATCTCCTAAGTACCCTTTCAAGTCAATTACTCCCCAATTTAAAAGATTTCCCACGCGTGGATTGCTTTATCGAATAGAGAGGCTTCAGGAAACTCCTGGCTTTTTCCGTACTAATAGTCAGAAAGCTTTTAACAAGTTTATTGTTCCCAGTATAATCAATTTTTGATAAGAAAAGCGAAAATATCCACGATTGCTCGGTCTTTGAGTTCGTCAGGAGTATTGGAGACGATTCTGTACTGTAATGGACTGAAACTTTTTCAGGAAACCAAAAAGAGAAAAAACTAAAACAGAAAAAAAACTAAATGTACAAAGGAGAAAACGTTCCTAGGCGTCTCAGAAGCTTGTTGAGTGCCGCAAAAGTGCTACGAAATCAGATTGAAGGTCCGAAACACTTTTCCTTTCGTGTCTTCCACTACGCGCAAAAAGTTTTTCTTCTTCTGTAAATAAATACAGCAAAAAAGCCAGCAGATCTGATTTTCTCTCGGTACCAGATGAAGCTTACACTAATTGAATCCTGAAAACTTTTCTTCTCTGTTTTACCAATTATTTGAGCAAACAGAACCTAATGAGTTCTATTAAACACCTTCGTTAACCATGGAAAATCCCTGCAAAGCTGCGTCTGGTCTGTTAAGGACTTAAATCTTACAACCGGTCCTATTCATTATTTATCAGCCTACTGCGTCCCCCTCACGTCAGCGTATAGGATTTACGTTAAACATTTCTAAATCGCCTGCAAACAAATATCACAGCAAAATAAACAGAAGTACTGTATCTTCCTTGTCTTTCTGTTTGATAAGTTTCCTTTCCAAAAATATTAAACTTACTGTAGGCATATGTACATTTGCGTGTAAGAAATTTTCCACTGAGCCCGGTCATACGATTGCTTATTATACATGCAAGACTAAATCACGTTTGAAAAGCTTTTGTACAGCATTTAAATTAAGAACTTCTGAGTTCAGGTATAGCAAACAAACGGTTCGATTTCCAAATCGTTGTTAGCACCTTAAAAGTTAGTGATCCGAAATTTCGCCGTAAAATCGAATTTCCTCGCAAGAAAGACTTATTTGCGACATTTAATTGTTAGTAATGTATTGTATTCCTACGTGGTTAAGGATTCAGCTGGTAACGCGACATTCCACATAATGCATTTGCGTGCAGAAACGATAAAGGGATTAGAGACCCTCCCCCCTACATTACGCCAAAATGTCAGATACCATCCAAATTTCCTCACAAATTCTACCAGCTTCAGAAAGTCAAGCAAGCGTCAACGTTAGTTAGGGATGTAAATACTTACTTACTTTTATGAACAGCCAAAAGCCTTTGATGTGTACCGGCTCCCCGAACCTAACTACAAATGGCGAACAGAGGAATCGGTGTGTGTACGGGTTAATATTAAGCCAAGCCCCCACGCCGTCACAAATGAGATCTTGTGCAAATGAGCATCCGTGGCTAGTCTGCTTTCCGGCAATCCTTAACGAAATTTGTGGGACGTGATGTTTCCGTGCCGTTTTACGCCATTTCTATGTATGTTTGTCGCAACCGTGGCAAAGTAGTCCGTTACCGCACGCTGTCGGTACTCATCTCTTTCGCAGCTTTTTCTGGTAAACCGTTTTGTGTCTTCGCCCCTCCGAGGAGCAGTTGCAGTACCGGGAAGTTAACACAATTTCAGACTGGAGTAGCGCAGTTAAAACGATACAGGTGGACATCTCACACGAAATTGAATTTCACTTCAAACAAAGCTAGGAAATTAAGTGAGAATGGTTTCTGCGTTTTCCATTTGCGGCGGTCGGCAAGAGATCCTGGTGGTTAAGGATGAGAGATTTAGTTTCTTATAGCTATGGGAGAGCATTCAGCTCTAAGTTATTCTTTGGAGGTTGCAGCATCCCTTATTTATAAGAACTGCTGAAGATGTTTCACAGCACACCGACTGTTTATTTTTCTCTGCAGTTGTGCAAAAAGGGTACAAATGATTTAGGGATGAACTTTGCTGCGCCCTGGAATAGTTTTGTGTCCAGAAAGATTGAAAAAAGCAAAAAAGTGCCCACAATGGATGCATATTTTAGGAGTACTTTCGGCTGAACTTTGGGGTGCTTAGAATTTGTAGGATTCCTACCGAGCCCAGTCAGGCATACTTTATGAATATGGGTTAGGAGTGAGCATGGGATTAGACAGCCACATTATTTTTGCTTGTTTTAATGCATTGTTTTGTTTTATGGTGACGTTTTATCTTGTGAAGCCGAGACAAGCACGAGAGCACTAATTCTTTTTGCCTGCTATGACTTTTGTTTGGATAAGCTAAGGAAACGTTATTGAGGAATCGAGTGTTGTGTTTAGCGAGAAAAAAACAAAACAATTCGTTGTTCATTATTATTTTTATTTGCGTAAACACGGCAAGTTTGCGGCCACGACGACATAGAACTTTCTCTGTATGCAGTGCACGGCTTTTTCACTGATACACACCAAGGATTAAAGATACGCGTTGTTCGCTTTGCGAAACGGACAGCATTGTAACTGATTAATTCTGTAACTTCGCCTCGTCGAAATCAAAAGATACAGCAGAAGCTCTCCTGTCCAGCCCTCCTGTAATCAGCCTTTTTGCCCATTATAGTAAAACTTAAAGGTGCCATATTCAAAGACTACTTATTTTTTATTATTATTACTTTTTTTGAGTTATCGTGTTAGAGCATAGCTCGTTGCCATCACCACAGAATTTTGCACGGTAATTTTTTAAAATGTGTGAGTTCGCTCAGAAAAAAGGACGGAAACTAGCTTCAAAGCCGTTTTCTTTGCATAGTCGCAAAAATAAGATAGAATATTTAAACATAAGTAGTTCTGTTATTTTTCCTTCTCATATAATTGCCCTTTTTACGTATGAGTTAATCTACCCGCCTTTCGATTACCCAGCCAAGAGTAAAATCCCACAGTATCTGGGTGACAAGGCATTTACTGCATAGGTATGTTACAGTAATTAACTACGCGTCTTGTTAACGAAGCACAGTCTAGCAGAAACTGAATTCCATTGATGGCCAGCTATATGCGTATTTTGTTTGTTTTTGAAGGTATATTGTCAAACTTCCTAGTACGCATTGAAATTTTCATAAAATTACCAATAATCGCTAAACAAACTCACTCAAGTGCAAAAAAAAAAATAAATAAATAAATAAATAAAAAAATAAAAATAAAAAAACATATCTAGCTTTGAAATAGTTGGTTTTGGTTACTTGGGAAATCGTTCTGCTGCATCTTTTCATGTAAGTAGAGGTAGACTGAAGAACGAATACCACCGTTGAGGGTAGAACAATGTCTTCGGTTGCGAACGCTTAAAATCTCCTAAACGAAATTTTATTGTTATGATAGCTGTATTTTTCCCGAGAAGCCCACCATTAAGTGACTTTATCGTTAAAAGTTACGGTCGTTAAGAAAGGAAGTAACTTTATTTTTCTCAGATACTTTGGATTGGGCCTATATTCGGAGTTGACGCCTACTAGTCTGGTAGAAGTTTATTATCCATAAAACTTTTTCTTTTTATGGGAACTATAAAAATCGTGAATCTTATCACCGTCTAATGGTGTTCCCTTATACGACGCAATGTACCGTTGCCAGTGCTCTGCTATTCTTGATGCCCGACTCCTACGAGTCAGTTCCCCTTTAATTGGCGCAAAGGCGTGGGAGAGAATTGGTACTAACGTACATCGCATTGCTTGGGAATCGTTAGATCGGGAGCTCAAGCTGAAAACTCCTTGGCCGGTTGCGTTATTTTGTGTATATGGTGGCGTTGTCCTACCCAAGATGCAAGTTCAAGTACATTGAAGATCTCAATGATCGAAGGTCAACGAGAAAAACGTATCTCCCGGGAACTGATTAAGCCTTCCTTTATACAAGTCAACAGGAATGGGAATCCTTTTTTGCTTATAGCGTTCCAGATTCCATTCTTCACCGTCAGTACTGCCGAGAAAAGTATTTTGAATCTTTATTGTGGTTACTATGAGCATTCCAGGGAAATCTCTGCCTAACATTGTAAAGTGCCAGTTGTAAGTGATTTTGTCGGTGATTTTGGCGAAATTTAAAGGTATTGTCGCGTGTTCGGGTATTACTACTTAAGTCTAGACTTCTGATTGCTAGGTTGAGGCTCAGTGAAGCGTTATGTTAAGGTGTAGAAACTTATTTAAAAAATTTTGTGTGCGTTTTTACGATGAATGTTTTACGAGAGGATAAAAGTGGGCTTCGTTTTAGTAGGCTTCGTTTAATGTGTCTCTTACCATAACAGCGAAAATATAACCGAAACTTTGGTTTTGAGATTGTTTTTATGGTTTATTTCACCGAACGTCGCCGTTTGGGTATATGCAACAAAGTTAGGTTTGTTCCCAATTGCGTGAATTTTAACAATAAACTTTCACATGAGCTTTTCGCCCGAATGAGTCCGTGGCATTTGGAGAAAAGAAAAATCACGTTATTACATTCTTTGTACCATGCACCGAATAAAAGTTGCGATGAGCAAGGAGAAGAAGAGAAACCGAAATAAAGGTTAGGGTTTTGATTAGATAGTTTTCGATTAGTTGCTGCCGTCATCCTCCATAGAAGTCCCATTTAGCCTTCTAGGAACTTCAACGGATTGCTTCTCCTAGCCGTTTGTCTTTGCTTCATGGAATCATAGAGAAAAATACAGTGAGGTCGATGCGCTCAGTTTCAGCACATAGAAGTCGCTCCATTTCATAGACACAAAAGATTGCGTTACGTTTCGTAGATTCTTTGCAAGAAAGGAAAAACCTGCGGTTTATAATGTAGAGGGTTTTGTTGATTCGAAAAGCAAGCCCCAATTGCTAATAACTGAGTCTACTGACTTGTAAAGTAACTCGGTCTGTCGGACAGTTCAAATTATGTACCATAAGCTTCCATTCTCTAAGCTCGCTGCGACCTTTCAAGTTAACTGCGAAGTGGGTACGGTGTAGGATCCTTTGCTGAATTTTAATGTGCTTCCAGAAGTAAAGCGTTCTGGTAATAAGTAATTAAACGTTTAATGTTAGAAGTGAACTGAACCTGCGAAATTTGTTCGTAGTTTCCCTAACCACTTTAGACTCCACTTCTTGAAACCAAATAAATAACTGAAAATCGTGCAAATTTGATACTAAAATTTTGGGTAAAATAAATTTGTTGGCAAGCAATGTTTGAATAATAGAAATAAACTTGAAAAGCACTAGCCTGTCAGTTTTCCAATGCCAACAAACGAAAAATAGAGAGAAGGTACAACCAAGAAATGGAAGACACGCTTGACAGATAAGACCGAACGCTGAATTCGTTAACCTCGATCATGGGAAACTCCTTTTCACGAACGCTGTGTCACTTTTCTCCTTAGTAGTGTGTCTTTACGAGGCATGTTTTTATGTTGCTTTCTTTCAGAATACAAATTTCATCGGAATTACGACCTCATTGCATCATATTTATTTTTTGCTTCGTTAAAAAAAACTAAAGGTCCAAACAAACAACGAAACCCATCTTCTTTATTTTGTAACCTACCAACACAACATTGCGGGGCTGCTAAACACATTCGTACTGCTAAAAGTTATTATCCGTTTATTTCACAATAACTTGTCTACCACCCAATCTCGGCTGGTTGTCAAAATAGGTGTCTTCTAATACCAGCAGGTGGTCGAGCTCTACACTATTACAGTGGAATCTCGCCATAAAGTTAATTATTTCTATTAAATTGTCGGCTATGGGGTTTGGGGAGCGATCGAAAGGTCCTGGAATAATTTAAACTTATAACAAGCATTCGATGTAAGGAACTTAGTTGCACCGAAGTTTATTTACCCTTCAGGCACGTTCATTACAACGACGTTTCTCTGCCTTTAGTAATTAAAACCATTGAGCTTGTTCATGAAATTCTCTTTAATTAATTTAAACTTACATGATATGCAAAAAGAAAAATCTACTGGTTAGTTTAATTATAGGCGAAACAATTATAGCATTTGTTTTTCTTTCTTAGCTGAATTACCAACGATTTAAAATTGACAACTTCTAGTTCTTCGGATTACTTCATTTCTGAATAAAAAGAAAGCAAACAATAACTCGTTGGATAGACAGGACGTTTCCTCGTCTACCAAGTATAGTTTAGGGGTATAGTCCGTTTAGTGCATTAAGCGGGGGGAAAAAAGAGTTGACGTTTGTGATGCGCAAGTACGTATCTGTAGCTTTGTGCGTTGAAAGTCAATTAATTCTAAGGAATTTTTCGTCCAATTTTAAATTATTACGCTGAAAGCTCATACATCCTATTCGCACTACATTATTGCACTGCAGTACCATAGGGGACGCCGGGTAAATATCATTGTTAAGGTTCATAATAGTATGCTGTTGAATATACAGTAGCTGCGCTAATGAGGTATACATTTTACTTAAAATGGATACATCTATGATGGCATGTCGGATTCGCTCAGCAGAGTTTACGTTTAACTTTACTAAGTGCATAGGGTGTTTTGGTTATCATATGGTTTACAAGCTCTGGGGATTAATTCGCGAGAATCGCATTTATTTGCCCAGGGTGTAGGTGTCATGGAGTACTTTCGCTATTTAGGTGCACCCTTAAAGTAGTTCAAAAGCCGAAGGAGGGATGCGTATGTCAAATAATAGAACGTGGGGTAAGGAGGGGATTAAGACGTTAAAATGGTTCTGGATGTAAAAGATGTTAGGATATCAAGTTTTATAATATTAATTTTAGAAGAACAAAGACCATGTAGTAAAAGTATAATTTAATCACAAAGCTTATTATTTAATTCAGAAGCTGAACTGTCTTGATCTTCTTTTCACTAGAAAGCAACCCACGCGAATTAGTTTCTAAGGTAGCTGTTGAATTAGAGAAACCAAAGTCTTCGAAAATGTAACAGTTTTTATTCATATTGCTCCGTTCGTATTATTTTTAAGGACCCTTTCTTCTCAGAACTTTAATGACTTTTAATTTGAGCAATTTGAACTTCAGGTATGGGCGTAGTTGAAACTAATTAAAGCTACTATTTTTGTTTCTATTTGCTAAAGAAGATGAAACATTCAGTCAGCCAAGTTCCAGGGCATGTTGACAGCAAACATTCTCGTAGACATTCTTTGTGTATGCGAATATTAATTCCCTGTCTCTTTGTACCACTGTGTCTCGTGGAAACGTTTCCGTAATCCCAAGATTGGTTGAGCTCAGTACCTTGAAGGAGTATTGTAGTTAATCGAAATCTTCATCAGGTAACCTTTGATTGGTAACAGCGCATTGGATAACAGTTGATAATTTGTTTGCTTCTGTTTTTCTAGCGTTCAGTTAATATAATCCCTAAGGGCGCAGAGTAGCATTATAGCAGTTAGCATTTCTGTGCTAGTGTTTGCCATAATGATGTGAGACTGGAGCTCGTAGGCAAGAATCATTTTATGGAAATTTTAATTAATATTCCTAATGTTGACATCGTTTCAGGGCACCGGTGAAATTCAGTCGCTATTCGTTTACTAAACTTTGAGATAATATTCGAATAAACTCGTTATCCAGGTATTGCCAACTTCTAGATCCCCTTTAATTCTTGCCGTTTCAGTGTGTGAAATTCGCTTAAGATTCCGCTCAATTTATCGCATGTCGATGATAATTGTGCGAAAATTTACTATTTGGGAAAGTGTGCCACCTTTTTTTCTCTTTCTCTATACAGTTGAGCAAAGCTATGACTTTCGTTTTTTAGAGTTCATGCCAGGGTAGAGTGTGGAAAGGGTGTGATAGCTTTCCGAGTAGGCGTCAACGTTAGCTTGGTGGGGATAATACGAGGTCGTACTTTATTAGCTTTACCCAGTCAAGTATGAAATGAATTTGGAGCCTGTCACACCCGTGTCTCGTTTACACCACCACTGTGGACGAAGCGTTCCTCGTGTACTGTTCACTCGTATGACACCACTGGAAGCTTTCAAATGTAACAAAAATATGGAAGAGTAGAGGAAAAGTTAACGTACTTATGGTCACCACCTAACTGTTTTTTAATAAAATTATTAGAGAAGTGTGATCTCAAGCCAGAAAAAAAGTGGCGTCATTCGAGATTTCTTTAAATACGTCTTGGAATTGTTCGTTACCAAAGTTGAGTGATTAGCTTTTAACCGTGTTGAGTCTGAAAACTCTCTACTTAAGTGTATGTAAATATATGAAACGTATTTAGTGCTATAGTATTTTATTAATTACTCATACTGTTTTAATTTATTCACTTGTCTTGTTGACTTGTGGTCTGGAGGGTGCGAATTGAGTAATTAAAAAAATGACCATCAGTATGAATTGTGACCTGTTGGGTTGCCAAGGATAAAAAAAAACATAAAGTTAAAGCCGAAAAGCTCCTCGGGTCCAATACAGGACTGAGTGACGTCAAGACAGAGTCAAATATTTTCTTAGGTATCGGGAAAACCCCATACTCCTCCAATAGTCTAGCTCCCGCAGCCAACCAACCCAATTGACAGGTTTTCTTCCAATGCGTAACAATGCACACAAATAATACAAGTACAAAGAACGAAAGAAAGTCCAAGAGTACCCAACCAACTGTCGAAAGGAAAAAGTTGGAATGGTACATCGTTGTTTGCATGACAAATTCCAACCCATTTTTGTGCCAAAAAGGAATTCGAGGAAATCGTTAGCCAGATGAAGGTGAGTGGTGAGCTGTTTGTTTTGTAATTTGTTTGCTTGCTTAGCGAGAAACACAAAAAGTTTTCAGCTATCGGACACGCCCATTGAACGCTAAGAGAATTCGAACTTGATTAAAACCGTGCCATTTTTTCGCTTAACTTTCGGTGTCTTTCGGTACGAAGTACTAATACAGTGTAAAACGATCTCCACTACGAATAATGCACATCGTTACTCATGTCTCCTTAGATATGGGATGCCAAAGAGAATGAAACGACCTCATTCGAAGTGTTTGCATACTTTTCATGTTCTGCGCCTCGTTTTTATTGTCTTTCGAATTGCCGATTAGCGCACTAGCATGATTAAAGTCTAGCAATTGAGAACTAAATTTTTTTAAAAAGAAAACAATTTCGCTATAATTCTCATAGTAATTCTATTATATTTGCTAGTCACGCGCCATTTCCCTTGCATCTTGCCTACTTTCGCAGTAGGTTCTCAATAACCCCGAAGTGCAATTAAAAATAAAGCAGCCAGTACAGCGTAATCTTCAGAAACTCGCATCTTTGGCCTTTACTAACACAGGCGAGGCAGTACATAGTTTTGGCTATTAACCGGAAATTTGGTCAAAGTTACAACACTGCGCCATTTTTCGTAGCACATGTGTCCTAATTGTCTGTTGACTATATTTGTCTGTATTTGTCGTGAAGTATAGTTTGGGAAATTGACGAGTGTTCAAATATAGTCTAGTAGCTTCCTTAGAATTTTTTTTTCTCCTAAGGACATTACAATTTCGTGGCTTATATAGATTCTGACAGTAATGTAGCGTGAGGTTACCAACAATGTCTCATATACTTTTCATGTGAAATCTGGTAGTGTGCTGTACAGATATGAGAGCATACATAACCTTTAAGCCTTTCCTTGAACAGCAAAAAGCACGTAAAATTATAAATTCGATCTTGAAAAATTCTTTCTCGTGTAAGTAACCATGTTTCGGGTTTCTGGGAATCTTTCTGCGGATTTGGCCTCTTGGGACACTACGTGACTTTGAAAGCCGCTTGTATGCTGGTGTCATTTTCAAGCAACATATAGCGTACGGATAATGCGTGTGTGTTGTTCTTACTGAGCTTTAAGTGAGCTTATGCTCCTATGCAATGGCGTCATTGTAACCAGGAAGACACATGATCTGTGGGAATAGCTAAAGTGTATTTGGTATTATTAACCTCTAGCCTGTGCGTTAACTGTAGCTTTTTATAAAAAAAATATAATTGATTCGCCTTAAGACCCTGGCGTAAACATTTTTCAGAATTAAAAAAAATAGATATATCGCTTACACCGTGGACGGTTGGTCTATTATATTGACTAACAGTAGAGTGTAAAAGAAATCAAATAGAAACTCTAGGGAGACATTCATAAAAATATTGTCACACAAAAACTAAATCCTCAAACATACTATTGCAAAAAGCACCTAACCGATTTTGTTTTCTTTTTAGCTTAAAATTTAAAAATACCAGTTTGCCCGATTTTTTTTTGTATAATAAGAAAGTGGCAAAAATACAACTATAATTTGCAATTTAATGAAAGCTTTTTGAAGAAAAACTCAAACTGATGCACTAGACATTGCACACACCGTGGCGTTAACGTACTTCATCGGATTTACCTAGCGATCATAAGACAAGTTGAAAATTTTTAGAAGATTAGAAGGAATCAATTGTGCTCCATACTTTTGAAGCGTCGTTAATTCGTGTAGGTGTAGGATTTAACGAGCTGTAATAATTAACGAATTATTCCGCCCTTCTAGTTGTATTTCAAAAGTTTCTTTCGTGTGTTTCGGAATTCTTCATTGCACTTCCCGCCCTGTGATATTATGCAACGGGTAAATTTAATTAATGTGCAATGTGATGCAGTAATAAAGAGAGTATGGATTCTAGTATTAGCGTCTTTGCTCTTTTCGAAGACTTAAAACGTATTCCTCTTCTACAATGTGACTAATTTCATCTCCTAAGACAGGAAATGAAGGTGGAAATGTACGACAGCAAGCACAATACATGGAATTCATTGTCTGTTGCAAGACATGGTATATAAACAGTACATTGATGGAATGGTTAATTATTAGGAGCTCGCACCATCGTCAGCATTGGTTGTCCGAGCTGCACTGTGCATGTACATCTTGGGTATTTGAAAAAGTTTCCACGAATCTTGCCTTAATCTGAAGGAGATTTTCAAGACGTTTCATAAAATGAATAGAAATTTGTCGTTTCCTCTCTTCCCTACCGTCCTCGTCTAAGTTGGCAACTTATGGCATGAAGAGTCACGCGACGTCTGACAGGAAGTGAAAAGCCTTCAGCTTTTTTACTTTCCACTTGTCATACTTCCCAATGGAACTTGCGTGTCGTCTGCGTGACCTGAGAGAATTTTTCTTGGAACACCTTCCGTGTTTTGTCTCATATCTCTTTCTTCCCTACTTAAAAGCTGTATAAAATATTGGGATACGTCTGTCTAGAAATTGACATGTTAAAGTTATATAACTTGTTCGAAGTAACACTCACCTTTTTTTTTCGAAGAAAACAAGAAGCAAATACTGAAATAAGGTCCTTTTTTTGCACTTCTTCTGCGTTTTTTAGTTCACAGTTGTGAGCATGACTCATTGTTCTCTTAAGATAAATATACAGGTTGGTTTTCTTTGAAGGCGTTAGTTACTGAAAAAATTTTAATTATAGGTTGACAAAAATTAGGAACAATATTTTCTTTTAAATAGATGTGGGTATTTAACAATAATCAAGGAGATTACATGTGGTTTGACATATGGTAGTTTTACAGTAAATGAGTCTTTAATTGAAGTAACGTAAGGGTTTAACGTGCGAATAATTACGACTGATTTAAAGATTTTCGGTTTTGTTAGTGTTGTCTGTGAGTTGAGGTGTAACTGGGTTTTAGATAAGTCTTTTAGTAATATCGCTATTTGTTTGTGTAGAAGCTTACAGTAAAAAATACATGAATAAGGTTTTGTTTGAGTCTGCGAGTGATTGTCTCAGAAAAACTATGGTAATTGACAAGTTTAAACTATCTGACCACCGCGTTTTACCATCGGCCACGTTTTCATGTGCTCGAAATTAATTTGCCCATATTTTCGTCACAGTGAAGACGTCCCAGATATTGCGTACCATACTGTTAACTAAATATTCTTAGAATTTTTATTTATTTTTTTCCTTGGAATGGGATTGAAGAATTAATAGCATGCAAAGTTATAAAGGAGAAGAGACGCAGTGTACCCACTTACCCGGGCAAGAAATTACACCAGTATGCTTTTTTTCTTCCTACTGCTGTCTCGCTTTCTCAGTGAAAGTGCGATTCTTCGCAGACAGCGTCGATTATGGGCAGAATCAGAGCACTCGGAGCGTTTTGGGCGGCTGTTTGGAATAGTTACCAGCGTACCCATTGAACCCTTGATAAGGAAGTTCAATAATGAGTAGCTTTTTTGTGCCTTGTTTGGCTCGAACAAGTTCTATTGTGGACGACGAGTACTCAAGTAGATAGTGACAAGGAAAATCTCTAATGACTTTCAACTTGCGAATAGATATCTCAGTCCTTTTTTTTTTACTATGTACATCTTTCGTGGGAAAATTTTGCAAGGTGGTTGTAGTAAACCTTTTGTACATGTATACAGTTTTATGACGGGTGAATAAAATCGGACTTTTTGGAGTAAGTTTTACTGGTCTGAAAATAAAAGGCATTTGAGTTTACAACATATGTTTTTGTTCTCCTTTGCTACTTCATTTATTTTCAGGAAAAAAAGGAATTAATTTCTTGACATTATTTTTCACTACTTGCGAAGTGAATCGATGTTTTTTCAAATATTACACATAAATAATTAGACGCAATGACTTAGTTGTTTCTCGGTTGAAACTCAAGGACAAAGAAAACTCGTTGCATTACCGCAAGAAATGCGAAATAGTACCCGAAGAAAAACAGTGACCTCCATAACTTTTTCCAGAATTTCTTAGTTCTTAAAGAAGTAATCATTTTTGCGTCTAGTGTACAGATTGCTCGGTGAAAAACTGAACTGCAACAAAGCTTTAGTAATAAAAGAATAAAGAAAATTTTGAGAAAAGTAATTCTGAAGGCTCTCAAGATACGCGGTAACTACACGAAAAGCCACAGAAGTAGCGAAAATTCACGAAAGTATTTCAGCCGTAAAGAGCTAGCTCCTGTCCAGCCAACACATGGGGATGCTTTAAGCTTGCAATAAGTTTTTGTTAATATTATCGCGAGTTCTATTCAAGCCATAAATGACCCACTTAGCGTGGTCAATAGTCAAGAAGTGTCGGATGCCTTCAAGTTAAAGGCTACAAATAGAGGCCAGTCCGATGGATAATTTTTCTTGTACATAAAAGGAACTCTTCTGCTGAATAGCTGTTCATCCCGCCCATCATAGTGCAATTTCAAGCTTGGGTGCGCATTTCGGACTGCTCCAGCGCTGACAGCCACCACAGCTTGAGGTTCCCTCATGTCACTAGGGTTTTTTTCTCTCTCAGACTGCTTTTCAGGCACTCGGGCCAGTATGGTCCTTTTTTTCTGAAGGGTATATGGGTAAAAGTCAAAGTTGAGGTGATTTACTCGAGGGCGTGTCTAGCTGGTATTCTTTTGAGAGTCGATGTCAGAAGAAATATTTGTAACTAGTAAAATTTCTGCTTTCTGAATTACATTGGACGTTTTGTGTATAGACGTTCTGGCCGACAAGAGCTTTTATGGAAATTGAATTTGGGTCGACGAGCCGGATAGAGCTTCCAGTCTTAAATCAAAACTTTGACGCCGAGGCCGTAGCTTTCTTTCCCTCCATCGCGTGTTTCTCTCATCAGAGGCAGTTTTACATTGTAAAACATATTTGGAACGTAGGGGGCTTTGGAGTCTGGCAAAGCGTCAAACAAACTTTGATCGAGTTTTTTTGTGTCCTCGCTTCCTTACCCTGCTTCCTACTCGGCTAGATGAACGTAAGGAAACGGCTTACGTAAGATAAACGCACGAGGCGAGACAAAGGCCTCCGACTTGTCGACTTTTTGCCTACTACAAAAGGGAGATGCCCAGTTGAGATAGTGAATCAAACTCGGATTCTACACAAGGACAAATTGTCTCGAAGGCCACGCATTTGTTTTTGCAGAATTGATGTAGCTAGGGAGGTAAAAAGACTGGAAATGGAAGCTATAACAGGTTTGAATTGTATGCAGAGATGCTGGAAGAGCGAGAGCTAAAAAAGCATTGGCAGAGTCATGGCAAAAATCGAAGAGCGTTTAATATCGTTCAGAGCCTCCTTTTATGCTTACGAGGGGCTACATTCTTGCTGCGGGTGACGGGAAAGTATCCAGTACTTCCTTTCTTCATTGATTATCAATAATTTTCAAGTCCCTTAGTAGTGCGTTTTGTTCTATCCTGCAATCAATACCGAATGTTATAGTCTGCCAAGGAACGGTTGTACCTTTTTAAACCATATATCAGCCTGTTCGTTCTTTGTAATTGAGGTACTATTCCGTAGCTTGTGATTGTACGATGAATCTTCCCTTGACTTGACTTCCTGTGAAACGACACATCAGGAACAGACAAATAACAGCTCAGAGCAAATGATAAGGAAATGAAAAACGGTAAAAAGTGCCGTGAAGCAGAACAGTTTCGGGGATAGGCGCATAAAGTAGGAAATAGCGTGGGGGTAATATTTACGACATAATAATTTTTACCGTACCAATTTGAAGTAAAAAGTTTTTGCCGTGGCACAGAATTTACAGCAACAGTGAGCGTGCCAGTACTCCGTTTTTACGCTTTTGTGCTAAACTTTTGCCAAATATTCAACCCGGAAATCAGCTTGGTACTGTACGTCAAGCGGAGAGCTGTACAACCATCTAGGTTCCGAAATTGTCTAGCGTGATTCATACAGATTGCATTTCTAAAGCGGATGGCGTGACTATCACCTCTCATACATCTTTATGAATTTCTTTGAAACGTTTGCCGCCCCTGTATTCCGCTGTATTTGGTATCACTGCACCATAATTGCGATTTGAAATCTGTCCAGCACGCTAGGAAGGGAATCATAAAGACAAACTATGCTCGTAGAATGCCAAACGGAAAAATTAGCCAACAAAGTGCCATGCCACCAGTTTTCGACGCTATGACCTGCGAATGGAAGGTCCTTACAGATAGCCTGTTTGCAGTTCACTCTCTTAGAGATTTAACTTTAAACCCTACGGTTGAAACACGTGTCAGCCTTTTCAAACTTTACTACTGCAAATGCGTTCTCAGTTGTCTAAAACTTGCTGTCAGTACGATCCGCAGAAAACGCAATTTAGCGTATGTTAAACTCCGTTCTGTGTTTAAACAAGGAAAGCAAACAACACATAATTCAACCACTTCATGCTCTCGTGACATTAACTGTCCATGTTTTAAAGAAGTCAATTCACGTTGAACCTCATTTTCTCCCGTTTGCTCAGAAACGTTTTCGTTGGACAGGCAAATAACTTGTACAAAAATTAGAAGCAATTCTTTGCATGTCTAGACATTTTCGTTTCGATAAAATGAAGATCGAGCAAGTGACCCCGGGGGAAGGGGCATTTAAAAAATGACGGGAATAGTTTAAGAAAAAGACCTCATTAGAAGACGTCCTATGCGCCACGTGCGTCTCTCAGCTGTTACACCATTTCCATTCCCTCCTCTCGTAGCCCAGCAAGTGTTTTGCACATGCAATTTGGGCACACCACAGTATCAATGGACAAGCTTTAAAAAAGCCAAACCTCTGAAATGGCCTATTTTGCTATGCAAATTCCGGAAGGCTGCAGGCAAGGGAGAATGCAATTCATGTGTATGCAGAAAAGTTGGACGCAAGGGAAATGAGCCTGTAAACATCTAGTAGCTCTTTTACTTTTCGTAGCCGTCGTTCTTCTCGGGCCTTAAACAGCGGAGTCTTTAATTAAAATTCGGCAGACTGTTCTAACCTTTTGCATAACTTACTCAAATAGGTCGTAAAATGAGCCATAAAATAACACAACCATACAACCTTGAACGAAGCATAAAATTAACCTTGAAAAGCGTATACAATTATTTGATTGACATACCTTTCCATCGGCGTTCTTTGCAGCTGTTGACAGAATACGCCTAGGCTGGAGCAACCGGTCTTCGACGATAAGCTTAATGGGCTTATTAACGACGGGGGCATTTTCAATTTGCAGAAAACGACCTTTAAATTCCTACCTTGTTTCCTTTTTTGTTTTAACGGTATTTTGCAGCATGTAATCAGGGTAAAAGTAAGGTGAATGAAATAAAAAGCGTCTAAGGCCTCTTAGGTTTCTCCTTGAAAGCTTACCAGTGTATGTATTTTTCTCTTTTGGGAAAAAATAGGGACATTGAATGGATGAACGTGGAGCTTAATCATGTATGTGGCAAATTTCCACAAGTGTAATCTGGCTTGCTTGGTAATTTTTCTCCACCCCAAGTTTCTTGGAAGAAAATCGTAAAGACGTCACCAAAACAGAAGAAAAAGTCTTTTTCTCGTTTTTTTCAGGGTGTAGGGAGAAAATGTTTGGTGATAGCAAGTGGCATGAATGCTTTAACTATGCTGTAAAGAACGTAGATAAGCGTGTATATATGTGCAGTAGTGGTCAGTGGGAAAAGCTTTTTAATCACGTACACACGAGGTAACCTGTAAACCTGTCCATTTGAGGAGATGGCAGTACTATACCGGGAGGAGTTGTACGCTAGTGTGCTACGATTCAAATGGACTTCATTGCGGAGTATGTTTTTCCATTTGCAGTTGCCTGAAGACCTTTCATTTCACGCGTGCCATTCTATCAAAGACATCTCCAAGGAGGGTTGTATACATTTACCCTTTTGGTACGATATGCTAGTGGAAATGGGGACACAGCGTACCGTAATGAACTTGCATGTATAGCACGGCACGTGAAAAAGAAAAAGATAATTAGCTTTTTCATTAATCTTTCATTTAAATTAGAGGACATTTTCCTATATGAGGCTTTCGATGCATTAGCAGTTCTTTGTGCGGATTCTGTCAATGTTTAAAAGAACGCGTGCAGGCTACCACTATTGTTCCAATTTAGTGGATTATTGGGTCAAAAAGCGTTTCAACTATCAGTCAAATGGCTAGGATAGTTAAAATTTTAAATACTTTAATCTTATGTCAGTGCAAACGGAGAAGAGCTCCGAGCGGGCGCCGCAGTCGTTACCGCATATTGATTTGTTGGAGTTTCATTTCTACAGCTTTATCCAAAGGTGAGCGGTGAAGAAAACGTATTCGAGTTATTAGCACGATTTTGCTAAAATATTTGTGTGATTTCACTACACGCTCTGTAATATATTTTTTTTAAATAACATATTAGGAAAGTTATCGAACGCACTGTAGTAACAGACGTGCCTACAGTGGCGCCATAAGTTAATGTAGGCTACTATAACTCTGTATTTAAGTGCAGAGGATGCACGAGTCATAGGACGAAATTAGTTGATCTCGTGTGCAGTGCCTTACTTTTATAAATAAAGAAATTTATATCTTTTTATTTTTAAGATTCTTTCTTTAATTTTAAGCGAATTTCTCAGAGAACTGGATGAATTTTTTAAAGAATTTATTACATTTCTTTAGTTTCATTTTTTATTTCTGAGTACGTGCTTCGACAGGCAGTAATTGTTATCTGGTCTTCAAATAAATGAATGTGAGAACTTGGTGTACGTTCTTACAAGGTTATTAAAGAATTTTGTGAAAGGAATGTACAAAAAGGCATGAAAAGATTGCTGAATTGAAATTTTGATTTGCATATCAATGACAGTGGTATTTCTTCCTTCTCTCAGCCTTGGATGCCTTTCAGAAGCGCCCAAGTGTAAAATGTGGGCGAAGGTTAATACATTTCTTTCGTGTTAATATTTTTTCTGGGTCAAAACCATCACCATTTGATTATTGGCCTTGTCTTTTAGAAACTTCACGTGCGTCTCATTTTTTTCTCTGAAAATGAGCTGAAATAATGATCTTTAAATGTAACTTTTCGTTTAAAGGAAAATGAGAAAAACCGTGTTAGAAGATCATTAAAATTAAATGAACCAATTTGACGAAGCTTGAAGACTATGTGTAAGGGAAAAATTCTTTCTAAAATGTTCGTTAATTCGAATAATAGTGTGCACTTCCTTTTTTTACCAGTGAGCACCAAACTTTTCTATCAGGGATCGTTTGTAATTTTGTACAAGAGCAATTCATCGAAAAATCTTGGCAAAGGCTGAGCCCAAATGGCTTCACATAAGCAACAGATGTTGTCTTGAACATTTTTTTTCCTTTTCAACAAAATTGAAGACAATTTTTCATATTAGCAAAAGAAAAATGAAGTTTTCTTAATTAAGAAACCTTTTATTTGTAATCCTTAACAAAAGCGTAAACTGTCCTTTTCATTCAGCAAAAATGCTAAAGTTGTCCTTATCTACTTGGCTTCTTTCACTCTTCCCAGCTGAAACTTGGTTTCTTACCACAAGTCTAAGTCGATTCATTTTTTAAAAGAGTGTTATTCTGCATCACTCGTAGAAGGAATCCAAGACCCTTTTTCAAATATTAGCAAAAAATGAATCTTCTTTTGCTATTCATGAAATCTCCTCGGGCCAGAATCTGTATTTTCCTTTTGACTCCATTAAGCTTTTTCCAATGGTTTTATAAAAATGATCCATGAAAAAGAAATCTTGAATCAGATGAAAGATTGGGTGAAGCCACTTCCGCGGTGCAAAAAAACGAGCAAAGGAAGACTGGAAATATTTGAACAGCTCTCGCACTTTTCAGACTCCCAGGCTTACATTCAGTGTAAAAAAAAATCTGTAATTAATTATTTTCTTTTTGTACTATTAGTCAAAGCTGTGAAATAAGTACAGTAAGAAAACATAAATACAGAAATAATGCATTATGTGGAGTCAAACGTCAAGTGCATTATCCAGCGTTGGATGAAGTAGGAACATTTTTGCTGCCTTTACTTGAAGAAACGTAATCATTTCCGAAAACTCTAAGACAAGTGTACACGAAAAGTAGCATTCCGCGAAAGACCTGTTTTTCAGAAAATCAGACAGGTAATTGCTACTGACAGCGAAGAGAGTTATCGCTGAAAAAGGATAGGTGAAGGTACATTTAAGTTCTTGGAAGAAAGGGTGTTGAAATTGTAGTAACCATAACTCCGCTAAGGGTTGTAGGATTTATTACACCAAACGTTAAAACAATGTTCCCATATACACAAAGCTACCATTATGTCTGCGACCTAACAGACACAGACACATTGCGAAATATGAGACAAGCGTAGATGGCTTACTGCTCGTGACAGGAGCTCTATAATTCGACCGTGTTCGCCACAAGTTGCGAAAATGTCTATCGTCTCATTTTAGAGAACAGTTGTGCGCTCGTCATAGCTTTCCTATTAGAGCGTACAAAATAACCAATGCATTTTACATTGAGCCAATTTCACGTTGAGCCAATGTAGCGTAGTCTGCCTTGCGACATGTTTACATTGAACAATAATCCCTTAATACAATACTCAAACGTGTTGCCCAAGATATTCAACAAATAATGCTTGCAATGAGTACAGAGAAAAAAAAAGAGTTGAACTAATGCATTAGATAAAGAATAAGCATATGAAATGCAACATGAATATGAAACAGAAGCTTAGTAACCTCTGCGTTTGGCGAAGGCAGTCGTAGACTAACTGAGAACAGTTAATTCAAGACTAATTCCAATAACTAAGCCATAAGATGAAAAAAATGAATAATTGTACCGTATTGTTGGAACACATTTTCGTACTGCTGAAGACAGAGTACGTTTGAACGCGAAACCAGTATTCTCATATACAAGGGTATTATTTTTTTCTTTTTTTTTGTGTTTTATCATAAATATAGAACTTGAAACAATGCCTGATGAGTGAATCAATGTTAAAATTTTCGTGGTGAGGAATTTTTCAGTTTTTATATCGGTAATTCGAAATTCAAGGCTTTTGTGAACTTCGTAGGGGTGCATTGCAGATCTGTTGACCGAAATCAGACTCTGAGGTGCATATTCCATATTTCGCACATTTCCCGGTCAAGTCACGCAAAGGTTGGCTGTTCCAGCACGCTATAGTCCCTATGGGAATGGTGATAAAGCCAGAATTCAGAGCAGGTCGGGTTTAAGAGATGCTAAGAAATATAGCAGGATGAGAAAAGTGAGGGAGGAAATGGATTCCGTAAACTTGAGTTTGCAAGTCGAGTTCCCTAACTTGTTTGGCTCTGACCCAGGTCGTATATACAACGAAAGTGTCCTAAAATCCTATCAAAAGCACCGATTCGGAAATAGGAAAGGTTCTACATCTCATGAAAATTAACCCGACATTGACCCTCTATATAAGTAGGTTAGCTCAGGTTAATTTGAACTCAATTTTTATGAGAAATATTTAATGCAAGAAATGGCAAGCTTCTGGCATGTGTCTGTTTTCTGAGGCTTTAGTACGTAAATATAAATCTGCCTCATTCTTTATCTTCGTAATGTAGAGCTATAAATATCGTTTTGTTTCCGGACCTACCGACATGCATGCTGTGAAGTCCAACAATTTCAGTAATTCTCCATAAATCCTCTTCCTCGTTCATATCGAACAAGACGGACTCAACTGCAACGAGTATAAAAGCGCGGCAAAGATTCCCCAGGTTTTTGTAGCCTTTGGGTAACGGGTAAAGTCGAGAAAAAACGAATGTTTCAGTAAACGTTGTTGCGTGTATTGTGTACTCGTTTTTTCTGTAGGCTTTCATGTTTAGGATTCTTGCAGCGACTGAAGTAAGTATTAAGGGGAAGCAAGAGAGCGTCCACGAGCTGGAAAAGCTATTGTTTCAGTGTCTCGTGAAGGTGGCGCACTTTTTCTCTCCCGGAAGATGTGTTCCACGATGTTCTTTATTACTGCAGCAATCTCCCTGTATCGATCGTCTATCGCTATCGGTGAAGTCAATACTGGTTTCGGGTTTACGGCTCTAGGGCTTTTCTTCGCCTTTCTTAGCTAAGAACTTATTTTTTTGTCCTACATTTTCGCTACATAAACTAATATATGGTTCTTATGGGCGCTATGAATACCAACAGTCCAAGGGACAATGACTTGGACCAGAAAGAAACTTAACGTCGTAGACTACCTCCATTTGAAAGCTTGGAATAGCAGTGTTCGTTAACTTAACATATGTTTTAATTAATAGTACGTTAGGAGCTTAATAAAAAAAGTGGTTAAAAACTTGAAATTTCCAAACGGGGGAAAATTTCTCGAATGGAAATACATTCAAAGGTGCGTTGAAAGGATCATCTTCAACGTAAACATTTTTCCACCGTTAAGAGCAAATCTTTCGGAATCTTTTCCCAGCTGGGTGTGGTTTTCGTTCTACATGTAATGTATCTTTAAGTGAAGACGTAGGGATTTAGCACGTACGGGTAGCTTTGGAAGGGTGTTATTATTCTGTGTCATAAATTTGCGTTAGGGGTAAATGAGTCCGGGAATGGGGATGGGGAAGGTTAGAAAAGGGATGTGCCGTTAATGATGATCTCTACGTACGATGTACTGTAGTGCATAGACTGTAAGCCTTTGAAAAGTGACGGGTAACACGTCGCATCGTTTGAGCGGTGAACTTTGCGTAATGAGATGTTTATCGCACTGTACATGACCTTTACTTGCTCCCCACGCAATAGTTGTCTGGGACGGGATTACCGCCTCATAGATTCCCGCATACGTTACAAAGATTTCTGTCTCCGTGCTAGTCTTGCAAATAAGTCCATTAGAACTTCAGCGACTGGGGCTTGAAGGGACAACGGCTTCATTGGTATGCGATTTAATTAGATATAAGCGTTATGTGTCTTGTCTTAAGGAATATCAGGATATGTTTTGTTCGTCCAAACTGGTAGAACTTGGCCTAATGTGCGCTTGGGTAGAAGGAGTTGGTTGATAAGAAAAAGTTGTTTCAGCAACAAGAGAATTGTGTACATGTTACTGGAAGTTCTGTTGATGGAAATTTCCATTGATTCATAGAAACGCAGAAATTGTTTGGGGGTACTGTATTATTTGCAGGAAACAAACTTGTTCGGTTGCGAGCGGCCTCACATTGATTTCGGGAGTGTTATTGCCTTTTGACAATTCCCCGGAAGCAGTTTCTTAGAACCTCTCAGTAAAGCCTTTTCATCGGCATTTAATGAGATATTTCCACCTTAATGTAAGGGGCTGGCTACTGTCGGTAGCGCAACTGCGCTGGGTTCTCTTTTGTGAGATTTGACGCCTAATTATGAGGAAAGATTGGGGTTACTAGAGATGTTCTAAATCTCTGATAATCTCTTGAACTTTTAGCAGAAACTTTTCCCCAGTCTGATAAAGTTATATAACGACCGAGCGTTCCACTCGAGAGTTTGTATCAACAGTTATACCCAAACCGGTATTACGGCATCTAGAACACTACTTTCCGTTGCAGCTCTGAAATATATATTTTCATTTTTCACCAAACATATCAATTCGATAAAATGTGTAAATCTTGTGATAGCTTATCTTATACTAAACTTATGTCTTGTTAGCTCATTATGTGCTTGCTAGACATATGCGTCATTTGGTAATATTTGTTACTAAAGTAAAATTCCGTTATAATGTACACAAGCTATCATGAACAATCGGCTGTTGTGTACAAATCCACAAGTCCCTGCCAAAGGAAAAACATTTATTCCAATATTGAGTACTAGGTATAATCAGATAAAACGGTCAAATTTTGCATCTTCTGTGTGGACATTATAGCAAGATTTTACTTTAGTTTTTGAAGGTGGAGTAATGCTCGATTATCTTTGAAATTTTGAGTTAGACTATTTTAAAATTAAAAAAAAACGATCTGCGTGGACTTCTCAGTTGTCCTTGGTATTTCTTTGTTTATTTTTATTACATTGTTAGTAATTATTCAGTAGACGAAGAGGATGTGAACAGAGTTTTGGGCTGCACTTTTTATTCTTTAATTATTGTTACTTTACCTTACCGTGACTGCTATTGCTACTGTTGGCGTGCAAATGTGGTCTGTTCGGTGTCGGTTCAAGGTACTATTTTATTACTAATAAATAAGAAACGGGATCAAGAACAGTGGGCAAGAGTGTTTTTGAAATCCCAATAGAAATAAATTCTTGTGTATATCTAGTAACTCATTTGGTGTTCCATTACTTTCTGATTCTCGTAAAATCCTCTACCAAAATTCCGCTTTCATACGTTGAACAGATAAGTTGAAGAAATGTCAAGCATTTGCGAAACAGGGGACGACGGCTTTAGGGAACTGTAGTATTTTTTTCCCATTATGCTTTTTTGTTTTGTCGTCGTACAGCAAACGAGCTTGTGCTTTATCGCTTCCTTTCGAGTTTTTCAAATAAGAGTTGTGAGAAAAAAGGCAGAAAAACTAAGTGGTGGGGTAGAAGGGCAGTTTCGAAGAAAGAAGAGTTTCACATAAGAAGCTTCAGTTGCCTTTGACGTTTGTCAAAGAGTTTTCTCTCATTTCAAATGAAACCTCTTTTTTGCAATATGAAGAAAATGACACTACTTTGAGCAACAAGCACTGTTGCATAAATATGCAAAGACCTGTGCTGAAAGCTTGTACAAGGAAGATTTCTCACTTGAAAAAACATGTAAAACATTTTTTATAATACCCCACTAGATCTCAGTGTCGAAAAGTGAATTTCTGTAATAAAAATGTGCACAAGGAGTGTAGTGCATCAAATCAGGGTGTGCTGTAAGATACAACAATTTATTAATGCTGATTGAATTCATTGGAAAATTTAATAAATACAGCACGATAAACCCTTGTTATTTAATTATAAACCTATTTATTGCCGCGACAGTGTATTGATATAACTAATCTCATGATAACAATCTTTTTTCGGTATCAGAAGGGCGTTACTTCCATCTATTTACTTATATTAGAACAGTATAATCCGTCCATTGTAGCTGATAGCTCGGTTTAAAACACCCATTGTAACGAGATTCTACAACTGTGCAAAAGAGTGTTTTATAGCAGATAACATTAACTGTTGACAAAGTTGGTCGGATCCATTTCAGAAGTCCAGCTTTAAGCTTTCAGAATACTCAGAAATATAACTTTGAAATATTATTAAACGCAATAGTTACCTTAAATATTTCCCAACGGTTGCCGTGTAGTGCACTCAGACAAGTTCACTAAAATGCGTTACGTGGGGCCTTATATAAATATGAAGCCTACTTTATCAGCAAGACGGAAAAACGTTTAATAGAAAACAACGATCTGTTTTCTCCTCTACATCCATACAATAACTGAAGAATGAAACTCAGCATTTTGCATTTTATGAACCCTAGGACCCAGGGAAGCTTTCTTGGTAATTAGGGTACCTGATTTCACCTGGAAGCAGTAGCAGAAAAAGTACTCTTAACAGTTGGTTACACGTTTCCTAACATGGAATGACGGACTCGTTACTCTAATGAACACGCGAACTATAGCAAAATAACCCAACTCCGATGGTGCTTGAATACATATTAAAGAGGTTTTCCTCGCTTAGCACAGCCATTGTAACCGTTTAACCATGCAAGCTTGTCAACTCCCTCGTTTGCTTGTTTGTTGCTTTCGACGGTAGGAAAAGCCCAAGCATTTGGAAACAAGTAGTGTTCTTTTTAAAAAGTTAACACCTTGATGAGTGTGAATCGGATGTGAACGTTTTCTTGCCCCAGCCTTCATAAGTGTTTTTTACCCTTTCACCTTTTACAGTGCAGACTAGTAAACTGGGGTATTGTATGACTATCACCTGCTCATCCTTTCCCAGCTCTCATTAAGTAGCCCAGTAACTCGTTAACATTGTGAGCTGAAGGAACCTGACGCGTTTGCTTATTTAGCATCCACGCTACTCCAGGGGCGAAAGTGTTGAATTTCTATTACTGTCTCGCACGCTATATTACCTCCAGGCAATAGGAAACACCCCTCACTCCACCCTGTCACCTTATGGTGGGCAATTATCGTTTTAGCTCGGGTAATAAGAACACATAGTTATGGTCACACGGAAAAGAAAAAGTTTCGCAATAGAACGATGCCAATTTTCCTTGAAAGGCTCTAAAAGCGGAATACGATTCCCCGTGCTATTTTAAAACAGCGATATTTATGAGTCAATCCAGGGAGAATCGCCCTGAAATCTTCCGACTTCAAGGTTCCGAGGCAAGCTCGCTTTGTTAGACCCCTTTTCAGGAAAGAGGGAAAATGTGTGTTTCCATGTAAGGACCATGTGAACCTGAATGGGGATCAGAAATTATTTGTCTTTGTCGGAAGACAACTCGAAACTTGATGGCGTGCAAGCCATTTACGGAATCTTCAGAGTAGCTGACGGAGTACGTTGGGTAAACACATCTGAAATTTTAATTTCCAAACCCACTGGCAATTTTTGTGAAGCTTCCATATTTCGAAATTCCCTAATCCTGTAATTTTTTATTTTAGAATTATCTTAGTCTTCATTCTTCCAATTTTTTTTTTATTACACTATTCCCAAAACATTGTTCCAACTTTAATTATCTACTTTATGGATTTACGAAAGCATTTTAGCTTTGGGGTCAGTTTTACAGAAAAAGTACAAAAAGGGTTTGATGAAAATGAACGTGACTATTCGAAAGCTCGGTCGAGTTGCTTTCTTTTGTCGGATAATGCGTAAATCATATTTGCATGTTTGTAATCTCTGACGTAGGCTGACGTCTGTTGCTGGTTGCAGAGATATACATTTTTGGCAAAATTAGTACATAAAGAGTTCTCACGGAAACGTTTTTAAGGACGGAGACAAATGATGTACTCCATATATTTCATGAGAAGCTGCCATGCTGTTTGCTCAAATAGTATGTAAATGTATAAGCAGTATTCTCACGTTACTTTACGCCGGCTTATTAGAAACTATCGAGTAAGTTTTCATAAGACTTGTTCCTCGACAATATAACGACTGTCTTACATTTGAATGACTAGCATGAGTCCTTGCTGGTATATCTTACAGTTTTTCGTAGCGGTATATCTCATCAACAGTAGCTTACATCGCAAAACCAATCTGCAATGGATGACCTTTTAAACAGCTGTTTTTATTTTTTACTGTAAAGTGCGATTTCTTTGTGGTCTTGATCAATATATTCGTAGTATTCTAATTGTTTGCTTGCTGCTTACGGTTTGACAAAAGTGAAAATGGAATAATGCAAGAACAGTTTTGAACTATAACATTGATGGACAAAGAGTACATAGTATTCACCAAGGTAATTCCAAGAATAGGGCAAGTTGCAACTCCGGAAAATGGTCCACTTCAGCAACAACAAAGCATTTATGCATTGAAGCTGAATAACCACAGAGGAACCCAGAGAAACCTGCCAAGAAACACTGACATGTTGCTACGCACAACTTCCTTTCTACATGGCTAGTATTTCTCAGAATTCACATAAGTTAGCGTTCTATTTTACTCATGAAGTACCTTTATATACGAATAGATTGTGAAATCTACTTAGGAATTCTTAGCTGTTTGTTTGCGTTTCGTTTCATTGGTCATTCAAATGCTTGCAATAATCTGGAAGTGCTCGTTTGCCTAAAAGTACTACTTTCTTGAACATTTTGTTGCAAATTCCTTACCATTTTCAATATAATTCACAAGATTTCAGTTAAATATTCTTTGGCGAGACCTTTAATCTAGTCCAAAGTTTTTGTCTTGTGCATACAAATCGAGGTAAGCCCAAAAAATTATTCCCGCGCAAGCGTTGGAGAATCTTCAAAAAGAAAAGAAAATATAGGAAATCTTACGACCCTTGAATGTGAAAAAGAGATCCCAGGTTTTTTTCGTTTTGGCAGCTGTGGCCTAGCTTTCTTACATTTTCAAAGTTGGACTTTTTTGTGCCCCGGAAGCGTTGATTTTTTAGACGTTTGGTTCGTCCAAGAGCAAATTGCTACTATGAGGACTCGAAAATTTCTTGGCAAGCAACTAAACTATTGGAACTGAGATTATAGTCGTTTCTTGCTGTCCTTTTTTGTCGGTGTGCAAATGTATACTGTACAGCAATAAAGTTTGGAACATTAGATAAAAAATAAGGATATCATCCAAGAATGGAAAATTAATGTGAATTCAGTCTAGCAAATTTGATTTAAACTTTAGATGGCTTTTAAAAAAATCCGTTCGCTCAGGACATGAATTAAAGTCTTTTCTTCATAACAATGTAAGGGGGAGAATAAGTGCTTGCGATCCTTAATGAAGTAGTGGCAACACAATATGATTCGTATTATTACTCCTACGGTCTTCTGCTGACTCCCAAGTTACCGAACGTCATTTCCCATTTGTAAGATAGACAATTTGGGGATGGGTCAGTTGGTACTACCAACGTTTTCATTCCTGGGGAAAATTGGACCGTTACCCTAGAAATGGTATTGAGAATAATGTTTTCTTCTTCGTCGTCGTCTTCTTTTCGTGGTCGCAACATGTGCCTTAGTCGTAAAGATCGTGCCCAATAAAGCAAACTCGTAGAAAGAAATAGCGTAAAAAAAATAAGTGATACGGTTGACCGCGAAAGGAAGCAAGCCGGCACTAAAACCATGTCATAGTTTTTCAAAAGAAGTTGCTTTCGAGTCTTATGCACTTATATATAGCGCTGGGCTGGTAGACGCCACAGAGTATGGTAGACGCCTATAGAACACATATTGCTCGAAGGGGTAAGGATGTCACCATCACTGAATGGAATTCAATCACACTTGGGATGTGTGGATGACCACCATGGTAGTTTCAAGGAAAGAGGGTGTAAATTTGTTGTGAAGGGGCTCCTACTGTCAAATGGTCGCTTGAAACTTATTGAATTCCTCCAGTTCTTGTGAGACGTGATGTATACGGGTACACGGAATTTCTTTTCTTTATCGCGCTACGTCGTTTAGCAAGTCCTTGCGTTCTTGGCTTGACAATTTTCCTATATGGACACCATTTGTCCAAGCCATCAACATTTATGACAGCTTCGAACATATGCGAGGGGGTAAAATTAAAATGACAAAAACTGTTAAATTTGTCTTCACCAATTTTAAGAAGGGAATAATACGTTCAGTGGAAGGAAGGGTATACCAACTTAGCATGCCTATGCGAAACCCAGGAAATGATAAAAAGTTTCTCTCTTTGGGTACAACTGCGCACGGAAAGGGCACTGCATACTAGTTGTGTAGAAACACTGTTGAGGTCACAACCCAGGTCAAGTCTGAACAAGCCCCGCTTCATAACGAATTCTGCACGTGAAACAGCTGCTCAGACTGGACTCGCCTTTACCTTCCTTAACGTGAAAAGCGTCATGGAATGTTTCGACCTCACCTCTTCCTTTCTTAACTCTACTCAGAAATAAGAATGTGAAAGCTTAGGAATGAATGTAAGTTTTATTTATTTACAAATGTCTCCTCTTTAATAGAATATAGTTGTTTATCAAGCAAAATCTAGATTCTTTCTGCATCTTTGCTACGCGGTGTGCCTCAATATCTTGTTTTATTAAAAAAAAATTGTTCCCTTGTGTGAGTACGTTGGACTGATCAGTATATTATTAATTTAAGTATAATCGCAGCTATTATCTAGTGCAAATGCTTTTGCAGACCATCATAATGCATAATACGTTTTGAGGCATGATTGAATTGTGTTCGCTTGAATTCACGCGTTGACAGGAAACGCGCCGTATTAGGAACAGTGCACGTTAAATGTGTAGTCATTTTAACCTTAAAGATGAGTAATTCCGGTTTACTTTTTACTTTTTGTTGTAATATATTAGTGATTATAAAAAGTTGAATTCATTGGATAAAACGCAAAATGCTCTTTTGTAAGAACAGGATGACAATTGAGTTATTTCATTACACGTGACTTTGGATGCTATGAGTGTTTGGATCATTATTTCAGCAACAACCAGCATGTACATTATATCTATACCGTCCGATGATCGTGTGGCTTTTCTCACTAATTCAGCAATTTTTCCTGGAGCTCAGTGGAATACTATGGATTTCCTCACAACAATGGGTGCAACAGTAAAGCAGTGTTGATTTGATGAGTCTTGGTAGTATTTCTTTTTCTTCTTTAACGTTTCGGCCTTCTTGCGTTTCTGAAGTTAATAAGATTCGCAGGTTACACTTCAGACTTTTTTTTATAGAATTGGATTCTTTTGAGATGAGTGACTTAAGTGAAAGTAGAATGTTAGTTATGCTATAAAATGTTCAAATGTATGAAGCTTTCTCGCTTACTTTTATTACAAATTCTGTTGACAGTCACACATTGTACTTCAGTCTGCTCTGGAAACTTTCTTAAAAGGGCAATGAACACCCCAAAAACACCTATTGAGATTTTGATGGATTCTTATTGTACACATTATTCTAAAAACATAATTTTGTTTCAATTTTTCTGACGAGCCGCTCCAGAGTTATTGCCGTGGGAAGTTTGTCGTCGCGCGAACGTGATATCACGGGGGAACAAAACATGCCACATCAAGACATGACGTGGCCTTGCTGATCCAATAAAAACCGCGATTTTCGTGTCCTAACGTGCCGTACTGTCCCTCATTACGTCACAGCACCACGTGATCACGCTGAATATTTCCTTGTTTCCTTAATATCGTCGTTATTACTTCGAGTATGATAAAAAGAACATATATCTGGAAACAAGATTTTGTTGCTCTTTTTTACAAGACAAAGTTATTTTTCGGTGTCCATTACCCTTTAACTATTTTTGTTTCGATTTTCTGCCTTGTGAGGGGAACTCGAGGGTAGTCGAGTACCCGGATGGCGTGCAGTTGTTTCTGTATCTGATGCAAAGGTTATTGTGTTAGGGGTAGACAAGAAGAATAAATAATACGTACAAAAAGGGCATTCTAAGAAAACAAATGTGCCGATAGATGGAAGACACAACCAAAGTTTTCGGAATACATAGGTCCCCCCAAAGTTATCGGGCTTCTCCTGTTCGATATGACAGAGCCAATAATGGATAGCAACTTGCAAGATGGATGAGACCAGGAAGGCAAAAGGAAAATGTGAATTCGCCCGTTTCCTCGTCACATGGTACGATGTCCACGTATAAAAATGTGCACGTAAAGAATCTTTCGTCAACAACATCATCCGTTCTCTCGGTGTACAGTTTCCCATTTTACCCAACGGGCTGGACCGTATTGTATTGGCCTTTTATATTTCCTGGCAATATTTTATCACCCTTATCGCGAGATTGAGGCATTATCCCTTTTCACTCGCTCCCGTCAGAAGCGAGAGACGATTTCTTGAGCTGCAAAAACAAAACCTCGTGAGCAGTGACATTCATCTCGCAGCTTTAAGAGACTCTGTAAGCTTAAATTGAGATAATGCAATTAAACGAGTCAGTCTCGCGAAGCAACGAGACAATACCCTCACTGTATTTTTGCACTATATTTTTTCTTGGAAGATCAAGGACTAAAGCTCGTGTGTTGTCGTGTGGAACCATTTGTCTTGATGACAATCATTTACTAAAACACTGCCAAGTAGCATTTTACATTCAGAGACTCTGAACGAGGAATCCCCTTCTCTTACAGGAAAAAAAAAGCGAAAAGCTTTTCGTTTAAGCTTGTCTTCGTTTGCCAAGACTTTCCTTGCCCTTTCCTTAGCGCACGAGTTTACATTGGGGCGTTAAAGGAGGCATGAAAAACAGAGCCACACAAAAAGGTGCTTAAAAGTGTTTCAAACGCCCACTTTTCATGCTACCTTCCGGCAAAGAAGTTTGGACACGAAAGTTCTCTACACTTGATTTGAAGATGTGTCAAGATAATTCGGAAAGCGAAGGGTCGGAGAAGGAAATAGGGCGTGGATTGAAAATTGCACTGTCGGAAAAGCGGATACACCAGCAGGAACAAGAATGTTTTCCGGTAAATTAATTTGAAGCGTGCTCATCGGTGCTTACTTTATGGTAGCCTGTCAATTAGAGATCACGCCAAACTTCTTAGTCACGCATGTGGGGAAAAGGTATGATCATGTTGCGTGAGGATCAAAAGCCACGTGACGCGTCGTAGGTAACAATGCTTCGTAACGACGGACGGACTTAAATTTCGCCAAGGTGGAATAACTGTTTCCGTGGATGAAAATGGCGAATTATTAGCAGGCTCAGTAAACCCACGACTAGTGGGCAATAAATTTTCATCATAAGTTGTGGTTCTATTGCAGTAAAATAATGCAAACTCTCCATAAAGGCGAAGTTTGTATATAGATAGCATAGATAGCAATTTTAAATGCTAATAATATGAAGCAGAAATTCAAGAGCGCAGTCATTTCACTGACGTCGCCTGATAAAGACTCTTTACTTAATTACGCCCCCTAACGGCTAGAAAGTGCAAAAAACGCTAATACACTGGAAGGTACTAAAAGGCTCCGTTAAGATTCCACTTGTTCCTTTTTTTTTTTTTTCAAAGTGAAAGGCTTGCAGTTGTTAGCGTATAATGGCGTATTTGTAGTTAACACGGCTTCGGTAGGTGACATTAGTGAATTTGGTAACGACTCTATTCGCGTAAAACTCACCGAGGACAGATATTCACCATTGTGTGGACAACGCATTCAGTTCAGCAGATTTAGTCAAATGAAAAGTTCAGTTCAGTTAAAACTCATTATTTCAGTAAAAGTCAATTCACGATTTTGAGTTGATTCACATCAGTGCAGTAAAACTGAAACAGAGTTTAAGTCAAATTTAAGTTAGCTAAACTGTATTTTGGTTCAGTTCGTAAGTCGACGTGAATTTTTCCAGCATAACAGTAGGAAAAATGCTCAAAGAACCCACAATTATTGTTTTTGTTATTCACCGCGGCTTAAAATTATTAACTATGCTTTTTAGATTAAGAAAACCTAATGGAAACTGCAAGAAGGAAAACTCAATGTTTAAAGACAAAAAATGATTGTCTTGACTAGTAAAAATTTTTTTTATTGTCACGCAGACTCGCGAAATTGGACATGGTGGGAATCGCAAGCTGAACTCACTGCGATGACTCCAATGGACTTTTGTACTTTCATTTCGGTAGGGAAGAGAGACTGTCCTGTAAGCATCCGACGCTCCCAGCGTAGGAAGAGGAACGAGGAGGCAAACGAATTTTGAATTGGCTTAAAAAAAAATCACCGTTTAGTATTTGTCCCTGGAAGAAGTGTACAAAAGAGCTGTTTTTCCCCTTCTAAGGAGCAAATAGTTGAAATGGAGTTAGCTTCCAACTGCCAAGAAGGGTTCGAAGTGGAGCTTGGGGAAGGGAAAAGGATATGGTGGAGTGAAGAAGAGGGGAAAAAATTGAGAGGGAGCGGAAGAGAACCCAGGAGGCTGCCAATCTTAGTCCCATTCATCATGAGCCAGAATCAATAGTTCTTCTGTAGGATAGGCCTTCGTTTCTTAACGTAAGACTAACAGCTTGCCAGCAGTATCGTTCTCGTTGTACGCGACCAGAATCCCCAAATCTAAAGTATGGCCTACGCTACGTTCCATCTAAATATGTCTCCTTGAACGAATTACTACCCCGGCTTCCGCTTACGCAGTTCGTCGGCCTTTCCTATAGCTACGCTATGCAGATAAATCGTAGATATTCATTTATCTCCCGCGAGTTTGTTGAAAGATGGCTGCGTAATCTCATCGAATTTTCGGATTGTATGGCCAGCTTAAGGGTTAAATCTATGAAGACTAACGCCTTACGATATTAACGTAAGAACATGGGCAAGAAAGTGTAGAAGAACAAAAAATGGGAAAAAGTACTGGCATTGTACCCTTGAGATAGCTTGCCAGGATCGCGCATATTTTCTTGCTATTTTTGGACAATCGCCCGGCCTCTGGATTATCCCTTGACGGAGTTGACGGCTTAAGGATAAAAACTAATTGTCTGTCTAGAACCCCCCTCCCCCCCAAAAAAAAAATCATAGAAGAAAAGGTACCACAAAAGCTGGGGTTCATGGAGCGTATTGGTCTTGCTCTGATAGATAACTGAGCTGGGTTCGGTTCAAGTACTGGCAAGAATTTGATATTTTTTTGCACTTTGGCATTGTTGGAAATCTGAAGATACGTCAATGCAGAGAACGTGCTATTTAGGGCTGTGCAAGCTTTCGTTTGCCACCTTCTACGCAAACTTTCGTGCTTCATGTTTCACAGTTATTTGGCAGCCGGAAAGGAGATATGCTTCGCCCGAACGGATCTGACAGATTTACTGTAAGGAGTCCTGACTCGGAACGCTCATTGTCGCTTATAGTATCTGGTTACAGAAATCCTCTAGTTCCTTGCTAAATCTCGAGCTGTAAATGTATTTCTATGTAAACCGAGCATTAGTGACAGAATTACTAGCAACCTTTATTACTGCTATCGTATTGCGTACTTCATTTTGTGGTTGCGTACTATCACGTCTAAGTTTCGTCATGAGTATTACGAGCTCTAGGTCCTTGAACTCAGGTTTAATTAGTCAAAATGGAAGCAAAAACCAGAAGAGAGGAAAAGCGAGCGTAGAGCAGCGTAAGGGGAAATATGAAAGCATGTGCCGTGGTTGGGTTTAGTGCACTCGTAACATGTAATCAAAGCCAAGTAGAGATTACCTTGGGGCGTCATATTTTTCTCCTACGCTTTAGGTTGCACTGCGTTGCCGTTAATAGCGAAGCTGTCATCAGTTTCGTAAGAATCACTCGCAGTAACAAATTCACAGCTAAATTGTTATATAGAAATAAGTGTACTTTTGAATAAAGGCTGAGACGTAATTTGCATTTCAGTTATAGGAAATATTTATATACATTCTCATGTTTCCTTTTGTTTTACAGCTTATATGGCATTCACTTACAACGAAACAGCCCACACGGAACGTTTCGAAGACGAAATCCTAAGCGTCACCTACGAAGATGGCAAATGGAGCAAACCTTATTTCGATTGTGGTGGCGGCAACATCTGGATGATGACTTACACGGTGCCCTTTTTCGGCTATAACCGCAACAATGGCACCTATTATTTCAAGTAAGTGTCTTCCCAGCTTGACTTTTTCGCTCGAGGTTTTCGGATCTCTGTTAATCCGTACCTATTTCTGAAACCGACAGTTATAAAGGTAGATAACTTTTTTCTCCAATCACGCCATTTTGAAGAGAGCGGTGTTCAAGCAATGGGGACAGAACCTCTCACAATACCGTCAAGGACTTATCGCAGCCGGTATCGGAAATGACTTGCAAGAAATGTGTCAATAACTCACAATACACATAGAGCTGAACTTGACATTTCTATAGGAAGATTTCTTGACCGCTACGCGCGACGATTCTTCATCCGTTACATAGCTCCTAGTGTGTTTGCGACATTTCACTGGATTATGCCTACCGTTAGCAGTCAATAGATGACGCTGTCTCATAGATATAGATGATTGCTGGCTTCCTGGCCTCGAGCTATCTAGCTGCGTGCTGCTTTTTGTAGTCAAGATCGCAGTGAAGCGTTACATTACATTCTCATTTCATGTTGCTAAAGCTATTTTATGAACGCGTTTTCTTTCCCTGCCCTTTTATAATAAAAAAAAACGAGGAAAGAAAATGTGATGAAAGGCGGTGTTAAGGAAATCCATTATGAAGTGCTACCAGTTTTCCCTTGGTTGTCTAACGTCACTGCTCGTGCCAAGGGTGTTGTAGCCATGAATTGAAAATTGGGGTCTATGCAGTAAGGAGGGCAACTTATTATGCATTGTTAGACACGGTTGATAGGTTGGCTTAACCAAAGGGGGGAGAAATTAAACTTTTTCCTCTTTTCCTTGTCTGAACCTTATGTTATTTGCTTGGGAATCGTTCGATTTTTTAGGGGCACAAGTGGCATCGACATCGACTTGCGGCGAGTGGATATTGATCAATGTGAGTTACCACCTGGATCCACTCAACTCAATATTTTCGCGGCGTCGGATAAATGCAAGCCACGCACCACTAAGGTAATACGCTCTCTATTCTGTTTACAATGTTATTGTAAGGACAACAAGGCATAATTTACGTTAAAACGTTCCCTTCGTTCTGGCTCTTTCGCAATGTTTACCAACGATTGGCTTAAACGTGAAGAAAGAAGTTTTGCATCAAGAATTCTCAAAAGCGTAGAACTATGTATATGATTTCTTCCAGTCTTTTCTTATAGGGATTATTAATAAGATAAGTTAGTTTAAAAATAGTGAACAGCAAAATTTCATTAAAAATAATGAACACCTTGTTGATTAAAAAATGAACTCGTAGCAGAAGGAAAGAACAAAATAAAGAAAACCTACAGCAAGGATATCGTTGGAAAATTTAAGTAACAGTCATGAAGCCGTGGACAGATGAAGGATACACCCATATTCTTATAAAGTGAATAAGTATTTAAATAAAATGCTGAATTTTGATCGGTGATTCCTTAACGTTAAGCATTTTTACATTGTCATCTTTTCAATTGCAGTTTACCAAATTGAAATTCAGTCAGAGATAAATAATTAGAAAACGTTTCATACTGTCTCCGCTGTAATAAAATTGGCGTGTGTTGTTAATAGAAGATAATTTAATATTTCCCGATGAAGAACACTTACTATTTTGTATATATATATAAAAAAAACGCTATAAAATGAGTTGGCTCCGTCAAATCGTTTTAACACAATAGCTGAAAAGTACGTCCAAATTTTAGCTTCGAAACTCGTTTGCCACAACTTCGCTAAAAGTAAAGAAATTTCTCTGAAAGCTTTTCGACGACTGTTCGTGGTATCTATAACTTAAATATTTCTGACAAAATCTTTCAGAACTATGAAATGGTGCCCCTAAAATCCTTCATGGCATTTGCCCGTGTAAGTCTCCTTGTGAACTCCCAGGAGAGAACGACCTTCACTTATTTCGTGATATAGAGGATGTGTCACGAGGTGTACCACGTTTTGCTTTCTTTATCGTAATATATAGTACATTATGCTACACCGAGTTTTACGTGTACTATTTTCGCTTCGTGTTCCAAGGAACGCGATTTGGCTCTCATTTCTAAACAATGGGTGTTCAAAGATTTTGTCTCCCCTCATTGCGTAAATTTTCTTTGTACTGGCGTCAAAAGTAGAGAAGTGTGGGGGAGAAGCACTTTGGATATGGACAATCTTTTCCATAAGATAAGCTTTCCTTGTCCGGGAAATATTCCCAGGTGAGCCTGAAAGAAGAATGGAGTGTCTATCCGTGTTCACGTGTGATTTCTAGTCTTGTTCGTTACGACTTAGGATATGTCTAGAAGTACGTATACTAACTAGAAATATGTATTTTTTCCTTCCGCAGCAAATCCCAATATTTGACTATTAAAATTCAAAATCACCAGCGACAGCTGGCTATGGAAATACCAAATATACCATCGAGCCTGATGGTTTTTTAGTTTGTTTTAAAAGTGTGCCTCCCCTCCAAGCGTGTAAAGCGCATAAAATTATCTTTTCTTCCAGCTTTGGCATTCAGTTTTAGCGTGAAATATGCAGAAGTGTACTTTTTAATAGTTTCGCTCGACCGTAAACACGAGGACGTGGAAGTATGTCATCGTCTAAAGATATATGCCACTTCGACCGCCCAGAGAGTGAGTGAGTTATTTTCACAGTCTAAGATGGGAGTTTATGATTTTATAGCGTCGCCTTTGCTGAGTCATAAATAAAATACGGTACAGGAATATGAATTATGCCACGCGTTCTGTTCCCAGTGAGCCGTTGCCAATTCTTTTTTTTCAGGGTAGTTTTTGTGAAGTAATTAATTCTGTGTGCAAATTCTCTAATCCTCGTGAAAAACTACTTTCATTACAAGTTATTCTATCCTTGCAACTTTCATGTTCGTTCACTGATTAAAATCTGTCACCACATTTCGAAACTTTGTTTCCTTGACAGCTTTGCTAATTTTTTTTTTTAATTTCTCGGCCATTGCGCATGTGATCTCCATAAGCGAAAGGTGTGATTTTAAATGAAAGTAATTATGATCGAGTAATGTCTGAGGTTTTTTTTACTCCGTTTATAATTATAGTATTTTTTTCCAATTGATGGATGTTGGTTAATATAAACTGGGCATTAATAGCAGGCGCCTGAGCCTTTTATTGCCGTCAAACCAAACTGTAGCAAGAGTTTCATAGTGATGTAAGGTTTCTTAAGTAAGTTTCAAACCGTGTATCTGCTGTGTGAGGCTTTTTTAGATGGAGCTTTTTTTTAGTGCGTGCGCTGACCATTGTTATGTTCTCTCCTAATGAAAAGGACACAAAGGGCGGAACAACGGTTTTTTAAGTATCGCGACTAATCTTTTTGTGCCTTTTTTTAACCAAACTTAATTAGGACATTCTTTGTGTACCTAATTAAAAACTTCTTTTTTTAATTGCACGTGTGCCCTTCTTATTTTTTACTTAGATTATTGCGTTAATGAGCAATTGTATTAGTATAAGCAATGTGCCACAGGGAGGCGTTACCTTTGCTGAAAGTAGCCACGCCCATTTCTCTTCGCCCGACGGGCTTTTGTCGGGCTGTGCGAGTGTGACAATCCCTTTCCCACCCTTTTCTTTTACTTCCCTCCCTTAAATTATAAGACGACCATAGTATCAATGATTAGTACTAGTACGATGTATCTCCTCTTTCGTCGCAGTACTTGGTTATACTACAGTCCCGGGATGTTAAATTTCTAATTTCCAACCAGAGGCGTAAGGTCTGGTCCTATCTTGTCAGCATAAATGGAAGGGGACCTAGTGCCTAGTACGAATGGTGCTGTCAAACTGCTGTATTCATTATCGCTCTAGGGCATGCCATACCTTTCTACATACTATCTTGGGTGCGTGCCCACCACGTACTGTACTTGCGTGAAATAAGGATGTTCCCCCTAATTTTCCTACGTGTACTCTCATGCTATTTGCATAGCAGCAATTACCGTTTTTTCCCCATCACATCCTTCGTCAGCTTTTTTGCTCCTTTTTTATGAAAGACGGATCGAATAAGGGAGGGTGAAAAAGTAACGATATATGGGCAGTTCTTATCGATTTCTTCCGTTTTTCACCCGCTGTCGTGCCCAGAAATGGCAAAGACCCGCCCCCTCTTTCTTGCAGCTATGTCAAAGTTAAAGAGCGCTGCCCAGACCCTACAAGAAACTGCCTGAGGGAGCTTTTCTCCTCGACCCTACCACTACACAAACCTAAATCCTCTCATTAACTTTCCGGAGTCCAATGAGGGCCCTCTAGCGGCGTTTCTGAGTTCTATTGTCTCTCAGGCCTGGTGCCATGTGGTTAAAGCTTCGAAACTGAAAGCTTTCAGTCGCGTTCAGTTCAGTTTTGTTGTGGGTGGGGAGTAATTTATTTCACAAATTTTCATTTATACTGTAAAATCGTAGGGGAAATGTTTTGATAGCGCTTAAAACTTGAAAATGTTTTCGAATTACTTTTAGGATAGACAAAACTTCCGGTAGGGGGTGTCGCGTTTTCGCCTTGCAAGCGTTTCCGTCAACTCCCTTGCCGTTATATTCCAATGACAGGCAAGCGTTTTCCTAAATTTCAAGAGTCCCGCTACGAGAACTTGGGGCATAAGTGGCGGTGAAAGCAGATATAGAAGAAGTGGAATGGATTTAAAAGGAAGGGCCAAGAGGTTTATTACTGTCGTTTGAAGATGCTTAGACTTGCTATCTATACGGTTCGCTTTGGCAGAAGAAGGTTACCTTAAGGGTGAATGCATCTTTAATGTGGTAATTAAGAGAAAAATACGGGACCAGAGATGGGAACTAGGAGAAAGGGGCCGGAGACGCAATGTTGTAAGTCGAATTCGCTGCGCAGTAATGTAGGCGTAAAAGCCTCCTTAGCTCCTCAGGATCTGTGTGCTATGCAAATCGACAAATCATGTATGTCGACCCCTAAGCGCCCTCAGGCCATCTCCCTTGACTTCCTGGGTTGGAAACACCGGATACGCGGAGGAGTGGGAAGACATGATCCATCTAAGTTTTGACTTTTAGTGATGCCTTGTTTTTACGCGTCTGCCCTCGTGGCGTATATGTCCTTGAGGTCTTCGATCATCGCATTTCTGCGTATGGTAAGGATAGGTAAAGGTGGATTGACAGTGTTAGTCCGTATAGATCGTAAGGTTTGCCAATCTAATGTAGTCTTTCCGTCATCCCCAATTGCTTTCGTCTGTGAACTTATAACTGGCCACGGTCGATCGACTTCCCAGTTTTCTTTTCGCTTATTTATTGCATTACATAAACATTTAATTTACTTTTTTAATACGTTCGTATTTCTATCGCATTTTTTTTACAAATAAACAGAAGTACCGAAACCCTATTTATTGTAAAGGCGTTGTTGGTTATACGTCGCTTCAGACACGCTTTGAGTAAAAATAATTCCTTGACTTTCTTGACTGACATATCTGCTTAGTTCTCAAATTTGAGAATTTATTTAAGTCACATTTATAGTTCTCCATCGTTATTCTGTGACGGACTCTCCAAGAGTGTTTCGTCCCAGAATGCAGTACAAGTTCACGTAAAATGGGTGTGTTTTTCCGAGGAAAGTTCGTTTTCATAGACAAGTTGGTCGGGCAGAAAGAAAGTATTCCCAGTTTGGAAGGCAGACGTAGCTCCTCAAAAGTCAGACAATAGTATTCAGGCTTCTCCGGGAGAAGTAAGGTTCTTAAGTCCCTGGAGATTTTTTTTTTCGAAGAGTTGTGTGCAGATTGGCTAATGTGGCAGACCGAAGTCCACAGAGAAAAGACAGAAGGCAAGTTGGCAATTGAGTTTGCAGGTTCTCTGACCTGCAGGCGGAAGAACATCTTGCTTCCTCTGGGTTGAGTGACTTCCACTTGCTGATATTGTTTAAAAAGAGGCCAGCCAGAGAATGGAGAAGCAGAGGAAATGGATTAAGAAGGACAGTTTCGGAACGAAAGTGGCTCGGCACTACACTGGAATTATTTCAGCTGGACGCCGGTCCTGATGGCCGGCGTAGGGTTATTTAGTCCAGGAGACAAGCTTCAATCGTAAACCTTCTGTTCTCTGATGTTAGTATGCTCAGATAGCCATAGAGCTTCCTATAACACAGTGCATATAGCAAATAGACACCACATTTCATGTCCATTGCTGTTTTGCAAATAAAGACTTCCTCTTATTCGTACAAGCTTTTGCTGGTTACCGCTTAAGCCGCAAATGCTTTTTTTATATTGATGACAAAGCAACTGAAAATGACGGGCAATTTCAATATACAAGTGTAAAGAAATGAAAACTAAATAAGAATACCTTAAATATAGATAGATAAATGAAGCCGAAGCAAACCTTCATACCCAGCTGAAATTTACGTAGTTAAAATCTCTTTTACTGCTGTAAATGCTATTTTTTAAGGATTTTCCAATTGTCCGTTATTTTACTATCCGGTACAAGGCCCAGTTCCTATACATGACGCAGAAAGTGAGTCTGTACTATTTTTTTTTTTATTTTTATTTATTTTTATTATTAATATTTTTTTTATTTTGTTTTATTATTATTTTATTTGTAAGCCAGCGCAATTCTTAATGCGCCAATGTTAATACTACCGGTTTTCTAATTTATTGCTAGTTTTCATCGGTTGTTTGCTGCAGTTTGATTGCATTTTACTGCAGCGAAGATTGTATTATAGTTTCTTTTACGTTATGCTTTTCATTTCGTATTTGCATTGTTTTTTACTTGTACACATTTATTTTCATGTTTTTAATAGAGTAGGCATAAGGTTTCTCAGCAACAACGTGAAATCCCTAGTAATGAAAATATGAGCTAATAAGAAGCAAGCACTCCGTAGTTTTTTTTGTTCATTCATTAGGCTGAATATTGTAGCTGCAATAGAGCAAGCTAGGCGTGAGTATGCCTACAACTTGCTGTTACATAGCACTTCTAGTATTCTCTGTTCTATAAAAATTGTGTAACAGTGAGGTGTATGCTGTAAAAAGTGATAAGCATCCCATCTAGCATTTAAAAAAGCTGTGCCTCTTTCCTCAGCCCATTAGGCCTACAGTTTATTTCTTATACAGTTACCACATTATCGGGTGTAAAATTCCATTCTTCTTTGTTTCCCCGTGAAGTATTTCTTAACAACGCGATTTATTTTTGTACGGACTACTCGAAAACGAGTGAGTAGGACTCAACTGGAATTGGTCTGGAGTAGTTATTAAATTTACAGAAAATCTGGAATCCCACTACTAAGACAGGACAATTATTCAAAAAAACTCATGTTTCTTGTAAAATGTTCTCTTTTTGTGCAGCTTTTGCTGTGCTTACAAATATTATTGCTATCGTGGGCTTATGGCTGGCATTTTGAAATTCATCCCTTCTATTGGATACGGTACATTACTTCTCTACAACTCCTACACACTTGGTAGAAATACGACCTTAAGGAACTCGCGAAAAACTTATTTGGCAAAACCAATCATTGTTTTCTCTATAAAATAGCAGAAACTTCTCTGGGAGCGGAATTGGGTGATCCGCATTTGGTTCACGTCATTACTTCTGTTCTACGAGCTACCCTGCTGTGCACAATACCTTGAACCGGAACTGCTGCACTATCCTCTATCCTGCGCTTTTCTTTACCCAAGCCTATTTGCGATTCAATGGGATTTGCTTTAACAACCCAATTTTGCTTGAAAGAATGATTTTCGGTTTCGTAGGACTATTTCTAAAATTCATTAAATGAAAATTTGAAACGTATAAACGAGCGAAAATATGTTAACGCACAAACGAACGAATTATTTGCTCGTTCGCCTGTTCCTGTAGTAATTGGGAAGAAATCGACCATATTGACGATATTGATTCATTTTTTTTTCCTTCCTCCATTGTTTCTCTCTCTAGTGCGTTCCGATTCCAGGTTTAGGATTCCGCCGCGGTAGTTACAGATGTCAGTGCAAAGATGGATACTATTTCCCGGATACCCATGTCCACGCACGTTATTACAACGGTACTGTTATAGAGGAGGAATACGAGAAGAAATTGCTGGTAAATTTTCTCCATTTTCCTTTTGGACCGCAAAATAATTTTTTTCTAATATTCTTTTTTCTTTCGAAGGGATATTCAAGTTTGTACGATCTGCCCGACACTTTTGAGTGTCTGCCGTGCCCTGAAGGCTGTGATGTTTGCGAAGATGATCGTCCATGCATTGTTTCCTTAAACTGGGTGATGAGGATATCCATTCTCATCTTAGAGATCATTGTCATCTGTTGCTTACCTGCCGTGGCACTTTTCACCTGGAAATACGGCAACGTTAAGGTAGAAATGTTCCATTCTCACTGTGCTATAACCCTTCTCTTGCACTCAGTATATTCCCAGGAGTCTTGTCACAGGCGGTTAGGCTCGGCAGTTTTCTTTTTTTTTTTCTTGTTTCTTTTCTTCTACATTTCAGTAGGCGAAAGGATTGAAAAAGGAACATGCCAGAAAAGACAAGATTCCACGTGTAGGTAACTTAATGAAAGCGAAACGCGCCGGAAACTTAAGCCTCTTTCTCCGGTTACGAGGAAGAAGTATTGGGTTTGCAGCTGCAAAATCCTAATCTAGTCTGTCTTTTTTAATTCTTGTTGGTAAGGAGCTTTGTTAGAATTTTTTAGTATAAACGCACCAAGAATGAAAGAAAATGCGTGTCTAGCCTTTTCCTGTACACTAGTTATTGTTGTGAGAGTAGAGTTTGACTTGTCAAAAGTTACTTCATAACAAAATATATGGAACAGCCATCCGCTTGTCAGTACCAGTAGCACATAGTAGAGATTCACAGTAAGAATAACAAACTAAAAGAACGCAAGTTTTGATGTACTCGTCCAAGAGAAAGATTATGTAAGCGGTGCAAACTCAGACGGTCTTGAGGCAGTGACCCTAGGAACGGGGGTTGAGAATGATCAAATTAGCGCGACCTATAGAGACGGAAATGTGAACAGTATGGAGATAAATCGGACGGGATTACGAGCAAATCACGGCCCGCTTTGCTATAGACGTACAGGGAAAAAGTTGGGGTGGAAGAAAACAGAGTATAAAGGAACTCTTGATCCTTAACGCCGTGAAAAGGAAGCAAGGGAGAGAAAAAAGAAACTTAGTTTGCCGAGAAAAAAGGAAAGTACCCGCTTATGCAGATGATTCACACATCTTTTCCCAGAGTAAAGTTTCTAACTTGGCACTCACCATAGGTCCCGAATGGGTAAATTATGCAGAAAACTACAATACATGCTTAGCTTAGCCCCGAAATCTAAGATTCCGTGACGGTGGCAGTCATTTATCATTCACGGGAGGGTAACAAGGGAAAAATATTTAAAATGTAGACGGGTGAAATATTTACAATGGAAGGTCAAGGGGGATAACTGTTACTGTCTTTACCGGAGACTGTTTCGTCTCTTACAAACTGAACTTTAGCTGGGGGTAAGGATAAAGTCGGCGAAGTTTTGAATCTTCTGCCGTAGTTAAAATCAAAGTTAGTGAGGAAAACTTTGCGTATCACCACGACGCTGTGACGAATGCTTGCCAATGCTATGGGAACTTTTATGGAGCTTTGAGGAAGTTAACCCTCCAACAATATCATCTTCAAATTCCTCCTCTGATGCAGACAAATTCACCGAATAACGTATAGCAGAAACTTTTAAATGTGGCACGTTACGACAACGCCATCTATTTCTCTTGGGGAGCACGTGTTCGTCAAAAGTTTCTGAAGGTCTCTGAACAAAGAAAGCAATAAAACCAGGTTTCGTGTGCCTTTAACACACTATAGCCCCCCTCATTAGCAACTTTTCCTCGGATTAACTAACCACTAAGCAGCTGAAGATGAAGACAGAAGGTTTCATCGAAGTCCCACGCTGCGAGCGAAATCCACTCATGGAAGACATTTGCATGTGGCGAGCAATACTCCTTCCTTACTCTCTGCTTTTGTCTTCTGCAAACGGATGAAAGGGCTCTAAGATTCCTCGGTGCTCTCACGAGACAGAGGGGTTTTCGCCTTGGGCAGAATAGGGTTCGTTAAATAACATGGGAGTCCCATGCACCTTTCCTCGACCTTCAGGCTCATTTTCTCCGAGCTTTCTTTGTTTTATTCGTGGTAGGAGAGTTTTGTCATGTTCGGAGTTCATGGGGTTTAGTCTTAAAGTGATAGTTGTAGAGAGGGAGAAGAAGGTTACCAATTCTTGAAAGGACACGTCTTCTTTGTTAATTTCTTATCGCAGTGCCGAGGGTTTTTCTTGCAGAGACTGGCTCATAGGCAACGTGAACCTGGTGTTCTCTTGCTCAGTATTTCAGAGACCTAAATTGGTTTTGGGGCGGATAAGAGGACTGAATTGAAATAGGCTTTCAGGTATCAGGCGAGGGTTGCTTTTTTTCTGCTTTTGACGAGTAGGATGGGGGCTTACCATAGAGTATTGGGAAGTGAAAACCTCAGCGATCGCAGCTATTCGGATCCCAAGCTGAGGCGTCACCACGAGGCTATAGATTGCCAAGAAGGTTTTCGCCAATCAACTTGAGAAATTTCAAGTTTGGCTTGTTGAACACGCAGTAGAGACGACGGCTAGCATGGAGCTTTTCATCATACACGGCAGCAAGACAAGACAATTAAGATGAGCTCAGCGAAAAAGAAAAGAGAATAAAGAGTGCGGATTCCTAGAGAAGAGCGCCACTATTATACAGAAGCTCTTTATCTGTGAGAGCCCATCCTCATTTGTAGTGTGGTTAAAAAGAATCCCATCCAAGAATCGATATAGCACAGGCTTGACACCTCAGAAACACAAAAAGGTAACTTGCACGTGCTAGATTGAGCTCTGTTCATCAATGCACGTCTTTAGCTTTTTTATACAAAAATCGTTCCAAGAAAAAGGTGTTATGAATTAACAATATCTTAGACAAATATTACTGGCAAATAACATGAAATCGCGGCATACTCGAGCATTGTAAAAGGAATTTAAGCTCGGATATATACAATGTTAACAGATTGAGACTGATTTATCCGCAAGCTTACATGTAGTCCTCGTTTTACGTCAAGGGTGCACTTAAATTAAATCATGCATAATAGTAGCAACGTCACATTTGAAACCACTAATTAGATTGGATTGTTTTACAGTTTTCTCTCTCACTAATACCAACATGGCAGAAATGTCCATTATTTCTGGTCAAGTTTTCGTGACCTTCAAGCGCTTGCTTTTAGTATTAAAACTCAATCCTGTGCAGAAGTTTAACGAAAATGCAAGCTAAATGCTCGTAATCTAGTTCAGATGCATTTTTAAATTAAGTAGCATTATTAATCAATCACTAAAATTAGTAAGAATCGTAAAATTTCAAGCTATGTTCAATCAAATCTAAAACTTTTAAGCACATTTATTCAAACCTAAAACAAAAATGCCATTTCAAGTAAATTCGCTTGTAATTATAGAAATTAATTCTAAGTAAATGAATAAATAAATGTTTAATATGTTTATTTTTAAATACGTTTATTCAGTAAAAATGCAGCAGCGAAATGAACACATTGTTTGACACAAATCGATAGTATGAATTGGAAATTATATCCACAAGCTATCTGCCACCACAGTATTGAAAAATTGCGCATTGTTCAGTGTTAAGCTAACACAATTTCAACAAAATTTTGCTTCGACTGAAATAGCATAAGCATTAGAGCATTGCATCAGCTGCAGCGCAGAAATTAGTTCGCCCAAACCATGACTTGAGCAAATGGCGTTTTTCCTCCGAGAAATATAACCTATCTGAAAAAAAAGGCCTTTTCTGGCATTCTTTCGAAAACCTAAGCTTAGAGGACGGGTTTTCTCTCAAAGCAACGAGTTGAGCTCAAGAATCTTTAATCGCTTATTCCAACACAGCAGTATACAAGTTCTGCGTCGTCCATCTTTCTAAGTTTCAGTATACATGAAGAACTCAGTCGAAAGTAGAGGGATTTTCCCTAAAATTCTCGCTAGCAGAAGTTTTAACGGAATTACCAGCCGAGTACAGAAAACGTGCTATTGTGCAGAAAGGAAAGTTACAAGTTAAGCTAACTTAGGAATGTGATTGAAAGGTCTGTAGAAGACAAATGGCACCAAAAGTCCTTGCAGCTTTGTTCCCACTTGTGCACGGTGACGCACATACGTACGTCCTTCTCATCCGTAAAGGAAAACGTACATGCAAATTTTCTTCAGGTCACGTGTAACCCTAAGATTCTTGGATCCTTACAAGCTGGTTCCATACTTCCTGAAGCGTACTTGAGTTGCCTTTTTTTAACCGGGTTACCAACTAAAGAGCCAACAAATTAATGGAAACCTTAAAGGAGCAAACAGGGTTAAAAAAAGAATATCCGCCGGTAGTGAAAGAGGGGCTAGAAAGCTGCAATAATCAAATTGGGGAAGTGGTATAGCTTGAAGAAAAGGTTGTCGTTGTCAAGAACAGTCTTTCACGGTTAATCTTTTAGCTCAAGTCAGTTTTTCGGTCTCATGGAGAAAGAAAAAAGCCACTTTCACATGTTTGCTCGCTTGGTGGGCTTTCGAAATGTTGGTGAGCGGGGGATCTTTCAACCCTTAGCGGTTTTCTGATTCTGCCAGAAGTTGTTGTCATGACAACTCGGCGGATGTGCTGTCAAGAACTGGACTTCGCGCCCCCAAGAATAAGCGCTTAAGCTTGCTGGGGTGGGGTGTGGGAGTTTATCTCATCCCAGCAGACGCTCAAGTAAAAACTCCTCCTAAAATTTCAAATAGTCTTAAAAGAAATATGGTTTGGAAGAAAACTCCTCGCGATATCCGTACTCTAAGGATGCGGCTGCTGCAGTTTGAAGTGACAGAAGAGAAGCAGGACAAAAATGGTGCCACGACGGAATATTCTTCGTGCTTTGAACGCAATGTCATTCGCCAAAGACGCGAGACCATATAAAAGATAAGAGGGTGATTGAAGAATTAATTGACAGCTGGACCCAGAATCTTCTTTGTGGACAGGTTCCATCTTATGCTCCAGGGTCTTCATTTATCTTCACGGAGATAGGAACCTTACTCGAATCGAGTTTGTTTCGGGAGCGTTTCTTTTCTTTTTGTTCGTTTTTCACTCTCCGTGACATTCTTATTGTATTGAAGTCTTTTTGGTTAGCTTGGAATGTCAGCCACAGTCACACGCTCTATATTTTAGACAACGTGACAGGTAACGCGCGCAATCATCAGACATTGCTTCGCGAATTTCGTGATTACAATTTTTTAAATATGTTTTATAGATGCTAGAATTACAATTACTCGCTTCTGAAAAATAGTGTGTTATAATAAATTGCCGAAAGCTTGCTTATTGACAGGAAATATAACATAAAAATGATGAAAATCTTTGACCCAGTTTCCACAGTTAAAACCATTCCCTCTCATGCTATCTCTACCGTCGATATGTTTTGAAAGTTGATGTTTTGGAAAGTTGAATCAGCTCAAACAGTATGCCGTAAATTACTTCTACTTTCCGTCTTTTTAAACTGATTTTACTAGCATTTCTGTTTATTCATTTAGTTTAATTAACACCCTGACTTTTCGCACGCTCTGAGACTGAGGTATGTCTTGAAAATCGGGGGTCCTTTGTGTGCTATTTCCTTTTCTGGGTCTTATTTTAAAGTTCCTTACTTTTTACTTCTAGGATTTTAAAAAACCTTAATTACACTTAATTAGGTTGGTAGCAATTAAGCTTCTCTGGAAAGTCCAAAGCCCCCGTATCGTTGCCGGCAAAATCTGTAACATCTCGGTTCATTTTCATTTCTACCTAGCGACGCGTGTTGTGAGCTTACCTATCATTAGGCGAAGAAGAGAATGACAGAAGGAGGCAAGCGGTGGCAAAAGATAAGGCAAAATGAAAACAGATTGTTTATGTTTTTATTGCACGTGGAACGTGAATTTTCTGCGGAGCACGGATAGCACAGGCTGGTAGACAATCCTAAATGCTACATATAGGCCGTAAGATTGATCTAGGCGTGATGCAAGGAATGTCGTATTTCTTTTCCTCGTAGGGCAGGAGAAATACGACAGTAACATGATAGGCGTAGTCCCACTAATGCGTTTTTCTCTTTCATCCTGTGTAGGTGGTGCGTGCGGCAAGCCCTGCGCTTTTACGAATGATTATTCTGGGATCGTTTTTCATTTATTGCACGGTAAGAAACAGTGATTTCCCTTTTTTTTCTGGGGGATGAAGTCTATCAAATAGGATGAAATTTTTATTGAACAATCTCTCTTTTCTTAACAACAACAAACCTACGTAGCACAGTTGTCCTACACAAGCTACGATCAATTGCAGTATCATGACAACTTGACAATTAAATATAATACTCATCAAATCATTCCATAGATCACAAACATGTAGGAGGGTAACTGGAGTAGTAATAGAATTTTTAAGAGAATGTTAGATTTGTTGACAAGTGGTAGGCCAAGCTTGGATGAAAATATCCGCGTATAATGAAGTTTACGCGGGTCAGGCTACTCGGATGTATTCGTGTAAAAGACGACCCGGATTATGATTACTACATGTATTGAAATATTGTAAACATGTGACTACTAAGTATTGTTAAAGTAGTATATAGATCATGATCATGAGAAAATCTTCATCGGATGACGATTTTTGTGTGTGTTTATCTTTTGTTTATTCAAGACGCTGGTGACTTATCCACGCCCCAACGTTGTTACTTGCACGCTGCGAATATGGCTCCGGGAAATTGGTTTTTCCTTTTCGTATGGAGCACTTATGCTCAAGACGTGGAGGTAAAGCTTCGATTTGATTGATTTATTGCTGTTGAAAGCAATATATAGTGTTTATTTTTTTCTTGAACCTACGTTTTGCTTTGCAGTCACATTTCTACTTCACATTAACGCTTGGTTTTCATTTCAGTTTTCGATGTTTAAGAATTTGATTGTTAAAGTCAAAATTTGGCAACATAGCACTAGTTTCCTATTGTTGGGGGCAAGCTCCTTCACCTTTGTTGTTTTAATGAGCATTTCTCCTGTTCCTCTAATATACAGTTTGTTTTTATCTTGCCTTAAGAGCACTTTGCGTCATAACTTTATTTACAACATGTTTTTTAATTTTTGTCTTGTGTGTAAGTATTTACTGCAAACATCTCGATTTTGCCAGAGATTTTATCGTCAATTATTGTTTTTGAGATAAGTACATTTTTAAAGCCACTTCTCTCCTTCCGGTATGATTTTATCTCATATGTGCTGCATGCGCAATGCCATTGAGGCTGGAAAAATCTGATCTGTCGACTTATATTTTTTAAAGTATATGTTAGCTTACTTTCTTATGCTTTTATTTTTGCTGCTTTAAAGAATGATTAGTATAAGAAAAAGTCTTTTCGGACGTTTTGTTTTGCGTTATTTTTCTCCTTCTGGAAGTTTTGTTCTAGTTCCTTAGACCGAAAGGTGATCGAGTAAAGCGATTTTTAAAGCACGGGGAGCATTGAAGCGATTTACAGAGAGGAATCATAGTCAAAGGTATGAAGGATGGTAATGTGGTGCAATTTTTTTTTCGTAATTTTTGGACAGAATATCCGTGATATTCCGGGTACGCTCCGCTAAAGCTGTCAAGATTACGGACTGGGATTTGATGAAACGCTTGGGCATCATTGTAACCATTTTTACTGTTCTGGTTGGTATACGGACTTTGGTGTCGCCGCCACATGTGATTGTCGGCAAAACTGCAGATGATCTCAAAGCTTTCCTTTGCCAAACCGACTGGTGGGACCACGCTTTCACAGCCAGTATGCCATTTTTTTTTTTTTTGTTCATTCCCCTATTTCCTTCGTGTCTCCTATAGTATCCAAATCCCTTTTCAGCTCGTCTATTTTACAGGCATTTCGTTCTACCTTCGTAACCAGTACCGCTGACCCTTTAATTAACCCTTTTTCAAATTAATGAACCTTTTCCTTTTCACTTCCTTGACTACTCTCCGTCTCCCCTCTCTTTACCCTATTTTAATTAGCAAGTGATATACAGAGTCAACCCACAACAAGGTCGCATAACACGCAAGACTGACTACTAACAGAAACATTTTTTCTCCGTTTTCGTTCCTTCGTCTTCCATAATTGTATTAAAATGAATTTTCTCTCTACCTTTAAACTTATGAAAATTAAATTTAAACTCTTAAGCTTTACCAATATTAATTATCAACCAAATGTGGACGCTTGACGCAAGGGTTTGATATCAACTCATACCAGTGCACGTGCACGTTCATTTATTTCATCTCACATTTCATTTCACATGTTCATTTATTTCTGTCCACGTTTATTTCTTTGCAGTGGAAATGGTGTTACTGGTATGGGGGATTCGACTGTGTATCGTTGTCCGTAAAGCGCCTTCGGAATTTAACGAAAGTCGTTTCATCTCCATGGCAATTTATAACGAATTTTTACTCTCCATTTTCCTCAACGTCTCCATGTAAGTTGGTATTGTTATGTCACGTAGTCAATCTCGTACACTCTGGATTACGCAACCTGGAGTGATGAAGGGGAAAAAGCGTTGCCTTTTTCATTAGCATTTCATGGATTTTGTTCTTTTTTTTCGTTATGGTGTTCTGCGTAGGCTGTTCCTGCAATCTCCTGCCAATCCCGACCTGATGTACATTATTATGTTCTCGCACACCCAGTTGACAACCACATTATTACTCGTCTTGATCTTCGGCAGCAAAGTAAGTTGGTCTTTTGCCCTTCTGTGCCTTAATTCTAATGACTTGTTATTTCCTGAGCAATATAACCACCACCTCCGTATACCGTTATAACTTCCTGTTGTGTTAGAAGGGGAAGACTGTCTCCATGTGCTGTTAGTTTAGGGGTGGTGCTACACCGAACACGCCCACTCTTTTCAAAAAGGCCGAAAAGTCACCATTTGCCGTAGGAAAAGCTTTTATCAAGCTGTGTGCAGCTAAAGCTGGGCCATATTCGAAAAACTTGCGAAGAAAAGAAGAATCGTTAGGCTGGTATGAATCACACTGTAAAGCACAGTACATTAAGGACTAAAGTCGGTAGAGAAATAGCCATTTGGGGTCGTTTGCTCCAAGAGCAAACTTTTATATGCAGCTCCGGTTGCAGTCAAAGTGGCACACTAGGGAAAACGCACTAAAAATGCGAAGCGAAGTGGAAAAAGAGGATCAGCGTTTCGCACGTATTGATTTGCAAATACGGTAGAAAATGTTTGCCTAGTCGGTACTTCTGTTTTATGGGAAGCTTGAAGATCCCATCCGGAGTCTAAGACGGAGACAAAAGTGTTACAGAAAATTCCGAACCCAGACGCGTACTTTAGATATCTTATAAACCTATAATAAAGTTAACTTTGCCTTAACCGATCCTTTTATCTTGTTTTGTAATATCGCAGTTTCTCTCCGTAGAAGTTGGTTAACGCTACCAGACGAGATCTCCAGTATTTTTGTAAGAAGGCGTGTTGGACATGACATGTGGAACGAGTTTCTGGAGGTTCAATTTCTCTAAAGCTGGCTTGATCTGATGGTATAGGGTGTAAGACGCCAGGCTGCAAGTGAATGGAAGCCCCACGAAATTGTTCCGTTTTCATTCTGTTAAGCTGAACGATTTTGTTAAGCTTTGGGCATCACACCTTCAATCCTATATGAGTCTGTACGCAGTACCCACTAAGTCAGGAACGTGCTAGGAGGGTTTTCAAGAATTCACTGAACTGAACTAAGAGGTCTCCGTTTACGCCAAGGGAGCCTTTCTTCTCGAAAATCATTGTGTAAATGGAATTTCTCTTGACGTAGGCTAAAACCTCTAGGAATTAAGTCTGGGATAGATTTTCAAGGAGTAATCGCTTGTCCAAATGTAGACGCACTTTCTTCAGCTTAAATTTTTTAGATGATCCCCAGTTTCGGCAAAGCTTTCGCTACGCCTACAGAGCGCGTGTTGCACTTACGTAGGAGACTCACGAGGCGAAAAACACGTACAACTCTAAAGAGCATTGATTACAAAGCCGAGGAGTATTCTACTTAAAAAGCATTATGAAACAAAAAGAATCTGTTCATTCAAGAGACAAATCAAAAGTAACCAATGATAACTAGGAAAAAATTGAGACTTTGCGCTTCTGACCGACTATTTTTCTTCTTTTTTTCTTTCCTTCGAAGGAATTTTTAACGCAACTTAAAGCATGATGACTATCGATAACATAGATTATATTTTCCTGTCTTTCTAGGAATAGTATAGATAAATAAATGGCATTCAAACTATTTAGTTCGTCTATGTATTCAGCACCGAATGAGTTTCTCTTCGCATAGCAAAACATCTTCATCTAAGTATTAGTGCTTTCGATGGGAAACGTCTAAATGTGTATTTTTTTCTCCTTTGAGTTGAGAAAAAAATCGCAATTGTTTGCATTGTATCCTTACGTGTGAAAGGGTTGAACCCACTTCTCTTGTGTTAGTTTTTCTTTATGTTCCCATTCCCTATTCACACGCTATAATTTTCTTATCCTCACTTTACAGGCGTATTTGGTATTGCGTGGCCGGGGTAGTAAAGGCGAGGATAGCCAGCACATTGCCAAGCCACAAGCCGCCAAATTTTTATCGAAAGGCAAGTCCAGCAATTCGCATCTCACGCCCTCCGCCATGAGCAGCGGAGGGAGAATGGATCTCACCATTCCGGGACTTCAACACGTCACTGATCCAGATATCCAGGTATTAATTTTTTATGAAAAAGAAGTTATTGCAACGCTTTTTCGAGTACTGAAAGAGCAAACCATTCTAAAGAATATAGAAGCCCTATAAAACATTGTATAAAGAACAAATATTCTGTCATACTCGGAATGAACCCAGCTCATTACCATCTTTTCTTTTACAATTGTTTTAGGTGAAAATAGGTTGGTTAAATCAACATCGGTATATCAGCATAGAACCACTTTTTTACTCCCTTTTTTCACCATTTATACCGAATCTAGGTCATTTATTTTCCTTCTTTTACTTTTGAATAAAAAAAGAGCGAAAACAAAAGTAACAAGAAAAAATAAGAAGATTGTTTGATTGCCATTGTGTCCGCACTTTTTCTTCTCCGAGCTGTCCCGCCCGGGGCTTAAGCTTTAAAGCTTTACGCTTTTAAGTCGACAGACCTTGATAATGCAATTGACTGACGTTTTCGAAACAAAAACTTATTAGAATGCCTACAAAAAATAAATCAAAGTGACCAATAGAAGAAACGTAAAATTTTATCGTCAGGCAAGAGCTCCGCGTAGTCATTGATTTATTTATATATATTTTTTTAATAAACTGAATCGCAGTAATGATCCCGTTTTTTAGTATATTAATGCCAATAACGATACAAAAGCCTTAGAATAACATATTTGCCACGTAACGTAACGTAATTGCCACTTGCGATTTCTGAAACCGGTCAATGAGCTTTAATTCGCATGACGGACGTTTTCTAGCTCCTTCGTTTCATTTGAGCCACGGAAAGGCAAACATTGCATAGAAAGGCGAGCTCCTAAAGGAAGTTGTTCACTGTAATTTCCGATTTCAGTCTGAATTCCGGCGATTGTACTACGAACTGGAGCAGCTCAAGGACAAGAACCTACGTCTAGGAAATCGGCACTTGGCCGCCCGGATTTCTGCCATGCAAGACGCCGCGCGCCAAGAGGAGATGCAAAATATGACCAATAGTGCAAGTAACAACCCGAGTGGTCAAAATCACAAGGACCCCTTGACCAGCCAAAATAACAAGAATCACCCTAAAACGCCTCAAGAAGAGGATTCGGGGTCTGATTCCGAGAACACAGGAGGCGGCTTGGGATCTCTCATGTTTGGCTCTAAAGGTCCTAAAGTCAACAACGTGCTTGCGTGCATGACGGACAAAATTGTCTGTGCGACATTCAGTGCCGATCCTAACGCAATGATGGAAGATGATGAGAACGACGATAACGAGCCCGTCGGTTCCCAAATCGAAATCAGTGTGACAGAGTCAATGGGAAAGCGAAAGAGCGAAAAAGATCTCGAAGGACGAGACAGAGAAGAAAAACTAAAAGGATCGCCTTCCCTGTCTTCGGGGTCATTGTCTTCCCACACTGCTGCTCCTACTTCCACCGCCCCTGCGTCCGCCCTGGCGCTGGCTGCGGCTCCCTTACTGTCTCCGGACGCGTTATCCTTAACGTTGATGTTGTCCGCGTCCACGGAAACACGACGTCACTCGCGGGGTTACAAATCCCAAGTCACCTCACCTTGTGTAGACTTTTTGAGTGAATCGCTCCAGCCTAAGCGGCGGTTTAGCGTGAGTGCAATACGGGATTGCACTCTTACGCCCTCTATAACCATGCCTTGCTGTGCAGAGCACCCAGAGACCGTAGTAGTGCAACAATTGCTCAACCGTGAAGGATTTCCTACAAAAGCCGAAAGTAGACACACATTATTGCCTGTCAATAATGTTTGTGATGATGACGTCGCCAAAGCTTCCGTACCGAGCTCGCCAGCGGCGGAATGCCCGTGTTGCGGCCCTTCGATATCTTCTGCTTCTTCTAGTACGTCAATCCGTGGCGGCAGCAATACGAACCTTTCATTGTCGGCGTCCCAGTTGTTACAACACCCTAATTGGGCTTGCCTCAACGGACCCGCCTCTCCTGAGACTGTGATCACCCCTACATTGGCTGATGCTATGATGGATATCTCTGTCACCAGCGCTCACAACATTAACGCAACAGCCACGGTACCACCATTAACCCAACAACAACCGCGATTGCGGTACCATGCTGCCAGAGGACGGCCTAGGACAGACGACAAGGAAAGGTTCACCGAAGAAGTGACAGTCTGAAAGGCTGCATTGTTTTGTAAAGATTCTTTTGTATTACTTGATACAAGACTAACCCTATGTGTAATTAAAGTAACACTCTATTGCAGTTCTACTATAATAGCGCCCCTGTTGTAAAATTCACCCTTAATTCTAAGAAACAAGGTCCTTTCTCTTGTTCTTCCCCCATTCTAAAATTTGTAGTATTTTTTCGCTTTTTCGTAAGGGAATCTGCATTCCTTGAGAGGATGCGTCTAACACGATACTGTATGAGAATGTGATTCTGAGATTTTTGTAGAAATGTGGGGAGGAATTTCATTAAAATTTAGTTATTGGGCGAAATGACGTCCCTTTTGCTGCGAGTCATGTGAGCCCAGATTTGCAGTGAAATTGTGATGTCATTTGTTCCGTTTTGTTAAACCTTTTGTGGTGGTGAGTATTAAGAAAGAACTGGCGCCATTTTCACGGTTCACAAAGAAAACGGGCGCTTCATTTAGGATTGCGCTCTGTATTCGGTTCGTTTTTTGCGACTTGCCTGGCATCCTACTTGCGTTTTTTTTTTTCATTTTTTTTTATCTGTTCCTCATTTCCTCCCATCTTCCCCACGACAAAAATGCTTTGCAGTTTTTTCAGAATACAAGAGCCTGCGTCCGAGTAGCAAAGAAGATTTATCGTTCGCTGCACGCTGCCAATTGGCAGCAGAAGTGTAAGAAACTTATACAGAATATTTGAGTTTCTTCCTGGTCTAAATCTTTACTTTCAAGAGAAAAAATTAAGACTCGCTCAGGGACTGCAAGTGACAGTAGTTATCTTATACCTTTTCAAGTTTCAACGCTACTGGAACCATACCTAATATTCATAAAGCACAGATGTCTTTCGTTTGCTGAAACACGTACAACGTCACTAAATAGCATACATTATTTTTAGCATAATTTACAAGAAGAAAAACGCTATAAGTCAAATAAAAAAAATCTGACATCGATCGCCTTTAAGCCCACGGAGGAACTAGAACGCGTTTTGCCAGTTACACGGGAAGAACTTGCGGACGATTTCGCAAACACAGCTAAATTGTTTACAAAACTAGCTAGAGGGAAAGAGGGTGTACGGTGACATTCCAGTGTGTATTTTCAGTATGTGCAGACATTTAAGTACATTCCAGTATATGCAAACATACTGGGCAATTGAGATAGCGGACAAAGAAGATACGCAGGGAAGATGTTCAGGAAATAAAATACCAAATGGGTTATTACGGTATTAAGTAATGACGGTTACCGAAAATCAAGTCGAGCGCGAGTTCTTAGATAACACTTAAATCAGCACCACTTAGAAAATGCTTTTTTATTTATTTGTTTAATTTCGCCCATTTCATATGAGCTTATTCTGTAAACTATTAAGGAGGATGGAACGTTTTACATCTATTTATTTTAAATAAGGCTAAAGCAGAAATTCTGCCAAATTGGTCGTATAGATATCAGATTTTAATCAATTTTCCTAACCCAGGCCCACTTCGATTTGTAGAGATGGGAAAACGCACCTTTCAAGGCTTCTGGAACCTGCGATTCTTCTCCTTTGGAATGCGTGACTTACAGGAATTACAGGAGTTCCCAATTTTGGTTTTACTTGTTTGCAGCCTGCACATTAGTAGGAAATGTCATTGCGGTGACACCCAGTTCCGACGGGTTCTTAAAACGAACTTCCGTCATAATTTTAAGCTCCGTTTTTACCATGCTGTAAGTGTTGATGATGTTGAAAGTGAAAGGGAGAGAAAAGCAAATGTGCATTGTAGTACAAAAACGTTTATTCATCGCTCAGAAGGCTTAACCTTGAAAGAATAGAGCCTGGGAATAGAAGCACGTGTTTACGACAATTGTATTTCTGTTCTTTTGTTTTCGATAATTTTATTCCAAAAAGGACAAACTATGTACATGGCATTTCAGAAAAGCGACTAATTTGGTTAAAGATGCAGGAAACGGAGTTTTCCTCCTTCCCAGCCAGCGCTATAAAAATATATTCCTATTTATGAAGCAGGTTTCGGAACGAAAATGTCACACACCGTTAGGTAGGACACAATACAGCCTCTCCCAAGTAGAGAATTTCAGTGATTTTCGTCAGGCACAAAAACTTCCACCGGGGCATCAAAACCAGTTCCGTGTTTGAACTCCGGCTGGCTTCCCTCAGAATTTTCCTTACAACAGTATGAGAGAAAAAGCCTGAAAGCAAAGAGCACGAACATATAATAATGAAAGAAAACCGGTTGTGCTATCAAAATTGGCAAAAGAGGTAGATTTAAGGATCGTGAAATGCCAGGTTTCTTACCCTTCGCTAAAAGTCATGTCTTTGCCAAACGCTTCGCCATCTTGGACAGTTTGCGGGAGCGGCTGATTTAAAGTCTCGGGTAACCGTAACGCCAAAATGCCGCCCAAAATGTTCAGAACACCCATAATTACAATCGGCAATGTTAGCCAGTCACTACCCTGTTTTTGGGGCGAGATCAAGTTGACATGTTTGTTAAAACTCGAAATCCTGCTCATCAGAACTAACAAGGTCAAAGCTCGCACGAATTTTTGTTGATAATGGGGTACGATTTAACGATTTCATGTTACTGTCATGCATTCTTCTAATGTGTCTTGTACTCTGATACTGTACCAGATAGTTTAGGAAGGGAACGGTGGCTAAACCCACGCCACCCATGGCTGCGGAAAAGCCCATACCGACGCCTCGTACTTCGGTAGGATACAACTCGCCTCCGTACTGGAAGATTACCATGATTCCTCCTGCAATGCTCAGTTTGGCAACAAGGAAGAGAATAAGCGTGGCCACTGCCATGTCTACAAGCAAGGTTAAATTTGTTATCGCATATTGGCAGTCACGATTTGTCTTTTATGTTCTCTCATTTGCACTTTTTTTCATATTTCATTTTTCAGCCTTGTAACTTTCTAATTCAGGGTTCAGACGGATAGAAAACGTGGGAGGTTAAAACGGTAAGATACCTGGGGGTGTAAGAGCGGTACTAAGTGCTGCTAATCCACTCACGATCATGAAGAAGCACAGGGATAATCTTCTGCCAAACTTTTCCATTCCGATGTATGAGAAAAAATAGCCTGGCATTTCCACCAAGCACGACAAAAAGAAACTGAGATAGCCATCAGTTCCCATGGCGGGTCCATAGTAGCTGAGGCCAATAAATACTGTTTGACACACAACCCTAGGTTTCCAAAACAAACGATAAGGGAGTAAAGCGAGCATGAATAGCAACGAGGCGTAAGTCGTGCAGATGTGCGAAAAGCATACCAGCAAAACGAAACGACGAAGGTCTTCAGTCGCATGTTAGGCGTTCGGAACAGGTCGTAGAAACCAGCCGTGGCGGGGTTTCCCAGGGATGAGCTCTTCTGGTTGCCCTTTGTTGATACGGAAAATGCGGTAAAGGAAGTTTGCCATGAAAATTTTCAAGGTTAGTACGATCAGTGAGCAAGTTTAAGGATGCACTTTCATCCGGAAGAAAAATGTTTTATTATACTTGTAATTTTGCCATGTAGTCGGGGGGCAATTTAGCTTGATTGATGGATGATAATTTTTCTAAAAATTGACCAACTTCAGTCCAACGCTGCCGGATTAGGAGCCAGCGTGGTGTATCGGGTAAAAACCTATACAGAAGTTTTATTAAACTAATTTATCAACATCTTGCAAAGTTAATATTGGCAATGTAAGTTAAATTAATAAAATGTAAAAGAATGAATTCTGGATACTAAAATAGGCAAACATTACCAATGAAAAGCAAAAAATCCAACAAAAGGAACGGAAGTTGCGAAAGCCAAGTGACGCCAGTCGCGCACCATGAACGTTATTCCGCTGAGGAGGAGTAATCCTACAGCGTAGTACATGTTGAGTAAAAAGGATACGAAAGTTCGTTTCGTGGGTCCTACAAACTCCAAGCCTGGAAAGACAAGGAATTGGCAAGAAGCAAGAATTAGAAGTTTTGTGAGAAGAATGCAAGTTTGAGCGTCGCTGCACATTCTTTTATCGCATTCGCCTTACACATGAGTAAGCTAATTTGAAGAATCGCAGGAACGGTAAGTCCTACAACGAAACGGCTGGCGGTCCACGAGATCACTTCCGGTGCCAAGGCCGTCGCAATGCCACCAATAATTCCGGTCGTTAAGCAAATGAAATAGCTTTTCCGGCGACCAATTCTGCAAAACTTACTACTTTATGAATTCCGTCATGATTTTAAAAAATAATGTACTTGTCCGCTAGGTAGCCGAAAATGAAGACCCCGATAATAGACGCCGTGTTGAGAATTGACAAGCTAATTGTAGGAACAATGCCATTCTTGCAGACTAACTCGAACTGATATTCAACATTTATTTTAGATTTCTGAGATAAAGAAAGAAATCAACGGGACTTACATCAATTAAAGTAGATGAAGGCACTTGAACAGTGTCAAACTCCCATCCATATTTGCATTCATTTAACGTCCGCTCGGTATTGTTAAATGAAAAGAAGTCCCCCACCGTAGTATAGTTAGCTTCATAAAATGTGCAACGGCTAAATTTGCCATCCTGCAGAAAGGAATACATTGGGACAATTTGTGTTCGTTATTTGGTTGCATATTAAAAATTGGTCTTTAATACATAATGTTAGAGAGGCCAGCTCTATCTCGTGCAACTTCTAACACTTTTCTTGTGACAGCGTGTGTCAGAACTTGATGGCCATTGGAACAACTAATATTAGTACTTGAAAAGGTATGCTGGCTAATTTGCGTTGTTGTTCACTCCACTCAGGAGGGAAATACTCAGCTGGCACTTTGCACCAATGATCCGGTACCAAGCTCATGAAAACTTGGTTGAAGATCCAGAAACCGCAAGGGATACATGCAGGCATGCACACAAAGAACAACAGTAGTTTCTGATATTTGCCAAATTCACCAACTAGCTGAAACACTTGATCCAGATCCATAGCAAAAACCTTGTACTACGTAAAGAAAGTCTATGGCTTAAGAATCTTGGTCACAGCAAGTCGCTTGCAATTTGGTCTTGTTTCAGTGCGATGCGCGTAGTATCACCGTTGACGGCATTCTGGGCGCCAAATGAAAATTCAAGGTGAAGTCGGACGCCTTTTATAATATGTGCTACAGTGACGAAGTACGGAACAATCAGATGCTAAAGAAGTAAGACTTGTACTTTTGTTCCAATTCCTCCCATTCGCCTCCCTCCGACCACGTTTTTTACATTCCTTCACCCGCTTTTTTTCGGTATTGAAGTGGAATGGATTGTTCCGCGGTTTTGAAACTTCGGAGACTGAGCTACCATTGACCCGCTAACTACGAAGGTTTGTGAGCTACGAGGGTTCAGCTTATGACAAAAATACGAAGAAAAAACAATGACACTTATAATAGTATCGATGGTTCGAAAGTGTTACTTCATTGTAAATCCATACAAAAACTAATGGAATGTCACGTTCTTTTGCTATCGTTAGTTTCCTTTTCGAATACCGACATTTAAGTAAACTTGTGTCGCTGTTTCTAGTTATTCATTTAAAAATGACCTGACAGCTTTGACTCGAAACACTTCGGAAAATGTGCAAATAGGAAACAGAAAGCTAACCTTTGAGTACCTATCTCACACTTCGGTTTAGACAAGTTTATGGAACAATTTGTCAATAACTAATTGGTCGAGGCAACATTGCACATCAAAGGTGTATTTCTTACATTGTGCGTTCGTCACATAACATTTCGTGCCAAAAATAGTGTAAAATATCTTTATATTAAATAATTAATTGCAAACGTAAAATTAAAAGTAATACTCGTAGTAAAGGTATACAAGCAGAACCTCAAAAGCAATTAAGTAATGACGGGTATTGCATTAACATGGAATTGTTATGTCAAGTAATATTTTCCAAGAAGAAGTACTACGCCTATATCAAATAATGTAAGTTTTTAAGCTACCGTATGAAATTAGATTTACGCGACTAATCGGGAATCACTCAACAGTATTACGAGCGAACATTGAATTTTGCGGAACGAATGGTCACAATAGCGAAAGACTTTTCTTTTTCCATCTTCACTCAGAAGAAAAAAGGTGGATCATATTTCTTGCTTTACTTTCCATTTCCTTTTCATGCAAAAAATGTCACTTCCCTGTTTGGAATGTCGAGTTTTCTTAATGTATTTATCGTACAGTGAACAGAAGATAATTGGTGGCTTTCTCAGTTAGTAGCCCGTTTCTCCAACAAAACACGATATCCGTCTCTTCATGCGTGATGTGTGATACGTGAAGCCGGAGCATGTAAAAAATCGAAGGTCAGCCAAGTCATTGGGTACATTTCAGATATACCTTTTATTTTTTTATTTTTTTTATATAGGCAACACGTGAGATAAGGGCACTTAGGCGCGTTCCTTGCTCTGTACATAAGAATAATTAACTCAAAATATCTTTTCAAAACGTAGAAAAATCCCATCCCTGTACCACGCCATATATCACATATTTCTTTTACACATGTGTTCTTGTATATTTGATGCACTTTTAGTAAGAGTTTTGATGGCGGTTCTCAACTAAAAATACTTGAGGACGATGGTTAGGTTTCTTCGGTTCGGTTGCCTGAATTTCGAATTTCCCCGTGGTGCCACGAGGTCTGCGAAACACGCTTTTCAATGTCGAAAATCCTCTATTGGTTGTTGCATGGAAACACCCAAATGTGCCAAACGTGGAAGAAAAAGAAATCAAACGAGTGTGTTAATTTTAAGGTCGCACCAAGCAAAACAGGAAGCAACTTTAAGAAAGACGGGTTACCTTGGCCAACAAGTGAAGTCCTTCCCAAATAATTCACCATCCGCGACAGTCTGGGGCAAAGGTTGATTCAACGTTTCAGGAAGTCTTAAGGACAAGATGCCCCCAAGGATTGTAAATGCACCCATGATGGCTATAGGTAACGCTAACCACTGGCTTCCCTAATCATTCGTACCCCACGAAAAAGATAACATGAACTTTGTTAATACGAGAGAAAAGGGCAAAGTAACAAGGCTCGCTTTGCTTTTTGCGTAGTTCTCTTAAAATTTGTTTGGTTTTTGCGCACTTAGCTAGATACTTAGATTTTGTTTCCGTCAACAACATGAAACTAGGATTAGGTAAGTTGTATGTAGCGTCTACTTACGACCTTGAACCAAGACTGGAATTATAAAAATTAAAGAGAATTGAAATAACGTGGAAATATTGCGATTTTTAATAATTTTTCTTCGAGCACTGCTAAGGTTCTGGTACGGACATGGTTTAGATATTCTTTAGTTCATAAATTCCAGATAAACATACATGTATTTACCTATCAATTTAATTATTTTTTTACCTGCCTATTGTGTTCTATATTTTCATTCCTGACATTGGCAAAGGTACTTGATTTAATTTGATTATATATTTGATTTGAATATCAGAATTACCAGGTAATTGATAAATGGGATAATAACGACCCCAACGTTGCCCAAATATGACGAAAAGCCGATACCAACGCCTCGTACTTCTGTTGGGTACAGCTCGCCTCCAAACTGGAAAATAATCATCGTACCAGCTGCAATGGTCATCTTCGCTATCAAGTACAGCACTAACGTAGCCATCTCAGCATCTAGAATGTAATTAAATTTCTTAACTATTCAGAGTGTTCTCAACAAATGCCGAACAAACCTGATGGCATAACTGCCGTGCTAATGGCCGCAATACCGCTCGTTATCATAAGAAAACAGAGTGGGAGGCGCCTGCCGAAGCGATCCATTGTTAAGAGACAAAGGAAGTAACCTGGAATTTCCACAACACAGGACAAAAAGAAGCTGAGATACCCATCAGTGCCCATTGCCGGTCCATAGTAACTCAGGCCTACATACACGGTCTCATTTACAACCCTAAACAACAAATTGTGACTCATTAGTGACGATTATCTGCTCGGTGCGCGTCGTTGAGTCGTATTTACTTTTTACAAACTTTTTTTTATCATTTTCTTACCAGCTGAAAGTAATGAGGATGGTTTTGAGACGTAAATTAGGCGTCCGGAACAAATCACGCAAACCAGCTTCTTTTTCTGGTTCTTGTTCTAAAGACTGACCAGGAGTTATGGGCGTGCCTTTTGCTGGCGGCTCTTGCACCGTGCCCTACATAAATTTAGCGTTCAGTTCGGGACCAGAGATGTCAGAAGAAACGAAAGAAAAAAGGGCAACGAAAGGAAAAATAAGGCTTGACAAAAGAAGAGTGATTATTTACGACTACAAAGACGCTCGATCATGACGAAGGATATTTGTCGTGAGTTTTTAACTTTAGAAAGTGTGAGTGGCTCACTTTGAACTTCTCGATGAGATTATCGGGAACTTGTTTCCCGTTAATGCGAGCTACTTTGTTAAAAAACTGGCTCAAATGTTCCCACTGTCCATGCGCTAGAAGCCAGCGTGGTGACTCGGGTAAAACGCTGCTCAAATACAAAAATAATCAGTTATACTTCATAATCGTTCTGTGTCTTTCAATTATTTTTTATACATTATTTTCCTTTTCTGTGTATCTTTAATTATATACGTTTTACTGTTTACGGTACGTTAACGTATTTATCCGTTCTGTTTATACATCTGAATCATTCGCTCAGTAAGTTCTGAAACATCTGTTCATCAATTGAGTGCAACTTTGTGTACAGACCTTGCGAGACAGCTTAATAATTCGTCTTATCATATATCCAAAATTTAAGTTTAACCAACCAAAAAATTTCAACATAAGTTTTAGGTTTCATATTGTGTCTAAGACCAATTTTTTTCTATGACAAAGTCAATAACTCTAGAGAAAAAGTAAAAATCTACCGAATTCCTCTGTCAAAAGCACTTCGATATGAATAACCCGTCAATTAAACGGGTTGACAAAACTTACTGACCCACGTAATGTCCTGAAACTACTAAAGTGAAATAAATAAGAAGCAAAAAAAACAGCAAACACTGTTTTCTTTTAATAACATACATCCAGTAGACGTAAAAGGCAATAAAAGGTGCAGCCGTAGCGTAAGCCAGATTCCTCCAGTCACGGACTCCGTAAGCCACTCCGCTGAAAGCTAGAAGGCCGACAACATAGAAAATGTTGCTCAAGAAACTCACGTGAGTTCTTTTCTCCGGTCCCACCAATTCCAAACCTACAGAGCATTGTTCGTTAGTTTGTGTTCCATCAGTAAACACCCATGTGAGTTGCTTACAAATGACGAAGGGGATTTGCAAGATAGCTGGCACCGTGAGACCTACGATAAATCGTATTATACAGAAGGAAATGATCTCCGGTGCCCATGCCGTCGCGATACCTCCTATAATCTCCATTGATAAGCAGATAAAATAAGCCTTTTTCCTTCCGAAGCTGTAAAACAAGATGCACGATAAAGTTACAAGCTTTGCATTAACATTCCTTAAGCTATCCTACTGGTCTGAGATCATTCCAAACGTAATTGTTCCAATCAACCCTCCGGCACTTAGGATTGCTAAACTCACCGTGGGCATCATTGCTTTTGAGCAAACAAGTTCGTACTACGAGCAACAAAGAAAAAATGTCACGTTACGCTTCAGTGAACAAATACGCGAAAATACTCACGTCTATTACAATCGAAGAAAATATCTCGGACGTATCGAATTCCCAACCGTATTTACAAGGTGCAATGGGCCAACTCGAATTTGGTTCGGTGATTTCGGGATCGAGATTGGCGTAATCGATGTCATAGAAAGAGCATTGACTAAATTTTCCGTCCTAATTAAGTTTCGTTCATTGTTAGAAAAAACGACGAGAAATGTGTGAGCTTTGCTATAGTGGGTTTACTTCTAAAGGAATGCTAATTTGCCGCCGTTGGTCTTGGGATCTGTTACTCAGGGCTAAGTTCGGCACGGCACACCAATGATCGGGAGTTTCCATCATGAAAACTTGGTTGAACGCGTGAAAACCACACGGAAAACACGCTGGCAAGCAAACGAGGAATAAAAGTAATTTCTGATAACGACCATATTCACCCACGTGGGGAAGCACATCGTCTATATCCATAATTATCCTAGGATCTTTGTGTCAAGTCCGAAGAAAAAACGAGTTACTTCACGGTTTCACACTGATTGGAATCGGCGTTGTGGACTGGAGCTACTCGTGCAGTCTTGCGTGACTGGACATTAGCTAGATGGACGCAGCGAACAAATATGCTCGTTTTGTATGTCGACACACATTCAGGCTATAGGCACAGGCTCACTTGTTGCTAGTGAAACCAATACGTAAGCTACACTGCTACGGTAGGTATAATATTTAACTTTCTCTGAACCGCAACACATGGGTCATTGAGCGTGTATCGAAAACGTGTTCCCGGATCGTTGAAAACAATCAGAGATGAAACGCTCGGCCTGGTCTGAAACCTTACTGTTCTAAAGTCAGGAACTTACAGTCCAAAGAGCTCTGGAGGAGTTTTATTATACTCCGTCACGGCCATGGCCTAATAGTCTGTTTTGCATTCATCCTTGGCACGGAAATAAGAACTTAACGCTTTTCCGGTATGCAGCAGGGGTAACAGGAGGAAAACGCAACTGATTTAACTTTTCTGTTTAGTTGTACAAATTACTGGTACAGTACACACAATGATGGTCAAGTGAACGAACGAACTTCCACGACAAAAGTAGCTTGAAGGTCGGACGCGATTTATAGTGTCCCCCTTTATTTTGCGTTTTCCCCCTCCGTTTGTGAAATTTTGACTTGACCTTGAAAATCTTTATAGCCAGTCTTGGTTATGTCATTAGATCGTTCTGCTTGATGTTCTAAGAAAAGACTTTTGTCACTAGTCTCTCATTATGGGATTTTTTTTTCGCAATGCTCAATTTTACATGGGAGGAAATTCTGAATAACCGTAACACATTCCCTGAACACGCACGAAAACATCGCGGAAAATATTATAAAGCAATCTTTGTTACATAGAAATTTTGTGAAATCGACTTATGAGTCCTGACACATATCCCGTTGGCTTCTTTCTACAGCATTACAACTTTTGGGACAATCCTCCAGTTAGCTTTTATGCATGATGAAAGAGATACGCCAACGTGTTCCATTGGTATTCCATGACACGAAAGATTCCGTGTTACTGTTATCGCGAGTGGGAAAAATAAAATTGCAATGTGGAAGCAAATGTTGTTGGAAGTTATGCGTTTTGTTAATACTAGTTAGCTGAGGACACACTCTTTCATTTACCAAAACCTAACCATGTGCTTAGGCAAGAATTCTCGCTTTCCCATGGAAAAACCGGTTGCTATAATGAGTGGGAAATTTTCTTTTTTAATATTTGGTTTTGTCAGATATCTCTAAAAGGAATAGCGTGAGACCTTTGAGGTTCATCTTGGATGACATTGGTAACTTTATTCACAGTTCTCAAGTTAAAAAACAGCGTGGTTATGAAATATTTTGTTAGTTATTTCCATAAGATAAGCGCTCCAGATTAATGCTTTTTATTAAGTATATTTTTACAATTTGGCTATAGGATTTTTTCGGTGTTTCCTCGCATACATTCGTTTCTTTAGTACAGTAATTTGCCTTACAGCCATCTACGTAACGTTCACTTTCTAAGTTTGTCAAGGTCTTTTCATTTATAAAAGCAAGAAGTGTTAAACTTCGCACGAATATCGTTATGAAATGAAAAGTATCGTTTGTCTACTAATAAGTGTGATGTCTGCTTATATTGTTACGTTCACACTGTTACAAATTCCGTTTATTGGAAACTTCTACTTCACAACTACAATACAATCGCTACAAGCCAAACATTACTAAAACCACCCTTCCTCCCAGGCTCGTCCTCACTGACCAACCTCTTGGTCTTCCCTTGACTACTTGCTGACTGACTTCTCTCTGACTCTCCCCTTGACCTTTCATCCACCTTTCTTAACATTGACCTGTCGACCCTTCCGCATGAGTCCCAAGAGACGACGCTTTTGGGAAAGCATCCAAGGAGCCTGGGGAGTAATTAGGCTCAAGCCGGATACGGAACGCCACAATATACGTATTTGACGGAGCCGCGTGATCATAATGTATGTGATGTTTTTAATCAATGTAGTAATTATAAACATTCCTTTGACCTTTTGAACGTTGTTTCACCTTTGCTGATTATACCCGTATTATACTTGCATTTGAACATTTAAATATCTACCAAGTTCACTGAAGGTCGTGTTGTGTCGTACACTACCGCAAAATCCGCTTGAGCTTTATCCTCCCTAAGGGTTCAATGCCCGTAATTTCCCGTAACTACATTCCCGTGATTGGATTTGGACTTTGTTCTGTTATTCAAATGAATGAAAAATGAAACGACTTTTTTATATGTGACCACTTGGATTCAAGTCAATTAACTCATGATAAGAATTAACATAACCTTAGGAATTGAACCAATGCCTAACTTTTTTCCTATCATTTGAAAGTCAAACTTGTAACGCCAAAGCATTAGGAATACCCTAAGAAGACCAATTTGACAATTAAACAAACATAAATAGAAAAAAAAGATAAGTGTTTTTGAAATCCCATTTAAGCTTTCAAGGAAGTTTAAATGAATGCAGCATTTGACATAAATTAGCAAAATTATGAGTAAATATTAGTATTGTTAAAAAATATACAAAATATGAGACGGCTTTTGAAGTTGTTTTCGAGCAGAATATGTAGTAAAGGTATCTGAACTTCTATAATGCGAGCAATTTTTCCACATCTCATGTGAACTCCATGGAAAGAATCGTAATCCAAAATTACACCTTTTCCTCTACGGAATAGTCCAATCCCAGGATTACCGGAGTTTTACGGAGCAGTACCGGGTATAAAACAAGTAAGTAGACTAGGGGCAGGACAGTATGGGTAATTTTCTGTTTTTAGTTTTCACTTTACGTGAAGGAGAACTCTAGCCCGAAATTTACTCCTTAGATGAACTAGTGTCCTGGCTGTCAAACGAGCACATTACGCTTCAAGAAGACGAAAAATAAGACCATATGACCATGGAAACTAGAGGAACTCCCAGCTGTTCAAAATGAGATGCTGGGTACACAGCTTAGACGAGGGGATCAGACAAAATGGCCGTGTAATTTGCGAAAAGGAAGCTGAAAAGATCGATTTTTTAATTACGTAGTAGATTTTAAAGATATTTATGAAAAGTTACAGGTATAACAAAAATGAATAATAGAAACATTCTAGTATTCTACTAGTGTGAAAATCCGTTTTTCCTCATCTCACCATTTGCACGACACAGAACTTGCGGTCAAAACGCTTCAGTCCAAATCGTACAGAAGGGCCACGTTTGATTTTACATGTCTCCTGTAAGATTATTTTTCAATCCTTGTGACTGATTTTCCAGAAAGTTATTCTACGGCTTACGCTGTTCACAAAAATCATTGCGGTACACTTTTCAGATACTTGACGTAAGCGTGAAAAAGAAAACACTGAAACCCGTTTCTTTTAAAAAGCGCCACAAGTTCAGGTTCATATATTTTCTTGTGTACACTTCAGTGATTTTCGACGAAACTTTCATTCATATGACCTTCGTTGTATCCATTAAGTGTTTGGTTTTCTCAATTTCCGAAATGTTTGTAATTCATTAATTGTGAGTTTCGTCCAGTTTGTCCGATGTGTCAATTGTCCAGTTCCTCCTGTAGCCTACACTGTATTGCAGTTTGTGCTAACTTTTAGCATAACAAAATATTGCGTAGAATGCTTCCCGTAGCTACCATGCTGGAACATGTATGTAATAGAGAAAGTTAACACTATCGTTGGACAATCTTTTTATATTACTCGTATCTCAAAATTTTCACACTCGTCCTGAAGTAATTTTGCAATTTGCAACTTTTTCTCTTCCCCTGAGTTTTGAACTATCGCTACCGGGCAAGACTTGTCAAGTCTCTATAGATCACAAATAGCGCACAATTGTTTTCAGAATAAATTGTACAATTACTATAACCTCAATAGACCACGAAACTGACACAAAAGCACACAAGAAAAAACTGGTAAAAAGGAGATCGATCGATCCTACCTAGATGTGTTTATTTTTATCCCTAGATGGCAGTGTAATCGACTGTTTACGTGTAGCGTAAGTGCTCCTTTGGCTGCTTTGCTGATTTAAATATAAAAATAGATAGTAGGAGTACTATAATTTTTATATTCAAGTGTACTTTCTTCGTGAAGGCGCAAGTAAGTGTACAAATTTTATAAAATAAGCATAGTACGCAACACAGGATCCAAAGCCAGGGCAAACTTTCGCCATATGTTTCAATGATCTCTCCACCACTGGATATTGCAACTCTAATTCATCTGTTGCGGTTTTTGTTAACAAGCACTTTTTGTAGATAAAGAATGGAGGGTTCGTTAGAACAGCGTGTCGCACAACTTGAAGAAGAGTTGAAGAAAGCCAGAGAACAGCTTGGTGCTGTATCGAGTACTGCTAGCCGGACTAAAATTGCAACCATGTCATCCGAAGTTGTTGATTCTAACCCTTACAGGTATGTGTGAAATTATAATGATTTATTGGGGCCGTGTAGTATTTATATATAAATTTTGGAACTCTTCATTATGTCAGAAAAGTCCGCAGAACTTTGATTGTCTTTCTAATATTTTCATTCTTTTGAAAATAGTCGTCTCATGGCCCTTAAGCGCATGGGAATTGTGGATAACTACGAAAGGATACGCGATTTCACTGTTGCGGTGGTGGGTGTTGGTGGAGTAGGAAGCGTCACCGCAGAAATGCTGACCAGATGTGGAATTGGCAAGGTATTACGAAAAGAGCAGAGAAATGTTTAACGGTCACCTATTAGCAAGTTTTACTAAACAAGTTCTTTCTTTCAGCTCATACTTTTCGATTATGACAAAGTCGAACTGGCTAATATGAACCGCTTGTTTTTCCAACCGCATCAAGCCGGCTTGTCGAAAGTTGAAGCTGCTGCTGCAACCCTGTCTTTTATCAATCCGGACGTTACGTTCGAAACGCACAACTACAACATAACAACTATGGAAAATTTCCAGCACTTTATGACAAGGATAAGGTATAACTTTGTGTAGCTTTGTTTTATTTACACATTTTTCCTACCTAGAAATTCTCACGCTAATGGCTATCAACGGTTGCATTTCGCAATTTTAGTGAAGGCAGCTTGACAGGTGGTCCCGTTGACTTAGTTTTAAGTTGCGTTGATAACTTCGAAGCCCGAATGGCCATCAATGCCGCTTGCAACGAGCTCAACCAGCCGTGGTTTGAATCTGGGGTATCGGAAAACGCAGTTTCGGGGCATATCCAGTTTCTAATTCCGGGCGAGTTAGCCTGTTTTGCCGTAAGTGCTTTCCCTAGCACAAGAATGTCCTTGACTATCCATAAATACTGTTTTAACGTAATTGTTGTATTATAGTGCGCCCCACCCTTGGTTGTCGCGTCGAATATTGATGAAAAAACACTTAAAAAGGACGGCGTTTGCGCTGCAAGTTTGCCCACAACTATGGGAATAGTTGCCGGTTTTCTAGTTCAAAATACTTTAAAGTAACAACTCTTACTCGTGATTGTTAGCTTTCTGTAGCTTATTTTTCTGTCCCTAAAGGTATCTTTTGAAATTCGGTGATGTCACGCATTACTTAGGGTATAATGCCCTCCAAGATTTTTTCCCTACCATGTCCCTCAAACCTAATCCACAATGCGATGATAGTTTCTGTCGTCAGAGGCAGAAAGAAGCCCAAATCCGGGCTTTAAACACGCCCAAAGTGGAGAAAGAAGAAAAAATTGAAGATGTTTCCACAGAAAACGAGTGGGGTAATTACATAATACAATTCTTCTTCAGTACCTTGACTACAAATTGGATTGGGAAAAAAAAACGAAAAATTGCGTTAATGTGTACTCTAACATAGAGTAAAATTTCTGACGTTAAAAACATTAATATTTTTCTAGGTATTTGTCTTGTGGACGAAGCTACCGGGGGCACCGAAAACGAGCAAGTGGTATCGGGTTTAGTCCAAGGCATTCAGGCCGCTTACACACTGCCTCAAACAGCACAGGAAGAAGAACCAGTACAATCTCAAGGCGATGCTGAGCTAAGTTTGGAAGAACTCATGGCCCAAATGAAAGCCATCTAAAATAGAAGCGAGAAAGACTTATTCCATTATCTATTTTGAACTCTAAAATTAAATAAAACAATATTGTGCATTTTGGGCTTTAAATGGTTTATTGTCAACATTGTCTGGCCTTGGAAACAGGTATATAAAATTCTAACATTTGTTCCAGAAATTGCTTTTGTGTTTTGGTGTTAATTCATTACGTGAGTGTACTTTTTGTACTGCGTCTGACTAGAAAACTCGGTCCTAACGCCACAGCGGCTAGGAGAACGAGTTTGAGCACGGTCGAGGCTGTTAAAAGATCTTCCAAGGAGTGAAGCTCACTTAAAACGCTCCCCGCTTGAGTTCCGATAAAATTGTATGGCATCAGACCTATGCAATTAATCAGATTATTTTCTAGGTCTGCAAACATAACACTTCGCTTCAATGTGTCGCCTGTCTTTAAGACATGAACGAAACCCTTGGATTTCCATTAAGAGACACTAATTAATAAATTATGACTTGACAACTTTCTCGAGTAAAATTCAATTATATTTCTATGTCGAAAACTTGACTTACCGAAGAAGACGCTAAACATAAACATTGGCAAAGGCACTCCAACAATAGGGAATGCGACGTTCATGAACCAGTTAGGTGACAAAGGCATCAACCTAAGCGACAGCAGAAAATATGGCAATCTGTGCTTATTATCATTCACCTATTTAAAAAACAATCAATAACAAACGCAACACCAGGAAGCTTAGGCATACCATTTCACGTAACTGTGATATTCTCCCTGGAAAATACTTCAGCAATAGCCTTTTGCCACATAATTTGGACAAAAGGAAGCAAGATGACGCACCTAATGTTGTTAACGTACAACAAAACAAGAAACCGAAGAACGGTCCATAAAGAGCCCCTCCTAACAAGTTCTAAAAAATAGATAACCACAACACAGAAATTTCTTGAAATCATCTTTTTCACACAACTTTTGAATCTGACAAAATGTCTCACAAAAATACCTCCTACAAAAAGCAGATTCAACAAACTTACCAGGAATACAGCTCCTGGGACAGAAAACGTTTGTTTGTATATATATGCGCTGCAGAAGAGCACAATTGTATACAATGGAAAATTGGTTCGCAATTCTGTAAAGGAGCCAGCCATTGTTTTAAGCTCTTCAAGGCTTGACGGAAACTTGAAGTGTTTCTAAAGAATTAGGAAAAGGAAATATTAGTGCTCGTTTGATAAACAAAAACTTGAATACAGAAATTTTACCTGGAATGACAAATCTATTTCTGCCCATTGTGGAACGACTGAAGTAAGAAAATACAACCAGGCAGTGGCGGCTGTTAGTATCAACGGAAAGTACCATATGGAGTTCATGAGTAAGAGTTTACGAATATTGATATTAAAGCATCGACCACGCGAAAAGTTCCTACTGACACGTGATTGTGTTTACGTTAGCAAACTCCCAAAGCACGTGACGTATGTGAAGTTGCCCCGGGTTTACATGAACGATATGTGACGCGATCCAATACGCGATCCTTCGCGCAAACTGAAAATGTATAATTCTGAAGGCAAATGAAGTCAACACTACGTAGCCTAGACGCCATAAAAATCAACATAATTTAATAAGTCTTTTTTCGGGCTTTTTAACGCCCAAATTTTCTTTACACTTCAGCGTGCGTTACGATGAGAACAGAATTAATTTTTATTTCATGAAAGAGAAATTCACATACATACTAATGGGTACAGAAAAGATGTGAAAAGATTATGAATACTAAGTTGTTCGGTATAATTACAGGTTGAAATATATGTCATTCCACAACGCGTAAATTAAGGCAGTGTTTCCAAGCCGCTACCACTTTTTGGAAGGGTTTTCAGCTCTAGCAGTGTCAGTTGGCGGGGCAAGTAGCAAATGCAATGATAATAACAAACGTGTCGGGGAATTTGAAAAACAATGTTTCAAGCTAAGGCAATTAACGCTGACCACAGAGACTTAATTCACGATGTAGCCTATGATTTTTACGGTCATCGTATGGCCACATGCTCAAGCGATCAGAGCGTAAAAGTGAGTTTTTCTACCATTTCTAAATTATTTTATAAACGATGTAGGTTTTAACGGTTTGGCCTTACTTGTGGGTTTCATTACGTGTTCCCTCTCACACCTACAGTGTCTTTACAATCTCGTTACTAAACTTTAATAACGGAATGCGTAAGTAAAAATTAAATAAGCTATAAATCCTTTATCGGGAATACTTTTAAATAACTCTGGTCTCATTTTTGGCGGTTGCTCGAAGCAATAGACAACGGAAGGAGCACTTCGGCTTTGTCTGAAAACATGTCCACTATAGATACTGATGAGGCTAATTTGTATACATTGAATTTGTTTGGTGACTTCTCTTGGATAGCATTGTAAACGTATAATGTTTGCTTAGGTATTTGACTTAGACGAAAAGGGTGAGTGGCGTTGCACTGCTAATTGGAAAGCCCATTCGGGATCGGTATGGAAAGTGACGTGGGCTCATCCCGAATTCGGCCAAATACTGGCCACTTGCTCTTTCGATCGTACTGCGGTTTTATGGGAAGAAATAGGTAAGTTTAATTAATATTGCATCCTTACTTCTTTCAGTGTATAGCTGCCTTTTTAGCCTTGCTTAGTTAAAAACTTTTAAGTACAGTAGTGATATCCTTAGTCAATAAAAACATTCTTACGTAGTTACGAGTGAGTTGTGCTTCACTCAGTCTCGTAAATTTAACTGATTTTAAGTATTGTACTAATCAAGCTGTGTCTTTGTTTTTTCTGATTACAGTTGGAGATTCGAGTAATGATCAAAGACCCCAAAGTCATTGGGTGAAACGCACTTCTCTGGTGGATTCGCGCACATCGGTAACGGATGTTAAGTTTGCACCGAAACATTTAGGCTTGCTTTTAGCCACGTGCAGCGCTGATGGTATCGTCCGTATTTATGAAGCCTCCGACATTATGAACTTGAGCCAGTGGTGTCTCCTACATGAACTTTCCGTCAAATTACCCTGTTCTTGCTTGTCGTGGAATCCCTCGTTATCCAGGTAACGCTCCTTTTAAACAAATGGGAAAAGCAAGATACTAATAGACTAATTTTATAGATTTCACCCGCCCATGATTGCCGTGGGTTCTGACGACCCGAATCCGAGTGTTGGCGGCAAGGTATTTATTTATGAATACAGCGAAAATACCCATCGATGGGCCAAGATTGAAACTTTATCCGGTGCCGCGGATCCTGTCCACGACATTGCTTTCGCGCCTAATTTGGGTCGGTCTTACCACTTACTAGCCATCGCCTCCAAAGATGTGCGAATTTTCACTCTGAAACCGATTAAGTATTTTTAAAAGACTTTAAGCTGTGCTGTACAGTTTTCTAAAATGGCTTACAAATTTAGTCGTGATTCATCCTTGTTATCGGGCCAAAGCAACGTAGGTGCCACCCCGAGTCAAGCACAGGGCAGTTTGTCTCAGTTGGAGATACAGCAAGCTGGACAATTTGATGATCACCATGCCACCGTTTGGAGGATTTCTTGGAACATTACTGGTACCATCCTAGCTTCGTCTGGCGATGATGGATGCTTGAGATTGTGGAAAGGTATTGGATATTATCTACATCGTTAAATGTTAGTTTTAGTTTAAATATATAATTTCGTCTTTTTTTTAGCAAATTATCTGAATACGTGGAAGTGTATTGCGGTGCTGAAGGGAGACGGATCTGCAATACAAACAGAAAGCTCGGAATCCAAAGCTGGATATTCCGCTCAAAATTTGGCCTCCTTGGGACCCGCTTTGTCGCAGACTACGACCACCCGGACAGCGCAGTACTATAAAGCTGGCTCTATAAGCAACCAGAAAGAAGTTCCGTGGCACTAAAGTGTTTTGATAACAAGGGGAACTTCTGTACTTTCGTTCTATAAAACTTTCGTTTCCCAACAAAACACCTGTGGTCATGTTTTATTTATTATTTTTTTACGAAGTACATTGGAACACGGTATGGGGCGTCATAGTAACATTTATTATTCTTTCGTATAGCCATACATGCGTAAAACTCACCCTATAACTGTGATTAAAATTTATTGCTCTATGGTAAATCTCTGTTCATACGCAAACAGAAACTACTTTCTACTGTTTCTTTCCGCGTATCCCTTTGTGTAAAATTTGAATGCTGCGCGCGATAAATGTATCGATTTATTATCAGTATCGATGTAAAAATTGCGCCAAATAAGCTTAACCGATATTATTCGTTTGTAAACAAGCAAAGGCGTCAAGCGTTGCAGCTTTGGATTTGTTCCTTTCCGTTGTCACCGTATTAACTATTTAATCCATTATTAAAAATGGGGAAGCATAAAAAGCATAAGTCAGAAAAGAAAGAAAAACCTGAAGGTACGTAACTCTCTACACGTATAGCTTGATAATAAACTTTTTCGGTCCATTGAATTACAATTCAAAATAGTTTTCAGTCACATTTGTTCATAGGGCTGGGCGTACTGCTCAACTACCCGAATAATGATTAAATTGTTAAGAATTCCTTTTTATTCCGTGCACTTTCACAGGTCTTTCAAATGAAAATCTCGCAGCGTTCGAAAGCCCGAAGCCACCTGGCTTGCGTCTTATCCTGAAAGTGCAAGGGTCTTCTACACCTGAGCACAGCGATTCGTCGAATCAGTACAGTGCCATAAGTAGAACAGTATTTCAGTCGTCGTTGGAAGAAGACTCCAAGCCTGGTCTAGCCACCTGGTCTTACCCGCCCCCTGGCACTAGTTACGTAGGCGGAGAAGCCGGCGAGGATTACCAAGTGGAGAAACATAAGAAGAAAAAGAAAGAAAAGAAGAAGAAAAAGGAAAAAGACAAAGAACATAAGAAGCATAAAAAGCACCATAAAGAGAAGCGCAAACGCGAAAGAGATGAAACCAGTCAAAGTCAAGATGAAATGAGTCAGGAAGAAATTGGAATGCCTCTTGGATCATCATCATCCTACACCATTGCAAACCCACTGCAGTCCACAGAGAACATGCAGACGGAACAGTTGCACAGGCCTATAATTAAATTCGACCATAAGCTCATGGACAAATCTTCAAAGTAGGGCTATTTTCTATTATTTTGAGAAACGTAACAAAAATATTAATGTTTGTTGGTTTGTCACAACGTTAGAGAATCCCGTAGTTTGCGTGCGCGTCCTGAACGACCAACTTTCCAACGACTGCTCGATTCATTATTAGTCTCTTTAGAACGCAAAGACCCCAATCAGTTTTTTGCTTGGCCTGTAACCGATTCCATCGCACCGGGCTATTCCAACATTATTTCCCGTCCGATGGATTTTTCTACCATGAGGCAAAAGATTGAAGACAATGCGTACAAAAATCTCCAAGAGTTCTCTGTATGTTTTTTATTGTAATATATTGTGTTATAACTAATTCATTTCATAACTGCAATTTGTTTTTAAGGATGACTTCGATCTCATTTGTTCAAACGCCATGGTTTATAATCAAGCTGACACTGTGTATTACAAAGCTGCCAAGCGACTCCTGCATGCTGGGAAAAAACTGCTTAGTCAAGAAAAAGTTCGCTCCTTGGTACCTACGCTTTCAAATTTCGGTGAACTAGCCTCAGAACAATTAGGGTTCGAGCCTTTAGAAGAGTCCTTTAGGTAAATTTTACTTTGATTTTCGTTAATCGAATTTCGTTGCAAACTGCTAACGTTATTTTTTTTTAGTATGATTGCAATGGGAGCTACTCCCTCCGGAGATGTTGATGGAGAGTTTTCCTCTGGCGAAGCAGCAGAAACTGCTAGGGAAACTTTTCTTAAAGAACCTCCAGGGTAAGGTGAACATTATTATAGTTGAAAACCGTCTGTTAGTAGCAAACTGTACATTAAAATGCCATATTCACGCTCAGCTCATACTTTAATGATAAGATAAATCAATACTTAATGAACACCTCTTATTTTATACACTTATTCTTCTTTGTTGATCTATAATTTTGACTTTACCCTTAGATCATTTGATGGTTTACCGGATTATCTCACACCAGAAGAAATATCCCAGCAAGCACGTGCAGCCGCCAAAGAAGCTGCTCAGCGTTTGACAGCCAAGAAAGCGAAAAGCAAGGTAAAAACTTCTAAAAAAACTCAGCTTAAAGCTAATCGTTGGTTCATTTTTATTTTTGAATTTAGGTTGGTTTTCTGCGGCAACGTCCGGATGGTACTACGTCTTTAGCAATTGTGCATCCTGGGAAATATGAAGAAAAGGACAAACCCGTCACGTTGGGACAACTCCTCGGAAAATTAACATCCGGCCAGACAAATTTGCAAGGTTTTCGGGAAGATAAGCGTAATGTTGCTAAACCAGGTATACTCGTGCTTGCAACATTTTCTTGTATTAAACAAGCGCTCGTTTTTTATATTTTGTTTATTTTTCTTTTGATTTACCTCAATGACTATTTATTTTGTTTCTGTTTTTCTAGTGAAACCTTTGTATTACGGTGCGTTTGGCTCTTACGCACCGTCCTATGACTCCACGTTCGCCAATGTGACGAAAGAGGAGTCGGAATTGATTTACAGTACGTATGGGGACGAAACAGCTGTACAGTACGCAGAAAGGTAAGTACCAGTACAGTATAAGGGGAACATCAAATAAATCTTTACCTGTTTCTTTCTTGTAATTGTGTAGCATTTTGGACTTCGTCAAAGATTGCGATTATGCCTTGCATATTGCGGATGAGTTGCTCAATTTAATGACCCATGGAGAACACAGTAATATGATGAAAGTCCTGGATGAGAAACGGAGGGCAAAGCAGCAAGAACAAGACGCACAGCAAAAGAATCAGGTTGCAGAACCTCAGAAGGCTGTGCCTTCGGCCGCTGATATAAATGTGGAAGCCTTGAGATCGTTATCAGATTTAGGGATTGATACGTCGTTCTTAGATTCACTTGGTAAGATTGAAATCTATCATAAGATAAGTAGAGTTAACCCACGGAACCGTTGTAAAGTTGACTCGTTTCTAATAATAATTTATTACGCGTAGAGACCCAACAGACGAATCAAGCGAAGCTTGACGAAACTAGCAATCTGATAGAAAATTTGGAACGCCTACAGAAAGAAAGGCTTAGTAAACCTCCGCCTGTACATTTGTCCAATATTCCACAGCCGTCTGAGACAGAACTAGCATTAGGTAATCTTTTAAAAACTTTGTGAAGTTTTTAATTTCAGTACAGAAAGTAGTCTGTGCGTTCACTTCATTTATACCATTTTTTTAAAAACGAAATCTTTATATTGCAGCCGAGAAAATTACCGAAGGAATCGTAGAAGTCGCAAAGCAAGCTTTACCGAAAAGCATAACTCCCTTACCAGAAATTCGCAAAGCATTGGGCGTTCAGGCACCATTACCACCGTCTGCAGTGCAGTACTATCACAATAATACTACCCAAACACGGCAGAATTCGGAACCTATGGAAGTAGATTCACATAGTGAAGGGGACTTGGAAAGTCAATTGAAAGTTTTGTTTGATAAGGCTGTACCATCATAAAAGACATAAATCTTCAGTGGTGAGTTTGCCGTAATTTTCTCAATGGATAAACTATAAGCCATCTTACAAGAATAACTAAAAATGTAGATGAATGTGTGTGTGACCTTGAGAAGGCTTTTCCTTTGAAACTTTGGTGAGAAAGGATTGTGGATTAATGGTATGTTGTGTAAATGGTTATCCTACGTTAGATTTATAAAATAAAATAACGGAAAATATCACAGCGCCTGTTTCTTGCATCGTTTGTTGAAATCGGGCGTGATAACTTGTACATTTCCTTGTTCTGTTTTATTAAAATTTTTCCGTTCGTCTGGTTACTATGGTATGCAAGCTGCCCTTTCTCTAAGAGAAAATGAAGTAACCCTTCTAAGGCTTTTTCGAGATGTATTTAATTCAATAAGTATTTGCAAAGAATCTGTTTGTCCTTAAAGCTTTCGTGCGTTTATTTCGCTTCAACTGACATATATTGCTTACGACGATACGGTACACACATGTGCATACATCATGCCATGTGTACCACAGCTGTTATGCATTTGATCTGAAGCAAATCACGCCTGATTTTTCGCTAGGAGTTTCTTTGGAGTTTGTAGGAACTGGGCTTGGGCTTTCACTTCTTGCCAGGCGAAATCAATGTCCTCTTCCTGAGTTGCTCGGCTGCATACAGCAAAACGTAGAATGAGTTGACCATTCAGTCGAGAGGGAACCATGTGAATTTTCCCGTTTTCGTTAATTCTTTTCAGAAGTTTTTCGTTCGTTTCATCGTTACCCTACATAAAAAATAATTAAAAGAAAAATTCAGAGGAGAGCTTCCTAAGTTCTTCAGTCGCTAACTTACTCTGAGCCTAAAGCAAACCAAGCCTAAGATTGTAGGTGCAGCGATTTCGAAATTAGGATCGTTTTCGACGTAACGGTGAAACTTTTTAGCTAAAGCGACGTGTTTACGTATGTGAGCTCTGAGACCTTCAGCTCCATAACTCCGTAAAACAAACCAGACCTTCAGTGAGCGAAAGCGTCTACCGAGCGGAATTTGCCAATGCTAAGAAAAGATATCTTTTTAAAGTCTGTGGTATTTATAAGCAAAGTCTCTTTTTACTCGGTAGTCTGTTACTTGTCCTTGTCTGTCATGTTTTAAATAAAGTGGGTCCACGTCGAACGCATCTGTAACATCGGTTGTGTTTTTTACCCTTTAGTGAAAAGATCATCGTTAATAACCACGTATCGGCCCGCAATTACTCAGCATACCACATGGCAGAGCAGTCGAACGTGACCAACATCCACTTATGGGGGTTAAAATTAAAGGATTGTGCATATTCTATTCCATTCAGCAGGGGCCGGAATTCTTCGCATATAAAAGCCGAGCCTCCCGAGAGAACGTATCGCTGTTATAAACTTATCATGTGTGAATAAAAAAAAAAGCTTACCCGCATAAGCAGCGTCGACATGAAGCCATACCCCTGCTTCCTGACAAACTGGTCCCAGCTCTGTTAAGTCATCGAAAGCACACGATGCAGTGGTTCCCAAGGTGACAACAACCTGTGAGTTGTTAATTATTGCCATTGGTAGCAACTACAATTTTAAGGAATTTGAGGGTATGGTTTACATAAAATGGAATTAAGCCTTGGGTTCGATCTTCTTCCATTGCCTTCTGTAAAGTCTCTCGTTCCAAGCTATATTTTTCACCGGAGGGTAGTGAACGGTATTTGACTCCAGCCAACATCGCAGCTCGCTGCACGGATGAATGAGCTTGCTCTAATAGGAAAACTTAAGTTTAAAGGAACATAAGAACGCCGCTTGCTTTACCTGAAAAATAGGCAACGAGCTTACACATAATTTCTCCGTCTGTTAAGCCAGGCTGCTTGCTCTGTAATTTCTTGATTGATTTAGTCCTTGCCGACAATAATGCAACAAGGGTTGCCTCGCTAGCTGAACCCTACGAGAACAAATCGATTTTCTTTCCATTGTCGTCTTTTGTGCTTATTCAGTGGCTCTAGAATATTTCAAAGGTCAGAATAAATCACCTGAATAACTCCACCACCGGAACCGCCTGAATCGGCCAAGAAAGCGGGAGGAAGTTTCAGTAATTTCCCAAGCCAATCCATAACTATAACCTCCAGTTCGGTGCATGCGGGACTTGCATTCTACGTGGATAACAAAGAAGATTTTCTTTTTTTACCCTGCTTTTCTCTTAAATGTGCAAGTTGGCTATTTTTCTGCTATTACCCAGCTAAAACCGATACAGGCAATCGTGGAGCTTAGCATGTCACCCAGAAGAGCCGGCCATGATTGAGCAGCGGAGAAGTACGCATGGAAATGGGGTGAATGCCAGTGTGTCACACCGGGCATGATGACACGTTCGATGTCGGGAAAGATATCTTCCCAAGGTTCGCCCTTTTCGGGGGCCTCAGCGGGTAGCAGGTCTCCCATGTAGCCAGGGGCTACAGCTGATAATACGCGCCTATTTGACTCACGTATTGATATAAATTGGATTTCCGTGTTTGTTCTGAAGAAAGGAATATTCAGCTCACCGCTCTTTAATCGTGTCGATGTAGTCTGCCAAGTACTCAATCATTTGATGGCCTGCTGCACGGAATTCCGCTGAAGAATCCATGTTCTATGCAAACTTCGATTGTTTCTTTCAGTAAATCCTAAATAATGACACATTTCCTTATCCGTATAGTAAGTAAAGATTTAATCGCTATGTTTTATTAGGATTTTGAAGTAAGAAGTTTTGTGTCTGTAAAAGTGGCTTATATTTCTGTGTTCGACAAGTTTCCTTACTTGATCTATATTGGCAGAGTTACCACTGTCGTGTCTGTAAGAGTTCTGTTGAGTTACATCACTAGTTCACAAAAGTAAAAAGATCGCGAACTGATGAAAATCGCTCGGGTACGTCTCTGATAGAAGTGAACCAATACGAGCGGCTGCTTGAAAAGCGAATCGTTGGTGTTTTGCGGCATTAAAAAGCAAAGTTTGAGTGAGACATGACAATTAATAATATTTGTGAGCAACTTAAGGCAAACGTTGAATTGAAAAAATAAATTTGACTGATACTAGCAAGGTATTTTACAAACGAAGATTAGACTTGCTACTCTTGTTGTCTTACTAGTGTCCGTTGGAACCTTAGTTCAGGATATGCAAGCAGGAATTAATTGAAAACTTATAACACTCGTTACAAAATCCAAACTAATGGTTTGAGTTGCTGGGATTGTATTTATACAGTAGTGAAGCTCTACCAGAATTTTAAAATTTTTCACAATTTAGGATTGTGCGTGAGTTGTCATTCAACCGACGAGCCTCCATACGAGCAAGAAATACTGAAAAAGTTACGAAACGATAGGCAGATAAAATAAATTACGAGGTTTTTCACCTCATTAAAATTCTCTTAGACCCACTCAGAAGTTCGTTGTCCAGTATCCCAGATACAATTTTTTCTGAAAGAACACAGCTTTTGTTCACACGAACCTTAGAACTTTGTGCACGAGAAAAATCCTGTTCTTCGTATTTAACTATCTTTATTCTTTGTAAACATGTTTTGCAAGATCTGAACTAATACTAACGGGTTATTGATGACTTATAAGTCAGGAATCTCACGGCAAGATTGAGAACCTGACGCGTATCCAATTAATCGATTAACCTTCAAAGTTTTGGTTAAATATCGTCGATACCCTAATAAGTAGTACTACGTAAACTTTTCAGGCTTTACAAAATTAGAACAGAAAACTAGCCCTTTTAATTTTGTTTGCAAGCATAACTTCCATTTGACGTGAGGGAAAGGTGCAGTTTTTTGTTATCAGTGAAAAACAAACTCAAGAGTGCTTGCGAATGCAACACATCTGTAAGAGTGGACGGTGATGATAACGGAGGGAAGGCGACAGTCGCGTCCACAAATGTAGTCGATCTTTCACTTATTGTATTGTTAGCTGACAACGGAAGATCAAAAACTCAAATCAAACTTCGTGTTCCATGGCCTCAAATCTAAATATATGAGTCTTGCACTTTGTGAAAACAAGAAAAATTAAGTGCCAGCCTGCCAATTTACTGTACAGATACAATTGTTCCCCCATTTAACTGCAAAATGGGGGAAAAAAGGTTAAATTAACATTGCCGCGGAGATTATTGGGCTAATTTTACATTTGAAACAAATGTCGCGTTGATGGTTTTTACCTGCATTAGCAAATAGTCCAGTGTTAAAGTATGTCTGAAAGATCAACATTGCAAAATTAATTATGTTTAATGACAGGAGCTAGTTTTTTCTTCTGAAGGAAACGACGACAAGTTAATCCAGTGTAACAACTATTTTAATTTATAAATTCTTGATGTGCACAATAAAGCCTATAAAGAATGAATAAAAATTGAGAGAAGGGTAACGGCTATAATAAGATTAATAACAATTTTAAGTACATTGATCCCCATTTACGTGGTAGACCGGTTACGAGAACAGAAACCCATAAACTAAGCCATGTTTAACATGTGTAAGATATGGAAGAGTTCATTGCTCTTAGAAAAGATTAGTCTTATCGAGTTACAAAAAAGTCTAATTTAATTCTACGTATATTTAAAGGGTTACCGATGATATCTGTGAAATTTTTCATCTGCTATCATTACTGGAAGTCTTTGAAGAATATTGCAAATCACAGAGGTTAAATAATGCCAATTCGATATGACTCGCTACATCGGTCTTTTACTGCAGCGAATGTGCTATGGTGCTTCGCAATTTCGCTTTTTATGTTCAGACAAAGCAAGACTATGTACTCTTAAACTACAGCGCTATGTTTCGGCTAACTTTTAGCAAAATTTACCACATTTCCGTCCACGTAAAAGTGAAGCTGCCTAAAACGAGGTTGCGTAAATGGGGGGTTCACTGTACATGCGTTACTTCTAGTTAAAGATAAAAATACCACATCCACCTTTTTATGCTTGTTTGCTTGTTGTTCTAAGTAATCTAGGATGCGGTGCCCCCACATCCCATCATGGGAAATTTCAGCACCTGCTGCGATGCTTAACAGCGGCGTGCAAAGCGTATAAAAGGCCAAACAGAAAAGGTCGAATGGAACCGTGTAAAGATGTGGCGTCAATTGTTCTTTTTCGCTTTCTTCGTAATAACTGTTGCGAAGGAAATTCCTTTCGTGAAAGGACCTTTAATATGGCAAGAAGAATTTGACTATCTAAACACGAATACGTGGACTCATCTTATTACCGCATGGCGTGGTGGCAACAACGAGTTCCAATATTACACTAACAGGCCCGAAAACAGGTAAGTTAGCCATCAGATGATCTCCAATGTTTATGTCTGGATAAGTTACGTAGAAAATGGTGTGTTGCACATCAAACCAACCCTGACGGCAGATACTTACGGTGAAGCCGCATTGTATGGAGGCTCAGGCCCCATTTGCTTGGACGGCTGTAACGTCAACTACGAAGGAAATAACTGTTGTATGACGTACGGAACGGACATCATCAATCCCATTCAGTCGGCTCGTATGGTAACTCGGGATCATTTTGACTTCACCTACGGTATTGTTGAAGTTCGCGCACAAATGCCGCAAGGTGACTGGATTTGGCCTGGTAAGCGACACGTAACTGTCTTGTGCATTACAAGGTACATTTCAGAAATACCATTGGTAAATTCGTCTGTGTAGCTATATGGCTGTTGCCAACTGACGAGGCTTACGGTGGATGGCCTCGTTCGGGCGAGATTGACTTGATCGAAACTCGCGGAAATCTGAACTTGCAAGAATGGGGTTCCAACCAAGGAATCCAACGTATGGGGAGCACTCTTCACTGGGGCCCCGATCCCGGCAACAATGGCTTTATGCGCACTCACTGGGAAAAGTAAAATAGCATGTGTGAGTTACGATATTTCAATGCCAAAATGACAGGGAGCTCGGTGGTACCAATTTCGCGGCAGATTATCACGTGTTTTCTTTCGTATGGACTGAGAATGACATCACGTTTTTCGTCGATGGGGAGCAGATCGGTAACGTTACACCACCTGCTGGTGGTTTCTGGGAACTAGGCCAATTTAGCAATCTTGGAATAAATAACATTTGGGCTAGTGGAACACGTATGGCACCTTTCGATAGGAGGGTAAGTGTTTAATAGGCATACTTAAGAATGGCTGACCAAAGCTATCTGCTAGTTCCACTTCGTTCTTAACGTTGCAACGGGTGGCAATTACTTTTCGGATGGTGCAGTGAATAGTCCGTGTAGTAAGCCATGGCATTCCTATGATTCGGATCAAATGAGGAAATTCTGGGAAAACCGCGACTGCTGGTACCCAACCTGGAATGCTGCAACTTCGCAGCCTGCCATGAAAATCGACTATATTCGTGTCTATCAGCTTGGTTAAATTAATTACGTTTCATGTCCCCTGCAGTCTTCTTATAAGGTGTATCAAAGCAACTTGCTTCTGCAATGAAATAATACAAGCAAAATAAAAAAAAAATGTTTGAAACGATGAGTCACTTTTATGGGTGGCTGTGTGTACTGAAATCAAGAAGGTCTCATAAAAGCGTTCAGATGCCTGTGACACTGTTTCTGTAAAAAATACGATATTTGCGTTGTGCAACGCGTTTGCTTTCTTTCGTTAAGGCCTCCGGTATACGCGAACCTCGAATGGGAGAATAAGGTGGGAAATTGTCAAATATCATTCTAAAAATAGTAACTTTCTTGTAAAGAATATCTACTACATCCAGGGGAGCAGCCAGGAATTTTTTTCGGGGGGGGGGGGGGACAAATTTTTCTTGGTGCTGCTACTGAGCTTACTTGCACACAAGAAAATAAATGAACAGCTTTAGTCTTCATAAATGACAAAGTGAACGATCAACATACCACAAGTACAATTACATTTCAAATAACGAACGGTAAGCATTGCGTTTTGGCCGAGCGGTCTAAGTCTTGGACTTGTGATCGTTAGCCAGTGGGTTCGAGTCCCCATGTCTGTCGGTTGTTTTTTTTGGGGAAAAAAGTACCAACTTCCCTGTCCTGCTTCCTATGAATCCTATCCCAATAAAATGGAATTACCAAGAGTGTCATTGGAAACAGTTTGGGAAGCAGGAAATTGGAAAGGAAAGGGTGAACGAGACCTCGGAAAAGCATCGTGCATCGCACTTTTTCCCATGTTATTCCTTATGCGATTTCAAACTTTTTGGCTCCTGAGACGCCCTCAGGGCATAATTTCATATTCAAGCTCAGTTTTCTCGCTTATTTGAAGGGCTAGCGCGATAGTTCTTGCAGATTGGGTTTGTAAGCGTGAAGAAGAAGAATTTATGTACTTTAATTTGCATATTCCAAACATTCGGTTAATTGGATTACGAGGCATAATAGGCCCACCTAAAAAGTAACGGACATCTTTGCCCATACTTGAAAATCGTTTACGTTGGCAGAAACAAAATTATTCTCATGGTCACCCATATACGACACACGATTAGGTGGTGCACCATTTTATTACTGCGTTTTTATACGAAATCTTTTGTAAAATTCATTCCTTTCGAAGGTCAACGTTTTTCTGGGGCACACATTGAAGACTGAAGCGTTGCTGTGCAGATAATGTAATAACTGAAGTTCTCTTATCTACTATTTTGTTCTCAACTTGATGGTTTGAAAAATAGGATGACAAGTTTAGAAGCTCAGAGCAATTTATTGGATAAAATATGTATATACAATAGTGAAAAAGGCAAGTCTCATGTAATCTCAGAAATAACAGGACAGTAGAAAAATCGTTGCTTTGTTGTTCAGAAAAACCTCACAGACAAGGCAGGTAAAACTTTTCATACATAGATTGTAGGGAATGTATCAGTACACGTTCAGGACAAGGCCAGCACACTTTTCTGAATTATTACTTCTTTTTACAAGGGATTGCTTATCCGTCCTTTCCTCTAGTTTTTCTTGCAAACAACAAATAATATTCATTTTTCTATGTGCGCAACAATAAAAAATTGTCCGACCTCCTCGCTAACGCATGAGTTCTTGTAAAACACAAATAAAAAAAAATCCACCTATTGGATTTAATTCTTCATATGTCTAGTTGTGCGAGTAAACGGGAAAATATATCCCATACACGTATCCCTTGCTAACGTATTTTGTTAACAAAACCACGTTAACAGTAGTGCACTGTATGACACACTGTACAGCATCCTTGACTTCTGATACACTGGTTGTCAGTCTCTCTCCCCGTGATAGACCCTGGTAAGAGAAATCGGTACATAGCTTCTTGGGATTGGCAGGGTTCATGGATGTAAGAGTAGGCTGATTCGGTGAGATCAGAACCTGTGAAACGCGTCCGAGTTGTTAAATCTTGCTCCAAATTAAACCTCCGGCGTTCTAGCGCATTTTGGTCACATGACAAGGGATTCTAAGGAAAAGAAGAGTACACAGGTTTTAACCTGTGCATTCGTCAGGCAAAAAGCACACAAAAACTAAGGTGCGATCTACAATACAAGGCAACTGTCTCTTGCTTAAAGCTGAATGTCGCTTGATTTGTTAAGAATGAAAAAGTTACGTTTGGGACGAAAAATTTTTTTTCTACAGGGTTGCACTGTTAGAAGAGTTTCGATCGGTACAAAACGCAGAAGTTCTGGAGACAGGATACAAGTGTTTCAAGTTCAAATTAAGAAAAAAAGAAAGAATCTTAAGTAAAGCTAATGTCTAGGAACATAAAATACTTTATACTTTTTTTTAAATTAGGACACTCGCACCTCTAATATCCTATTCCCAAAGTTGTTTCGCCTTGAAACCTATAACCAGCGTCCCGACTATGGCTATTCCACGCTAAAGAGCGCATATCCCAGAAGCCCCCTTCTACGCTCGTTTTTTTTTCACAACTACTGCCAGAAATATCCTAATCTGAACGCTGTATTTCGCTGCCAAGAAACATGGCTCTTGTACCATTCAACTCGTCGCAAGGACGATGATGCTTAGAAACTGAAGTACATAACGTGGCTCAGAAGCAATTGGTTTTAAAAAGAAAAAAAATAATGAGCAATAAATTAAAAAAGTTACGGCATTCGCGTCCAGTAGATTCTGCGTGTCATTTGTACCTTACAAAGCTGTCCACAAGTTTCGACCACTTGCCTGACCAATTGCTATTAGACTTACAGGATCAAGAACAGGATTCCAAACCAAATATTTTGCATAAACAACTTTGGCACAAGATTAGCTCCTCTCGTTTCGGACAACTGCAATCCTCGATCATACAAAATCTCTATAAGAACCAAGTGTAATTAAAAACAGAAAAGATTTAAGCATCCGATTTAAGTATCAGTTTCTGTTTACGAATTGGATTTGTGCACCTATTCGGCGGTTTGTTTTGTGGACTGTATTCCTGTTGAGTTCTTCCATCTGGTAGAAAATGAATTCTGTGCCCCGTGTCACAAATTTGTCTTTCGATGAGGGGGACCAGAGCACCTCTATTTTAGAGACTACCATGGCTTACAATTGCAGGTTAACGCTGAAACGGATTGTATTATTTTAGCACGCACATAAGATGTTCACTTCCTAAAAGGAACCAAAACATTGCATAGCCATCACGCGGTCATAATGGCTAAATTGGCGTCAAGCTCAAATCTGTTATCAAGATCTGACGAAGTATACTAATACTACATCTACTATCTCTTTGAGCTCTGATGGTACGGGTCAAAACGGCCAGCCCGGATACCAAAATCCGGATATCGGCATAAACGCCACCGTAAGTGATCTCTAATGTTCCAAACCAACCTCCACCCTGACATGTGTTTCGAATTTAACGCACAATATACCACATTTAAATCAAACCGCCTACACTTCGAACAACTACCCTATCTACTGACACGAAGTCTACAACCAAGCTAAGTTGCCCAGCTTACAAAATTGCTACGCTGTCTACTTTGTTGCAGGTAGCCGTGAAGTTACCGTAGCAAACATGACCTAGAGTCAGGTAACATCGCAAACTTGACCTTCAGTCATCGTTGAGAGCTTTTTGTATCGCGTCTAAATTTAATTTCAGTTTTAACTAGAAGTTCAGAAAAGAATATCAACAAGTCGTTGTTTAGTATGTATTTTTTTTTTTTTAGATTTACATGCAATCTCAAGGTTGCGGAAGTTGAGACTGGCAAATGTACTTAAACATTTATTTGGATAAGGTGAGGTCTGTCCTATCACGAAATCGTGGGGAAGTTCGTCATCTGTCATTCTGTCCTGGAAAGCAATGCAGGGCATAAAAGCACCAGTACGCTGCCTGTTGAGATTGAGTTCATGTCAAATATGTGGCGTCATCTAATTTACTTAGCCTTTGTGATTACACCGTGGGTAGAAAATGCATCCTATACCAAAGGCCCCTTGATTTGGCAGGACGAATTTGACTACTTCAATACGACTACGTGGACCCATATGATAACTGCATGGCGCGGAGGAAATGGCGCGTTCCAATTTTACACTGACAGTCCAGTAAACAGGCAAGAAAATAAACTATATTTTTACAGTCACACTGATTGAGTGTAATAGTTTCGTAGAAAATGGAATCTTGCACATTAAACCTACGTTAACAGCAGATACCTACGGAGAAGATGCCTTGTATGGCGCTTCCGGACCTATTTGTTTGAAGGGATGCAACGCAAACTATACCGGCAATGATTGCTGCATGACATACGGCACAGACATAATTAATCCCATTCAATCAGCTCGTATAAGTACTCGCTACCATTTCGACTTCCTTTACGGCATTGTTGAGGTCCGTGCACAACTGCCGCAGGGAGATTGGCTTTGGCCTGGTAAGTGCGAATTGTGCAGCTGTATTTCTTTCTTCATGGTAACGATACTCCTTTCTTTAATGCTCTTTAGCTATCTGGCTGCTGCCGACGGATTCGTTATACGGAAAAAGTCCCAGATCGGGTGAAATCGATTTAATTGAAGCCCGCGGAAACTTCAACTTGACAGGTTGGGGTGTCAGTCAAGGAGTTCAACGTACGTCCAGTACACTGCACTGGGGGCCTGACCCTAGTAATAACAGATACAGGCTAACGCGCTGGGAAAAGTAAAGCATGAAATTGGGAGATAAGACTTGAGTCATATTTTGAAAACATTCCAAGGGAACTGAATGGTACCGATTTCGCTGCTGGTTATCATCTGTTCTCCTTCGTTTGGACGGAAACTGATATGACGTTCTACGTGGATGACGAGGAAATTGGCAAAGTCACTCCCCCTGCTGGGGGATTTTGGGAACTGGGCCATTTCAGTAGTTTGGGTATTGATAACATTTGGGCCAACGGATCCGTTGTGGCACCCTTCGATCAACGGGTAAGCTGAGAAATAGCGTTAGCGAAACAATGGTCCATTACTCATGAGGCTCGTTAGTTTTACTTTGTTCTGAATGTCGCCGCTGGAGGTAGTTATTTCTCTGATGGCATGATTAACACACCTTGCACAAAACCGTGGAAATCTACAGACCCGGATCCGATGAAAAAATTCTGGGAGCAGCATGATTGCTGGTATCCAACCTGGAATGCTAATACTTCCCAACCCGCTTTGAAAGTGGACTATATACGTGTCTATAAACTACCTTAGACTATTTGCTCGTCATATGTGACTAATGCATTGGTTATTTACTATGTCAGACAATATATTTCTAAAATAGGTGTTGTCGAGTTTTGTATGCAAATACAGCAATGTCGGGTTTACATACTCCGATAAAAACTTTTAAACTGAGTATAGTGATACTCCGTATCTACAATCCTAATTTACATAACACTCTAGACGTTTGATTGCAAACCTACACACTTTTGGCTCAGAGCCCTGATAGGCCAGAACATCGCTAGTCTTGTTTCGCATTTTGACTTGCTTAGACTTCCGATTTGAAGTTCTTCTCAGATGTCAACAGTGAAAATTGGGTCCAAATTAAGGTGCGTTAACCCTGATTTTGCTTGAAAACTCAACAATACGCCTGAGCTCCAAATTCGACTGTAACTCTAGGAACACTAATTGTTATGTCCACCACAAATCCACTTCGAGAAATCCGTGCCCAGCTGTGAGATGTTTTTTATCGTTACAAAACGACACTGACAACCATACGCCCTCGAGCCCTTAGACGATGCCAGCTTCACTCGCACGCGATCAAATTCCGGCATGTTGTTACGAAGAAATAAGTAATCCGTGCCTGGTCTCCATTTAAAGTTTTCGAAACGCGATACCTTGAAGTCGCAACTTGTACAGCGAACATTGTCGCAGATTCTGTTACAAAAATTCCGCAGTAAGAAATATCGACTTGGTAACATTTCTTTCACCTCGGTCCAGATTCAGGCGTGTAACTTCCATTAGCGCCACTCAACAAAACTGGGAAACATTTCGTGGGTCCACCACTTCTAATTTCTTTACGGCTAGGGTTGGTTAACTGACTGTCGGTAAAACTTCGCTTGAATCTGTCAGTCTTGGGCGTGGGTGTGGGCTCATCGTCAAAGATATCCGATAAATCGTCTTCCAAGCTAGAATCACGTCTTGAAAATAGTTTCTCCCTTACTTGTCAGGAAGTACGATAAAAAATTTACCTTGGCTCCGATTTCTGGATCGCTTTCTTACTTCGCTCAGCAATGTCTTCCGTGGCGTCCTTGGCTGACTTATGATTTTCGTCCCTGTACCTAACGAAATGTAAAGGAGGGAAAGAAATGGATTAAAAAAAAATAATAATAATAACAAAAAAGTTGTGAAGGAAAACACCTACTGTGGCGCTTTACGAGTTTCGGGAGGCGATGAATTAGCGACAGCTTGTAAATTCGGAGCGGAATTGCTGGGACGTTTTTCTAACTTAAGACTGTGCTGAGCTTTGCTGGTTAGCTCAGAGGATTTGGGATGGGTTTTTTGATTCACTATGAACTTCTCTTCCACTTCTTTTAATAAGGTATCCAGCATGAGATCAATGTCGTCGCTCTGTTTCATCTTCCACTTGGTACCGGCAGCCATTATGCACGCTTTTCACTCCGGCACGTCTCAGCTGTCTCCTCGATGACGGACAGATTACGATTCCGGAACAACAACAGAAGTGCTTATACGATAAGTTGGGGCCGCTGGCTCGAGTGCACGTGCTTTTTTGTTGTGGGTCTACTACCCATGTTTCTATGGGAACTTATCGATTGTGGTTACCTGGCATACCATGCATTCAACCACGCATGCACTTCATAGCCTCTTTCGTCTAAGTTAGCGAACTGGGCAATGTAATCCATCACACAACACATCAAGTTTTACTTAAAGAACGGTAGTCATCCTCGCTTTATTATTCCACTATTGTCTGCTCCAATCTCAGACTTTCATCCATAAATACAGTATTAGTCTGATTTTGTATCTAAGGTTTGACACTGTAAATTTTCACCAATAAATGATGTACATACAAACAATCGGCGTCAGATTTCTCACAATGTCGTTGCCGGATTTTCAACTCTTCTTTTATATCACATATTGCGGTTCTTTGTTATGCAGTAGAGTCACCTTCGGTGGTTGCAGCAGAATCGATTCGGTTTTCTGATAGGTTTCAATGAATTGTGTGTCGGTGGGCAAAGAAATGAAAAGAAGGTAAATTCACTTTTTATCAAAGAAACAAGCAATTGTCTCAAAAAGGTACCTTTGGCGCTCAGTTCTTTCCACTTAGCTTTGTTTTCCGCTAGGTGTTCCTTCCACGGTCGCGGGACCGTAGTTCTCGCAGATTCCAACTCGGTCACTGCTGCGATAACCGACTGTATAGTATTTTCGTCGTCCTTCGACCCTTTCTTGTTGCCTAAAAACCAGCATTTCCATTTAATTTCGAAGGCATTTACGAGGGCGCTCAAGACGAGTTTCTCAGATGCTATGTTGAGAGAAAGGGAGGAAAAAAATTCTTCAGTCACGTACCGTCATTGTCTGCAGTTTCTTCCGATATTGACTCCCGGTCAGTTTTGGCAAGTAGCGGCGATCGAGGAATTAAAATGCGTTCCAGTAAGTCCCCCAAAACTGTTAGACTGGGCTCCACAATGAAATCAATAAAGCCTAGAAGGCGACGATAGGTCGGTAAGTACGTTGAGAGTCCGTTGAGAGTTTTAGCGGAGTTACCGATTTGGGATTCCGCTACTAAAGTCGTGTTTCGATCACACAGTGGACTATACGGTAAGCCCATTTCTTTTTCCAAATCTCCTTGCCGAAAAAACTCTTCCAAGAGCAAATCCGTCCATCTCTGGTGCAAGCTCCACGGCTTACCAGGATGCGCCACGTCGCAACAGTGTAATACTAACGACAAAGCTTTCGACTTGTCGATACTGGGTTACGAAGTAGCTTATTAAGCAAAGTTAGGGCTTATTATCTGTAACGAGAAATTACCTGACGTCAGGCATGGTCAACAACGCCCGGGCAGATTTGATCTGTTGGAAGTGACCGGACATGTCCGTTGCCAACACCATGTCAATGACCAAGGAACGAAACTCTCGATAGTCTTCCCGCGACAGGTTTACAAGAATATTGCAGTCTTCTTCTTTCATTAATCTACGAGAGTAACCCAGAAAAACTGCAGGACAAATCTAAACCGAATCACCATACTTGAAAGCAGCACAAACATGATGATTTTCCAGGACAGCTCGGTCGTTATAGAGTAATGCCGTATCTGAACCGGACATAATGTGGAAAGAATTGGTCTGCCCAGTGTGTTCGTAGTCATGAATAATAGCCGAAATAATGGCAGCAAAGATTTCCAAATCAGTCAACCAATTCTGTTCAGAAGCCAAGCATACTGTGTTATTTTCCCTAATACAATTACGTCCAAAGAAGTAACTCGTACCATCAATCCGGTTTGACACAGCATATACGAAACAGTCTGACACACATCTGCGGCATGGACGCTAAGCAGTGACGTAACGTTCCGACGGACGAAAAAATAAGAGGGAAAAACTGGTTATAAATAGTTACTTATACAGTATAATTATGGGTACCTGTTGTGGTACAAGTTTCGGTACTTGCTATACCCAGCTTCTACCAGAGTAAGAAAGTTCTCCAATGTATTTGTCGGAATCTGTAACAAAAAAACAAAAGTTACTTCTTTTACCCGAACCAGATTGCGCTAATTCCCTAAGGAAATATTCTAATCAACTGCACTGCTGGCCTCATAGATATTAACTCTTAACATTGCACAAAAACAAGAGAACTTCCCCCTTCACTGCGCTACAAATGAAAAGAAAACAGAAATTTTTGCGACAAAACTTTTTCCCGGATTGCAATCTTTCTGCATTCCCTACAAGAACACCGACAGACTTTTCTGAAACAAGAACAAAAGCCCGACCAGAGCCCCCGCAATATTTTAGTCATAAAGCTATTAAGATTTATACAGGGTGAGAAAAACTCGAAGCAGTAGGACTACATTTTCACGCTTTCACTTCGATGTGCGGTCTTGAATAACAAAACCCCCTGAAATCAACGCCCTTTCCCTTTTACGAGCGTTGCGTCCGGTTGTTGGCCATGGCCGCGCTTCTTGTTTCCTCGCGTGTATTCATTACATAACCCATCACTTTTCCCAACCGACTCTCTGTTTAACGCAACTTACAAACAGGTACCGTGAAGCACTTTGGGCTTGCCATGGGGCTCGCGACATTGAAAAGATCAAGTGCTTCGCGGAATAATATGAAAGAGTGCTGTGCATAAAAAAGCCGTTAATTCGAGTCAAACTACGTCCATAATCAGTTGTACTACACGATCCAGAAACCTAATTCTGCGCTGGGAAATGGAGCGTCACTCTTATTTCTGTGGCTTACTTTAAATTTGTGAAGGACGCCGTAACGGTTGAGGAGATCAATGCCTAAGTAGCGCAAAGGAGATCCGCCAGAAGCTTCACTCAAAGCAAAAACGTCGAAGGACCATTCGTCGATCATCTATAAAAGATATCACGCATAGAAAGCTTATCTATAAACGAAACTTAACAAAACTAGAAGTCCAGTAGTAATTGTACTTTGAGGTGGCGAGCGACTTCGGAAGGAAATTGCAAAAGGGAAGAAGATGACATACGACGATAAATACGCTCGACAAAAATGCCAGCCCGAATGGCCTGAGCTACGGACCGAAACTTGGGCTTTTCTTCGCCCGAACGTCGAGCAGGGCCCACGGAATGCCGGGTAAAGGTTGACGCCAACCATGCCCGCACTTCAGGTGGCACAGCATCTGGTTGAACTTCAGACAGTTCATCTTCGTCATCGGCGAATCTCCTAGAGCAAACAAGGAAGAGATCATACCCAGTTTTTCGGGCTGTCACAGCGACAGGCTTTAGAAGTAAACTAAGTCAGGTAACGAGCTTTACAGAATGAACAAATACAATAGAGAAAAGTCTGAAAGAAACCTGGTCAGTAAGGCCGGAATCTTTTGTCTTTTGGTAGATCCGGGGAATTCAGGAGGGCAAAGTGAACGAGACAAAGTGCCACTGGAAGTCTTGTTGGTGAGAGAAGAATCCACCAGGCTTACAGGCAGACTTACTGTGGGATCCGTTACAGCAGTCCTTAATTATGATATGATGAACACGACGGAAGCAAAGGATGGAAGGGGCAATAAGTTTATGCAATTACATATGGAAGAAGGAAAGAATACGAGATCCAAGAAAACACGACGATATAAGGAGAAATAACATAAAGTATCGAAAACAAGTCACAAAGTTGACCGCATAGAACTTGCTAAACGGCGGTTAGTTATTTGGTATAAGGTAAGAAGCATGCCATGGAAAAAATGCTGATAAAAATACAGCTTGCAGAACAGGAACAATCCTGCTTACATGCACAAACAATACCTGGATTCATCCGAGTAGACTGCATCTAACACGCGAGACGCAAACTCCAAATTCCTTTGCAGTACTTCCACCGGGATTTCGCGTTTCGTTTCTAACAATCGCAGCAAGCATTTCAAACTAGAATATATAAAAATTGCAATCCAATGTCACAATCTAGGGTTCAGAATCACGCTGTTCAATGTTTCTTGATGATTTTTCGAACTAGGAAGGTAACTACTACGAAATAATATAATTCAAATTTTAATGGGCATCTTATGTTTGATCAAAGAACTGACATTTTGCTTCATGCGTCTTTCCTTGAACGCCACTAACACAGCGAGTAAAATACTCGGCTTGCTAAATAATGAGATTAAAAAGTTCAAGCAAAAGGTCAAAGACCAAATGTCCTAAAAAAATTTTAAGATGTTTTATGGATCAAGTAAGCTTATTAAAATTCATTACAGTCCTAGAAGATATCACCTATTGCTATATGGAAAAGAAAACCAATATACCGAAATGATGATTTGTCGCAGGCTTCGACAGTGTCCACAGGAGTATTTTCGATATCTAGTTCCAGCGATTCAAGGTTAATGTTATCCAAGTCTTCAACCATCGTTGGATTTCTGACAGTAGCGGTGTTCTTTTTTCCCGACCTTCGTACTATGGTTAATGTTTCAGGTTCTGGAAGTATCCACAAAAACAGAGCAGGAATATACATCACCTTCATCACTGACAAAGCGTTAGTTCAAGTTGACTCTGTCTCAAGGCTCAAAAGGTGCAAAGCAACTTAATCGCAAGAAGTGATGAGCGAGAACAAGCGGTAAAGTAGGCAACTTAGCAGCTCAACTGTATTATCAATCTTCACTACCTTTCGGTCTTCAGGGCATAATTCGCTAACCACATCACAAGCCTCATGCTACCAATTTGCATATCAAACATGGTGATTTGCATGTGGCAGACGCTAGATTACTTCGCCGACTTCGTCTTTGTCATTGCTGATTTTTGATTTGCTGTTCTTTTTGGAAAGTAAAATTTGGGAGGGACAGGAGCTGTTAAATGTTGAAAGTATCCTGTCGATATCGCCGTCGAAAACGACAATGTATCCATCGCGCAAAAAGGACAAAAAAGTGAGGAATTTAGGAGTGCTCTGATTCTAACTCCAAGGGCTGATGGGAGGGCTTTCTTCCGTGCATTGATTGGTCCATTCAAATGATAAAAGTGACAGTGTTTGTTTAAGGAAACCTGAAAAGCTCGCTATCTTGCCTTTCTAACCCGACTTTTTAGCACACCTCGTCAGACGAACAAATGAAAATACAGGTTCAGCTTTAATTTGTTTTGAGAAGTTGATAGGCAGGTAATTTTAGAATGATACTTGGTAGAAAAATAATCCCACCACTCCAAGGTTAAGCCCCCATTCACATTCCTAACACACCGCGCTACCCTTGAAAGTAAATATGTACTCACTTGCTAAATCACCGTTACCAGAGGAGCAGCTAAGCGTGCTATCGTCTTTCGAAGATCCACCGCCCGCAACTGGGGAATACACAAACAAAAAATTGGTTTTATTCCTTTCGAAGGCACAGCCAAGACTTTTTCAAGTTTGAAGCAATCCTGAAGAAAAAAACTTTCTACTGACATGCGTGTTTTTAATGGTTATTACTGACAATAGCTGGTTGTTTCCCAGCTTACCGACATTAAAGAAAGATAATCAACTATGCGACCGCCGCCGGATCTTTTCCACCGCGAGCGACGTAATGATACCGACGGCACCATTTTTCAACGACGTCAGTTTTAATCCCGTAAAAAAGACAAAGATCATTCCCTTTCATTCATTACCTTCCTTAAGGAAACTTAATGTTTTCACCTCGTTAAACTGACATTGATTGTCTCCAACCCACTTTTTCGGATGTACCAGATTAAGTAAAGGCAAAGTTTCACAATAAATCGAGCTGAAACTCTGGTCGAGAATTTAATTAGATGTGGTCCTAACATATTAACAAGCCTGATTAAGCCCTGCCACTACCGTGCACCAACCAACGAGTTTATTGTCTCTACTTACACTTTTTTATGGTTTCTACAAGACCTGAAAAGAAAGACTGCACTTACCCGATGATATAATCACAGTCTTATTGACACCTAATACTTATTGTTTCAATTTTTGCAACACAGTTTCAATATAAAAGTTTAACTAGGCTAGGTACAAACTACTAGTCTCTGGGAGGAATAGATATTCCACACTCACAAACCTTGACAAAACCCCCCACCTTTCAATTATAACAGCAGACGAATTGGATCTGACGCAAGATGCAGCTGAACCTGACGTGTTGCCTGGGTCACTATCGTAAAATTATGTTCGCAATGGTGACTATAGCAACCACCCTTCTAACACTATTTAAGCATACCCCATCTCGCTTTCAACGGCAAGCTAAATCACAAATATTCTCGACATAGTCCTTAATTGCTTTATACCACTGGAATGCAAGCCAATCACAGCAACAGTAACATGACTTGACAAATGTTGCCTATTTGTGAGAGAGGGGCTTGCATGATTCGCGCAAATAAAGGTATGAAAATCGTAGAAAATGTATAAAAGTGCTATAGCGTGAGAGCAGGCAACTCATCGGAAGCGGCTTTGGTCAGTTCGTGGAATTCACATCTCCGAAGGTACAAAGCCAAAGTAGGCTACGCATGAGCTAAGAAGGCGTGACAAGGCAGCACTTTCTTTACATCAGTTGCATGTGGACGGGAAGGAAATCTTGGTAGTGTATCCCTCCAAGGAGACATACATTAATGGATTCATCAAGTAATGGATCTTGGTCCTCCTGGCCTGTGTCCAAAGAAAAGGGGGCAAGAAAATGTCAAGATGTTTAGTATCGCATTGCTTGACCACCGTCAAGATAAAACAAACTATTTGTGTTCGTTTGCTCAAAGAGCAGGCAAAAGAGTCGAAGGCCTGGAACGTATTATTGAGCTGCTGACACCCTAGTTTATTGGAGGCCTATACCTTAAACTCCAGCTTTGTCCATCCTAAAGGTCAAGGAAGGATGCTTACTATCAACCTTTGCTGCTAAAGGTTCCCATTTCCCCACATCGCAGTAGCCAGAAAAATAAGTTTAAATTTGATTCGAAAAGTCAGAAAATGCAACTACGACATCTGTTGTGAGCAGGCCCGTAGCTAGGGGGGTTAAGGGGTTACTTCCTAATGTTTTATTTCATAGTAGCGAAGATAGGCGAATACCAAATTCCAATAAAATTGCATTCTGACCCCTCCCCCGAACCAAAATCCTGGCTACGGCCTGGGTTGTATGCTCACTCTTTGTATTAGTGCTAGAAAGTGTGCATCAGAAAAATACACAAAAATATAAATCTAACAACTTGAGTTTTACGGCAACCGTGTGTGTATATTTTGAGGGGTGTACATTACTATTACATAAAGAAAAAGTACTTTTGCCCAATTGGGTAACGTACCCAGATTTGAAGGCACTGCTTTACAATTTCTAAATAGTGTACAAAGGAGTTCACCAACAAGGAAACTGGTAACTAATGACTTGCATAACACCATCTCAAGTACCTAGTGTCTAGTATAGTAATCACGCCGTATTAGTGAACGGCTTCGGTACCAGTCTTCAAAAGAAGTTGTTTGCTTCCTGATTAAGAGACCAGGGAAGAATTGTTGACAATCAACACGTCATTAGATGACAAAAGCATTTAGTTATAGCAGTCACCTATGGTTACATGTCACGCACAGGACAAAGTTATGCACTGATAATCGCATTAAATCAGCTTTTCCAGATTCGAAACCAAGCCACTTAGCTCGTAGGTCTCTTTTACTTGATGAGCTAAAGTATGTTTTTCTTTAGCTTGCCCAAGTGGCGAAGGTTTGGAAGTAGATTCCGTGGTCTGTTCTTGTTTACTTTTCGATGCTCTACAGCTAACAAGGAGTGAACTAGTTTTTCCAATAAACTTACGGGGAGAAATCCCTTTGAACAAAAGAGGAAGGTAAGAAAACTCCCCAACTCGCGCAAGGGCTTTCGTCTCAACTTTCCCTGAACTAATACACAGTCAGATCGCCTTGAAGACGATTTAGAAACTTGTTTGAATTCTTAATAGATCTCATCCTTCGAAATTCTCCTCTTCTTTATTAAAGGGACGCCTCAAGACCCTACAGGTGAAAAACTACGATGGATTTTCTCTTTTTTTAAACCAAAACAAAATAGACATTCTTTTCCTGACACTAAAAAAGCGACCTTACTATTTTTTCTGGGTCCAAGTTATTTTTCCCACTGAAAAGTTTTGGTCACTTCAGTTTCCTTTCTTATGGTTCTAGGTAGCAGACTAATTAAAAGGGTATGTTCAACTTCCATATCCTGACCAGGCCACCGTCAACACGAGACCCTTGCTCGGGGTGCTGTTGTGTTCTCTAGCTCACAGAGCTTGGAAAGGAAACGTTTTTCTCGCCTTAACGTTAACTCTTTAACTGCTTTTAATGCTTATAACATGACTCCCAACGTAAGCAGCTGACTGATAGTTTTCATCAGGGAGGATTTTAGACAGTCACGAGGAGCGAAGAAATCGTTCTCACTCCAGTTTTAGCTTGTTCGCTTCCACCACGCACACCATGCTGAAAACGGCGCAGCCAAAGAAAACAGCCACAATTGAAATTACCTATAACGTATGAGTAGCCGTCGAGCATCAAAAGACATTTGGATACCGGTGATGGATTGGTGAAAGTGGAAGACCGGATTTGGCCTCGGCGGGGTGGATCGCTGGGACATTGTCTTAGGCCTTCCTTGGCCATTTTCTAATGACCTTAATAACCGGGAGAATCTCCTTGCCACGGCTTGCTAAAAAGCTCCAATGCGGCAAGATTGGCGTTTGATATCGATTCTCAGAAGGGTCATGCCCCCCTCAAAAACTCCAGGCTGCAACTCTTAAAGAGAGCATCGCCCAGGCAAGTGAGATTCTTTTTATGTTTGCTAGACAAACGTGCTGATTAGGATAAACGCCTCACGAACAGCACAGCAAAAGTACGCCTCACGTCAACTCGTATATGCACACTGACACGCTCTGGCTCTCGTGGGAACGTTAATAGGTTCAAGTCAGGCCTTGGATCTGCTGTCGGCCTCCCAGTTAGGCAAAGACTGCCACGCGTCTCTTGCAATAAATTGAACTGTTTTCTCGGAAGGCTGATGTCTCTTTCCACGTGTGATGTGTAATAGTCGTCAGGTGCAGACAAGCTTGCTTTACAACCACATAATGGCTTCAACACAGGTTTAAGCAGCAGTAAGAGCCGCTGGAAAGGTGCTCCTTGTCCGGTGGTCTTTCCTGTACTGTTGGGACCGTTGCCTCTTGGCTGTGGGAGGGTGCCAAGGAACTATGAAAAGGATCGAGAGGGAAAAGTCAAGAGCAAGACATCTAGCGCGTACCTTATAGTTGGTTTTCCATGGATATACTGACACTTCAGGCTTACGCGCGAACCGAAGGCTGCGCTTTATGACAACCGCTGCTCCACGAGCGATGCGAGATATACCCCAATTTATGGTAATTAGTAACGGGCGACGGGTGATAAATGAGACGCAAATAGCCCCTAATCAATCCAAGATTGGTGAAAAGCTTGACATGCCAACCGTTCATTCCCCATGTCGCACCCTCCTTCGCAGCGCGGAAAGATGAGATCCTGTTCGTCCGCCAAGGAATTCCCGAGTCAGATGCTGGTATTAATTAACTAAATTCAATAACAGATATCTCGAAGGTGAAATGTTACATATTTTACAGTTGATTGCCAGACGACTTAATAACAGTCTGTAATGATGAAAATTCTTTCCCTGTTCTTCTGAAAAGAAAAATAGAGTACTTATTAATAGTAAAAATAATTCATCAATGTATTCTTGTTTCTAATTAACTAATGGTAGGCCGACTAAACGTCGTCTCCTGTTTCTATTTATTTACCTAAAACCCCTAACGTGTCAAATTCGATGCTTGTTTTAGGTAAACAAGATAATGACTCACTACGGATTGGAGTTTACGTAAAAATGCTGTAAGAGCTTACAAACTTTTCGATAGCAATGTCTTATTTTATTTTTGAATGTGGTGACGTCAAGATTTTTTAAATGGACGTAATTTGAAAAGTGGACTTTTCGTGTTTAATTTTTGGCAAATGCAAATACAAATTATAAAAATGTCTCACGTTCAACTAAAGTTTTTTAATGGACAATCAGCATAAAAATTCCATAAATCAGGAGAACCGACTAGCAAGTTCTCGTCTTCAAAATCAAAGTCACTTCCACGAAAAATTCTAAATAGCTGAATCGACTTTCAGTTTGTCTATAATATAATTAAACTTATAAATGGTGAGCACGGTAACACCGGGATATTTTTTAAACTTTATATCCGTAAAAAATAAGCTTTGAGTTCCAGACTAGACGATCGTTCTTAGAAAGATTTTGACTCCAACATATATGTTTAGGTAAATGCTTATTATCACAAATGTTTCACAATTATTTGGACGCACTTGGATGAAGTTTAAAAAAGCTCACACTTTGTTGGCAAAACGTAGCCATATTTTGCTCCAACGTAGCCCTAATTTTTTAATAAGACTGCACGAAATGAGTGTGCTGTTATTCCCCGATATGCAATTTTATTGGACATTTGTTTGTCGCCTATGTTCACCATTATAAAACAAAACTTTCGTGTGTTTTTACCCCCTGAGCCCTCTGACTACGGGCTGGTCCCACCCCCTGAAACATTTTATAACAAACCGTATGGAAACTTTTTTTTTATTGTATACAAGTATAGGCCGAGGCCTGTTACTGGGTATGGAAATTTACCTTGCGGCCGTAGAGAGGCCTATTCGGAAATGCGGCATATCCAGCACGTACCGCTCTGTTTTGCTCTTTTGGCGCCTGTTGACTTAAAGCTTAAAGTTGCCGCCGCCCGAAAGATATTTTCCGCATTGACACCTAGGACTTCGACCGGCTCTTTTATTTCAAATTCGCTAGAATAATTTATCTTTGAGGAAATAATCCATGACTCGTGAAAAAAATACTTTCATAAATGAAAGTGATATTTTCATAATTAAAGAAAACTACAGTTCATGAAGCACCCACATTAATAAAGAAAATCTCCCCAAAGGTTACTCATTCGACAGATCTTTAAGTTTATTTTTCCCTTCTCGAAAGCTTCAAGATGTTGAACAAAGCTTCTCTTCGCTGCTTAGCGAAACGTTTGTCGAAGGGTGACAACCAGTATAAAAAGCGGATATCGAATATAGGTTGTCTGCCTACATCGGATATCCCATATCCCTTAAATGAAGGGTGCGTTAATCCGGATGTCAACAGTGACCTCCGTAGTGGCTGAACTGCTACTTGAGAACGCACTCTAGTTACACACCCTATGACCCCGTGTTTAATTTTTCATTACTATCATAGTGAATCATTCGTAATAAATAGTGACACTGAACCTTACCTCCCAGGATCCTAATAGGCCTAAATGAATTTTCTGTGTAGCGGAAGGAAAACACATTGACTTTAATCAAACGAAGTTCCAGCTAGCGCATGGAAGCCAATCGATAGTGGCATTAACCATGTTAAATTGTGAAAAATTGAAAATGTATCCCAAACGAACCATCTCTTTACCAATACAGCCTTCTATAGTTTCCTCGTCTATTTTTAGTAAATTTGGATTTGCTACCATGGCAAAGGAAAGAACTTTAGGAGCACGGGCACCAACAAAATGCTCTCAGTTTACCTTTTCTCCCTAAAACCCTAAACTCTACAGGTTGCACAGCTTTCTTTTCTTTTATAATGATGTTTAGGTCTTCTCCGGTGTCCCCATGACAACACGTACGTCACTTGATTATTCTCTAGCGTGTGCAGGGTGTAACTATGAGCAATAACAGACTATTAACAGCCTGTGGGATCAGATTTGCCTCGCAAGAACAATAAAACTGGTTTGCTCACAAGGATCCATGTGGAAGGCTAATTAACGTTAAAAAAGTCCATTTCGTGAGCCGTTTCGAATCTCTACTTTATCACATGCGTAGTTTTCTAGCGAATTTGACTCCACAAGGGATCCGTGTCTTTCGTAAGTACGAGGAAATTCTTAGCTTTCTACGGAGTTCGTAATCAAATTCTTCGAAGCTAATCCCGAAGTGTAAACTTACGCGAGGGGAAAAGTGGCAACAGCTACTTACCTATTGTATAGGTGGCGCCGTCCATATGAAATGTAGCGCTTTTGCATTTTTTAAATAATTTCGCACGGTGTGCCATAGCCATTGCACACTACGAGATTATGGTCCAGCTGTCATTCAAGCGACACAGGACTATTTAACAGTCAGACAATTGAACCGTTCACTTTTTCAGCCGCCCTGCTCGGTTAATGTGCAAAATTTTTTCCTTGGAAGCGCTGTGTACTAACTTCACCATATGCGTGCAGAAGTGGGGATTTTTTCAAGCTCTAGGACACCGATGTCGAAACTACGCACTTTTATTTACAATATTTTTAAATTATAAGTTGCTGCAAAGCAGGCTTTGTTTAAGCACTTGGATCTTCTCCCGTGCCACTTTTGAAATGTCACCTTAAGTGTACCTATCAAGGTAGCCATCCCCTTGCTGACAATCAAATGTTTCCTCGTGTCTTACAGCCTACATGAGTAGGGTGCCGAAGCGTTTCCTTCTACAAGCCTGATTTGCGCATCCACGAGGCCCGCTTCATGTGTACGCTACGTGATGCGTACTACATCCCCAAGAGCAGTGGCTATTTTTCAAATGTAATCACGCCGTGTGAACAGACGACCAAGTATGTTCAACATCCATCAGCAGAGTTGCGTTTCCCCTTCAGTGTACTTCAGCCCTGCTCATCAACATTTGCATTTCAAGTACAGACATGATCTTCTGCACCTAAGTAAACGGCTTTACAAGTTTTTCAACTCCCTTGGCGAAGTGGCGCAGATCGTAACGAGCTCTTATTCTGATTGTCAGTTCTCAAGGCTGCTCTAAGAACCTCTGTAATGGGCAAATACACGTGGAAATCCGTCAGATGACTTTGCAAAAATCGTACACTTGTGAAAAAATGTTACTGGCTGTAAAATTATGCTTTGTAATAATAAAACTCTTCGTACGAGATAATTTTATAAAATTCTTTGAACATTCGAAGTGATTAAGCAGTTTTACGACTTGTGATAGAGTATGGATATAAATAAGATGAATTAGGAAGCATCACGCACATGTTTTGTTTTCAGTCTTTGTGTGAAAGACTTTTGTGAACAAAATTTGTATAATGTATTTAACCGTTACGACGTACTTATGAGCAAAGATGTCAAAATTTATGTTCTCGAGTTGTATTGTGGTTAACGTGAAATACATATCTATAGGTAAAAGGTCAAAAGGACTGGTTTCACCACAATGGCATAAATGCATTGTTTAATCCGTGAACTTGCCTTATTAGCTCCTGAGGTCACCAGGTGTACTGCATTTCCATAAAAACGCGACCCCAATAACGTGTTCTTTGCTAAAGTCACGGCACAGTGTAATAAGCCGACGCTGCAGAACAGGAGCGTTCAGAAAAGCCGAAAGTGTGAGACACTCACGCAACTGTCGTGGCGTTAGATATGGGAACTTTGTTGGATCCGTTTTTTACGGAAAGTACTTTACATCCTCATCATGTGACGCTACATTCTTCTCATTTCGTGACCACTTAGCGACGTAATAAGTCCAACTCTTCTGCTGTAAAGCGAAATGACAGCAGATCTTTTTTGCCTGCTCTGTAACAACTCTTTCAAAATATTCTAAGCCCCACAGTCCTGTATACATTGCTGTAGCGTGAATACGCCTCAAAGATAACGCTGCACACGAAAAAGTTACGAAAGCTCAAAATTGAGTTTTACGTAACAGTTGCCTAGGGGCAGTCAGGTTGACATTCGTTATCGTCGTTTAGGTATAAAAATAGGCAGTTCGACAAGGAAAAGATGACCCACTCTAAGCGCTCAGGTTCAGTTTTCTGGGCAAAGGAAGAAAAGGCCTGCTGTAAGTGCCCCGTGAAAACCAACAAAGTACAGTTGCTAAGGGAGATGCTTGTGATCAATAAACAGAAAATCCTGATTCCCCATTTACAGGACCTCACGCTAGCTTATTAAAAGGTCCTCAAACAAGTTCTTTGCGCTAATGAGGATCAACGTTAATCACTCGTGGCAGTAATTAGGAAAAAGTACAATTACAGGTATTAAGCAACGAGATTTCCCACTACGCATCTAGCGAAAAACGATGCAAGAGCTCACGAACGACGTCAGAGCGTGACGGTAATTGCTACTAATTTCTCTTGGTCGTACACTCGGGTTTCGATCGTGTACCTGCTGGTATGTTGTGGCTAGGATCAGGTGAAGCTTTTGCTGCATTATATACGAGACGTCTTGAGACACTCAAGGGCTTGTAGGGATGCTGCGAAGGAAACGTTTCAACTCCCGTTTCCGAGGTAATATAAATCACGGGTTTGGACCGATACGTAAATCCTGTCGCGGACAAAATCTCGTAGTGAGTAGAAGATTGACACCGACGCTTGGTACAATTTTCCCCTTCCACCTCAGTAGATGTTAAACTGGAACCACTTGACAAGTCATAGGCTACTGTCGGGTGCCCGAAACTGCAAAATGTTCTAACTTCAACCGGCGTAAGAGGTGTTACGTCTATTTGGTGTGTGAGTTTTTCGGTGTTTTCCTTAGTTGACGCTACTGCTTCAACTTGGATACGGAAAGTATTTTCTGCTTTTATTCTGATTTCGAAGCTCTCATCAAAGGTGAAGTTGGGAATTGAAACCTTAAACGGCGTCGTTGGCAGTGAATGAGCAGATTCGTGCGGTGCGCACCCTGGTAGCGTCGTTACTCGCCGCGGAATATGAAAAAGTGCTTTGTTGGGATTGACCCAAGATTTTACGTGTAAAACAGGTTTCAAGGCGTCCAAGTTTTGCACCTCGGCTACTTCGTAAATAAGCTTAGCATGGTTACCTGCTAGTGCTGTCATCTCTTTACACAAATTCGCATTCCATGTCGTGCTTTTCTCCCCCACAATTTCACCGACTGAGGTCACTGACAGAGGCGAGTCTTGACGATTTGGACCATTCAGTAAATAATCGTCGTTGAAGTCGGTATTAAACGCATCGTAAGGTATAGATTCCTTCTCAAAATCCGTCTCATCTTCGTCTCCAATGTCCCAATGCAAGCTTACTGAAGAATTACTGGGCGTTAGTGGACCTGGCGGTGGGGTTGGATTATGGAAATTATCTACGGGGACACTGAGTGCTTCGACCAAAATAGCAGGCGAGCCAGGACAGGTGTGGACTAAAGTTTCTGGCGCTGCGTTATGTTGTGGACTTTGTACAACGACCGGTATTAAGGCTTCTTCGGTGTGTACCGGGCAATGCATAGAGGCGAATGCAACAATTTCTTCGATGCAACTGCACGGTTGACAACACACGGAGTTTGGCTTCAGAGACGATGAAGGCCCGATAATTCGTCCATTTTTCTTGTCCCTCTTGGTCGCTTTGAGTTTCGAACGTGTCCTAGGAGATGTGTGATAACCCAAGTCGGTGTTAAAATCGGTAGGTGTTTCGATAAGGCTTGTTCGGTTTGAGGAAGGAAAGGGTTGCACGCAATTCAGTCGGTCCATGGTCTTAGGTTTACTTATCTTAACACCCATGATAATCTCGCGCACGTCTTCAAGCCAATAGCCTACAAGTCTCTTCTACCTGACTTACAATACTGAGAGCTGCAAAATAATTTACCGTCGCAACCATTTCAGCGTTGACTCCTTGCTTTTGCTTCGCTTCGGCGTGTTCTTCTCGAAAACCATCTTGCTAGCTGAGAGGACGCACGAACTTTTCCCCTTCTATTTAGTCCCATTGATTAGAGGCAGGACTCGGATGTCTTCAAAGCAAATTATTTGGTTGCCTGTTTCGCTGAGATCCAATTCATTAAGGACTGTATCTATGGCACACGCATCACAACGCGTCACGAGAAATCAATTGGCCTTACTAGTTTCTTGTTTACGGCAAAAGGTAACTGACAAGCGCAAAACCGACACGTTGTCTCTGATTTTTCTTAAGCATTGACAACTGCAAGACTTTGACTAAAACCGAAAGACCACAAACAAATTCCGGGGCAAAGCCCAGACTAGACGAAATGAAGCAAGTACGTCCCCTTTGTCCTCTTCCGCGTACCGTCCCGTGTTGGAGGGCAGTGCGAAAGCATGGCCACTGTTACACAAAACAAGTTAAGTTATAGTGTTTTCTTTGTAACTGGAGCTCGATATAAGACACCGACAATAGCGAAAGCCTATGCTGGATATCAATGAAAAAATGACTTAGATCATGTTTTTCTATTCGCCAGATTTTACAAGTCTTTGAAATCCCCATTTTTTTGCGAATCTTTTTTAATTGCCCTGAATTGGCATATCGCGTCAAACGGTTGCAAGTGACCTAAAATTTTACACCCAATAAAAGCTTATTTACTAAAACTGATAAAGCTCTGATGGTGACAATCTTACAAGAACCGAATTAATATAATATGCGAACATTTTCTTGCATAGCATCATAGTTCTAAAAGCTGATGAGACAAACTGTTTAGAATGTTTGAAGCTGGTCATTTTTAGTCATTTTTGTCATTTTTAGTCATTTTTGGTCACTTCAGAGCAGGGGCGCAGCCAGGAATTTTTTTCGGGGGCCCGTGTGTGTTTTTCGGGGGGAGGGGGGGGGGCAATTTTTTCTTGATGCTGCCTCTGAGCTTACTTGCACACAAGAAAATAATTTCGCTGCGCCCCTGCATGAGAGCTAAACTCATGTTTCTTAGCTCTTCCTCCCATTTACATATTTCGAGAATACTCGAAACATCTTCATTATATTCTAAAATTATTGAACACTCACGGACTTCGTTACAGCGCAACTCTTATACGCAACTGGTAAAAGCGTGCGTTTTTCCATTTGTTTTAATTTTGTAGGCTGCAACAAAGGAAGTAGGGTTACAGGGTTCGACTACATCCGAAGATTTACTGATTAAGAGATTTATCCAAACGTTGTTTCGTTATTCCGTCTCATTATACTATCATATGCGTCGAAGAAGTTCGGGGTGCAGTAAGCCTTTACGGACACCCATGGGGAAGGAAAATGTGTACGTTTTACCCAATTGTCCGTAATAGCCAATAGTAGTCTAAATGCCTTTTGTTTCCCCGGGACATGTTGACTTGTACACAATGGTTAAAAGCGGTATACGTTATAGCGAGGTGGGCTTATACTGTGTTCTTAAATTTCATATTTTATTGTTCAAATCCGTAAAAGCTACACTTTTGTTAAGCTGAAGAGGGACAATTTTTCAGGAATATTTGAAAATTTGACCTTAATAAACGTGACAAGTGCATCAAGTCTATTTAATATTAGGACAATTTGTTGAGCATCTTAAATTGGAGAAAAATATCGCATCAACGAAACTTTTTAGGATGAACTATCGGCTACTTTGGATAAGGTCTACACGTCACAAGTGAAGTCAAAATGGACAGAAGACTCAATGACGATACAACAAACGTAGGGTATAATGAGCAGTTTTTAAGGTACCTCATGACGAGATTCTACTGCATGATACTTCTAGCTCTCTTGGTTTGCTACAGTATAAACTCTGAGAATATGCAATTCTTGGTCATTACTCTGAATAAAAGTCTAATTACTTTTTCCCCTAGTTCAACAAAGTTATTAAGTAAATGATTCCCATTTGTCTTTCAAATAATATACTTAATTTAGCATGAATTCGACTGAAAATGTTTGATTTTCCTTCGCTGTCTGGACTCAAAAAGGAACAAAACTACTACCCAAACTAATGAGTGCAGCCATGCACTCAGAGACTATTCTTCTTTATATTCCTTAACACCAGATGTCGACTCATACACATTAACGAGTTAAAATATAACAGAATGAATAAAGACGAAAAGCGTTACAAAATCATCTGTATTCATTGAGTAGCACCTCAGCTGCATAGAAGATATAAAAGAATCGAAATCACTCTTTTCGATGTCACAATTGTATAATCGGTAGGTTTTTTTTTTTCAATAATAGTAGTCGGTATAGGCTCTGGCCTGTGGCTGCAACTATATCTTGCTGCCTTCAAGAGAAACAGGCCTCTCTTAAACATACCCCGTCATGACGATCTGTACGCTTAAACTGTACGCTTAAACATACCCCGAATCGCTAAACTGATGTACTATAAAATCACTGCAGACAAGTTTTCGAAGCATCATTGCAAGTATTCTAATTTGTGTTAATATAATCCGAGTCTATTTCCTCATGATCTTTGTGTAGTCGATAGCAACGTTTCCTATAGCTCGAGAAGAAAAGCTTACAACCTTGGATAATTATGGTTTAAAGAGCGATGTAAAAAGTCGATTGCAAGAGTACACACCACTCGCAACGTTTTCAAAATTATGAAAAATTATTGAAAAAGTTCCCATAAATGCTGTGTAATCAATGTTGGATTTATCATTTATTGCTTGCGAATCTTCAATGAATTAAGGCAGGTGTAATTACGGGTTACTGAGAGATTGTTTTGCCATCTACTGGAGCATGTAAGAAAACTTTGGCTTCGTCGGCTCACATGTCGGGTACGGCGGGCACGGGTCGGCGTTTCAAATGGTGAAAGCGTACGGAATACACCCTGTAGTTCACCTTTCGCTTCCTTGTGACGATAATGTGCAGCCCCATATCACCTTCCTTGTTTAGCTGAGTGTTAGCCCGGAATATTGTGCAGGACTAGAATCAGGGCTAGAATCTACGTTAGAATGGTACGAGTGTAATTTTTAAACGTCTATTTTGCCACTTGTGGACTGTCACGGGTCCAAGCTAACTTTTTCTTAAATTTTCGCGTGTTTACAGAAATAAAGGGAGCTGGACAAGAAAGTTTTCCCTTTCTTTGTAATTTAGCCTAGCAAGACTCCCTAATGAATTACTCTCCACCTAGGCTTGTTTGGAGATAATTAGGCTATGCTGTCACATGATTGTCATGTGCATAAGGTCACAAACTTTTTTCTTTTTTATAAAAAAAATCTACATGGATTGGTCTTATAATTGGCAGGAATTTTGGCTAGTTTACAAAACTAGTGTAAACCAGACTCGTGAGCGGATATACCCGAATTATGGTTGGAATGGTATAGGAACTAGAAGGTCACTAACCAGCTTTTTACAGGATGAAAGGGCGACAAGGAAATTACTTTAGTGCTCATGAAGTTTTGCCTAATACTGTATTTGACTTCTTTGCCAGTAAATCCCTAGACATGTACTTTACAGCTTTTATTATTTTAGAAACAGCTACAATTTTGTAGCAGTATACCAAAACGAAGTTTAAATATAGGGTTAATTTTGTGTGTAGGAATAGGTTTTAGCATAGGTTTTCTTTCAGAAAAAAATTGCTGCTTTGTTGCGATGGATTCATTGCGCAAAACGTAGCCTGTGCAGAGGTTTCCAGGAACTTTGTACCATTCCGCGAAACTTTTTAGCAAGACCTTTTTTTGCCGTTCTAATTTTCTCGGTACTGACCGTATTGTATTTAGAAAGATTATAGCCTACATCGATTGGTCTTCACGCTTGGCAAGAATTCTGATTGGTTAACCACATTGGAGAAAAAAAATAAATGCTAAACTACACTGCGAACGCATATATTATGGTTGGGATGGTAATAGGAACTGGAAGAGCGGTAAGGAAATTGCTTTGGTGGGCATGGAGTTTTGCCCAGGACATGTACTTTATGTTTTATAATTCTCTTAATAAAACAGCTATACACTTTCCTGTATACAAATACGCATTTTACATATAGGATACGTGTGTACGGTTGTTTTTTTAGCATCGGCAGCTTCCAAAATAATTTCTGTTCTGTGGCGAATGGATTCATTGCGCCAACAAGAACCTGATGGGAGATTTTCAGGAACCGTATACCATTCAGCGAAAATCTTGAAACATGACCTTTTTTAGCGTTATAGTTTCTCGATACTGACAGTATTGTATGAAGAGAAGTTTTCGCCTTTAATGTTCACACAACTGAAAACAGGGTAGATCTATGATACGGCCACTAGTAAACTAAATTAGACAATCAATCAAATCTAAGAAGAATGAGTTTCAAACTTGGGTGGTGCGACGAACGAAAGAGAATTTCCCCTGGTCCCTGTAATAAATCTCTTGGCAAAAAAGGAATTACTTGTACTCTCAGATGGTAAAAGTCTCGGTACAAAACGCCAACCATTTCAGCTTTTGAGTTCGGTGCCTTTTAGTCGTAAAAATTCTGCTTCCTGTTCTAAGAATAGTAACTTTTTGAGAACCTGTTCATTGAAAGGGAATGCGCTATATTTCAGGACATGTCACGAAGTTCAGAAAGGTATTGCCTACCTGTTCTGGCATAGGAGAATAACCTGGCCACGGAAGATTAAGTTGACGGTAGACTACTTGGTTATATAAAAAAGCAGAAAAACAGGAACTTCCATAAAATCAGCCTTGCCTAGAAATAGCCTTCGCAGAAGTAGACCTCAGGGAAGTCTTATAAAAACACACAGAAAAAAAAACTCAAGGTGAATGCCAAATTACAACATTTTTATCCTCACATAGGTCAAGCAAGCGCGGTTGTCCGGCTACTTGCTTGACACGACATTTTTTAACATAGTTTTTCCGTGTTTTCTTTTGTTTTCCACTGCTATAGCCCATGATCTAACGATCAACAAAACAAAAAGAAAAAGGATGGCACGGTTCAGTTTTACGTATGACTCGGACGAACTAGACACGAAGAATTTTTCAGGTTTTAACGAGGGGTGTTCATTAAATCTCTATAAAGCTTTCCACACTGATACTTTAGTTAAGTAAACAGTCGTATAAAAGCGCAAAAACTGGGCAACACCTGTTCAAAGCGACAAACTGATATAGTGAGTTGACTTGAATGTAACACGATAAATTTCATAAGCTTTTCCTTGTAATTAAATCATTAGAACCTTTCTGTATTTTGCATTGCAATTTCTTGTAAACCATAGAGCAACTTGCGGAGAACCCCAGTCATGTCTGATTCAAACGGTACCAGAAAGAGGGCTATTACCCTACAAGGTAAACTCACACTATACAACAAGTAAGGTTTACTGACATTGAGGCAAAAGCACGCCTTATGACACGTGGATAAATTATCAGGCGATCGTGCCTCGCGTCTGCGGCTGTTGCGACTTTAATACACTCAATTTACATTAAATATCAGTGTACGCTCTGTCTGCTTGACTTGTGAATTATTTTCCACCACGATTAAAACGATTAAGGCCTTTTGCGGAAAAATAATCTATAAAAGCAATACACAGCCGGTAGTGAAACTAGCGTGCTAAACAAGAGGAAGCTGACATGCACACGGCTGAATGATTATACAAGGATACCACGAACTTGTTCCATGAGCGGCACTGAACTTAACTATATCAGGAAATGAGGCAACACTCCTTAGAAGTAGGTATCTGATCATGGTTCCAATGGTTATTTTTTTTAACGCGCAAGTCAAACAACATTGTACAAGAGTTAATCTCTTGTACAATTATTTTCTTTACGTCTAAGTGCTTTCGTTTTATGTTCATTGCCCAGTTCTGAATACATTAATTTGCTTTCAGACAATCTCTGCTTCTTTCACTTTTAAATGTTCGGGAATTACCACAGACTTTGCTCAAATAAAGCGCGAATAAATCACGCTGTATTCAGAACAAGTTTTGCGGAAGGCGGAAAAGCAAAAAGTTGCCATGCATGGCTATGCTGAAGAATTCCGTCGACGACAGCTGTCCTTTCGAGCAATGTCAAAACTGTAACAGCTTCATTAGTGCAGTTTGATTTAACCATTTTTAACATTTTTGATTTGTTAATTGGATTTTTAGAATTGCACACCGCACTCGAGTAGTGATTAATATCGAATATGTTTTTTTTTTATTTTCACTAGCAAGAATTTTTTTTTTTAACAAATATTAGATTTAGAAATTCAACCCTGAAAAGGTTATCCGAACAGGAAAAATAAGAAAAAGTTCGTCGCACTGTAATCTTGGGCATCTCAAGCTTTGTTTCCCCAATTGACAATTTAAAGAAACCAGTAATCGTTTTTATTCGGCTGCGAGATGCTTCTTTCAACTAAGGCCCAGAAGTGGTGGGACGCGTGGCTGTCAAAGATCGTCCCAAGTCATCTAATTTAGTGTGTTGTGCGCACGCCTTTTGCAGCACAAGTGGCTGCATGAGTGGTGAAGCGAACAAGAAGTTTCACTTTATCATGAAATAAGATGAAAACCGGTATACAGAATCAAGAACCCTTGAAACCCTAGGCACAGAACACTAAAAGAAGAAACACGTAAGAGGTACACTTGTAAATCGCAACATTAGTGTACGCTTTTTGCTTCAATATGCATTCTGTAGTCGTAGGACACTACATATAATAATACTGAAACAAACGAGCTTTGTTCACAATAATGAAGCTGAAAATGCAGGTTAAAAAATTAAAACGAACTCGCATATGGAGAAACAGAAGACATTAAAATTCGCATAGTTTTGTTTACTAACTTGAAAAACTTGTGACTAACGAAATCATTTTTTTTTACTTAATTATTCATTTACACCTGTATCGGAACTATTTAGTACCACAAACTCTTTGACCGATCATACTGAGCAGTCACGAACTCATTTTGTTCTTCCCTGACGCAGAGAAGAACAGTTGGCACATCGTTTTTGTGAGAAAATGAATACAGATTGAATTTGTGACTTTTTACACGAAACTGGGTTTAATCATTTTGTTGTCTCATTTACGATAAGTATCCAAACATTGTATTAAATAGTTTTTGTGTACAGCGTAAGACCAGAGTAGCTTTCTGAAAGCTCAGCTACAAGGATTCAAAAGTAAACTTCCAGGAGGCATGGAGGCTCGAAACTGGCGCTTCGATACGGTTTGGATGAAGCGTTTGAACCAGAGCTTTGTAGCGGAGCCCGGCGCAGTGGAGCAAGGGATTTTTGCTCGGAGCAGGAGCGGAGCCGGAGAAAAAAAAAAATAAATAAATAAAATAAAAATCCTTGCTCCAGTGCTCCGACTTTTACGGTAAAATTCACTTATCCGGTCAAGTCGCCGCTTTAACCGGCCGAAATTTCAGACAAAAAGTTTTCAGGCGCAGTACTCGCACAATATTTTGCGTCGACAGTAAAAAAAAAAAAGTTAAAACATGGTTATCTTGTTACCTTTTCTACCTATAATCGCTCTTTTACTCAGTTTAATTAGGATTGTAATGAAGCTTAAATATTTTGTTACAGAATATGAACCAGCAGAGGAGTGGAGCTGGAGCAGGCATGTGATTCCGGAGCGGAGCAACCCAAGAGGTTGACGTGTTCCGAACTCTGGTTTGAACGCAAGTTGTGTGTTGTGCAAGTGGCGAAATGAAGAAAATCATATCTTCACACTAGTGGAGTATTACAGTGATTCTACACTTTCGTTTCCTGTAAATTTTCAGAAATATCTTCCATCTTTACCGAGTACTTTTCTCCACACGTTCTACTGGTAACATAACTAGCTTCACAGAAGTCCCTGCCCGCCAAGTACTCCATTTTGTTCTGTTAACTTTAACGCACATGACATCACCAGTCTCTTGCTCACCATTCATTGCCACAGGCTGTTTCTAGGGTGCCTTGACTGGTAGTTAGAAAGGCGTGACTTTAGGTTGACCACTGGATTCAAAATGGAACTGAATTCCCCGAATCACGTTTTTCGGACTGCTACCCAAAGAATAACATGCAGATGTCGTAATATATACGTATTTATTACGTACATAAACTAAGCAGCTTGGAAGTTACTTTGGTGCTTTGACTGACAGTTCGTGACTGATATTGTGCACCTAGCCATAGTTGATGATCACTGTTTATAAGGACATAACGTGTGGCCTAGTGAGTGAGCTTTCTTCACTCCGTAGATCCTGGTCTAGAATCATCAACAGCACCAAATGACGATAACTAATGTTGCACATAATTAAAATGCTACATGGATTTGGGCTAACATCAGAAAATTGCGTTAATAAAAAGTGGTCCTTCTCTCCCAAGAAAAGGAATAAAATGAATCAATATTGCAACCTTCTGGTTTAGATTTTTCCGGTAGTTAAAAGAGTGAAGAGAACATGGCCCAAAAGAAAAAATGTCATATAGGTAATTTCGTAATTATGAATACTCCGCATATTTGAACGCTGTGGGTCCTGTTTCGAGCCTATTCAAATAGCAGGTTGCTCTGTATTATAAAGATTTATTGATATTGTCTCACTTCATGTCAGTTGTATTTACCGTACGGTAATTTTCGGCGCAACAACTGTTTTATTTTAGGTGTATCTTGACTAATATGTCCCGTCTCTGTTATGCGAAACAAAGTTGAATAATCTCTGCAGGCGAAGACAATGTATTATGCAAAAACTTTCCGCATGCAATTCCTAGACTAGGTTCAATACGGTCATTAGAAAAAACTGGTATCTGCGAGAATTTGGCCAGAAGAAAAAAAAGTACCAAATACCCGTTGACCTTTCACAAGTTTAATTGCATGATTTGGTACATAAAAAGGTATCTTTGGTACATAAAAAGGTGACATTGCAAAGAGTTGAGTGACCTTTGCGAAGGTCAAAATATAAAACCCACGGAGTGGTTCAACTTGCCAAATAAACGCTTGATTTTGAATTAGTTTGGTTGCATTGAAAAGTACGACCGGTTTTCCTGCGAAATTTATGTATCTTTACTCATGCCCAAACTAGAAGGTGACTACGGTACTGACAAGTACAATTAACATGTAAAATGTACAACAGAAAAGCTGCTGAACGAGATGACTTAGCTCCGGAGATTCTCGACAAACCTTTATTTTCTGGCCTACACACATTCAGGACATGCTTTGCAATAACAAGTTATATCTGGTACCTTTCAGGCGATTTGTTATAATCTATTGAAGTAATTTTACTATAGATTGTACTCCACACGTTCTTGCAAGATTACGATACATTTTATCATGCCTTGACGTCCGACGGCTTGACAAGGACCAGTTCAAGAAACTAGTCGTAGGTCAAGTATGCTAAACATTTTTGTTTGCAGTTTTTGAAGTTCACTGGTACGTCTTAGAATAAAACACACCTGCGTGACATTCTTTGCAAAAAGGGTGTCTTTTTTCTCAATTACGACTTGTGTACGAAGTCATCACAAACGTGTTCCGCAGCTGTGCGACAATCCTCGCTCTTTGCTCTCACACATCTCCGAATAAAAAATGACGGATGTCAATCCGGTCATTTAATGTCTCGTTTAACCTGCAACTGAAGGGCATTGTACAGGGATTTGACGTTTACTAACGCTGAAGAGACTTTCCTACGTCAAGCCACTAATAACGAAAGATTTAAGACGATTTCTGCAGAAGGCTCACTTTTCCCAGATAATTTACGCCTACCTAACTGAAGGAAAGAATATTAATACCTATCTTAACGCAAAGGCTACGAAGGGAATTTGAATTTGTAAGTTGTACACCTATTAATATAGCAAAATTTGTTTAAACATAATTTTAAAAAATTCTCTAGACTTTCTTTAAAGTTTTCGCGAATTAAGTACGTGACAGAGCCATGGAACTGCGTGCTTGTCACCCACGCCATTCTATTTTCGTAAATAAGTACAACAGTCCAACGTGGTCTTGTTTAAGAGTATCTTATATTTGGCTTGATTAGCCAAATATTTTTTTTTTAATGTAAGCCCTTTTACTGCCTAATCACTTACTGATTCGCACAAGCAGTTGTCGCATTTGCAAGGGGATACAAATCCAGTGGTATCAACGTTCCCAATGACACTCGTTGTGCTAACATTCGCCAATTACAGGTTAAGAACCCCGCAAAAAAGACCGATCCCGTGTCGGCAAACCCATCAAATTTTCTACAGAAGACAAGGGCGGAAAGTGATCACGGAAAAGGGAAGAGCTCTTTTATAATCGTTGAAAAGTCTTCTTGGAATCCTTACTTTAAAATTTGCGACTACTGAGTAGAGACACCGAAAGCGTTGACGGACGCCTAGTTTTACAATTGCCGATTTGAAAATGTTGAAACGCACAGCATTTCACTTCCATAATAAGTTTTTTCATTCTTACCAGTGTGCATATAAGGTGTTCCGCGTTGAGTTTGACGGAATACAAGCTTACAGTTCCAAGTAATCTTGGCAGTAAATGAGAGCTACGAATAAGCTGTAACAATAGCATACGAGATTTAGAGCTTATTTTTTACATGCAGTTGCCATTCGCCGGCGAAAGAAGTCTGTCTACATTCTTATTAACGTTTAAGTTAGGGCGGGTCTGAAAAAGCGAACTTGCACACCGGCTGTCAAAGGAGGTATGACGTCCGATTTAAGTAGCCAATGCCAAGTCTCTTCCTAAGGAACTGTCCTTAAATTAATACGGAATAAATCCTTGAATTTGAAAACATTAAAAAACAACAAATGGGATATCGAAATTTTAGGACATGCCTGAAAAAAAAAATCCGTTTTCTTGTCGTCTCAGAATATGAACCTGACTGAAGACAGTCGTAAAAATTTTCATACAAAGGCTTTTTTCGTCAGAAAATTAAAATATCTGCTCCTACGTATAAATGTATACTCAAACAGCTGGAATACAGTTAATCTTTCCAAACTAGCTTTTTCTTCCAAAATTACTCGATCGTCATCTAGTGCGAGACGGTTCATTAGGTTCCAATCCGTAAGTACAGCAGTTAATCAGCTAACCTTCATCATACAGTGTACAGTTACGTTCATTTATTGAAACTATTAGAATGCGATATCATCGTAATACTATTATCACATATCAGAATCCACGACCTCGATCATTTCATGGCGCTAAAAGGAAAGGAAAACGGCGTTACAACAGGACAGCCGTTGACATTCGCACATGTTTGTCCAGCCGGACAGTTCATTCGTCTTGGTCTGACTCTGCTAAAACTGGTTAAATATAGAAACTTGCGAAACAGGTATACTTTCAATGAGCAGTTGAGGTCACGGAGGAATGTCGCTATGGCGCACAACTAACCAATAGGGTATAGTATCGGTTTTGTAGACTAGGTTTCCGAACTGCAAGGCCAAAATGCCAAAAAACGAGACGTGCATAAACCAGCTCTTGTCAGACGACGCATTTTGACCTTCGAGACTGTAAATCCACGGACTATAAGTACTGGTGCTTCAATCCCACAATCAAGCATTGGCCTGTCACGGCCGCTAGCACCATGTCTGTCAAAGTCAAGGCAAGGTATTGCCACTTGCTACTCATATTTTGTGCATTATCTGTGTTCAACAGTGTCCAGGCATGGGGTATGTCCGACATATTACAACCTTCTGCTACCTACGAGCCCGAAGCTTCGTTTAATTCACTTAGTCAGAGCAGCGAATCTTCCATTTTTCAAGAGGAGCGCCCCGTTGAAAGTATTTCGGTAGAAACCGAAGGTACAGTATCGCCAACTCCCTTACTTACTGAAGATGTTAGCGATTCACGTACTGCCAGACACGTGGACTACGATTCCTCATTCGATAGTTACAGCGATCCTTATGGCTCTAGCGATCACGCCCCCAAGCGCGTTGTACTAAATCCGGAGTATTATGTAAGTAGCACTTCAACTGACGATTATGACGAAAGTCAGGTTGACAAGGCCGGTATCGAAAGCGCTTTGGCTGCCCTCCCTCTCGGACTTGCCCTTAAAGTCGCCGGCGCAGCATTTGTCCCTATAGCAGCGGCGATAGCCATGTATTTTGGGCACGACATTGATTCTAAGAGTAATAAAGACCCCGAACAGCAGGAGATCCTCGGTATTGAGTTCAATAAAATTAATCTCGTCGACAAACTGCTAAGGAAAGCCAAGATCACCTTAACGCAAACTGGAACGGCCATTCGGGATCCTCCTCATTGGGAAATCCCTACTTATCTCACGGAATTGAATTCCCAAACAACGGTAACTCATACTGCGATGTCAACTACCCTTGTTAGGATTCCCACTTCCTTCTTTTACACTTCAACCAAGTTAGTGCCCGATACATCACGACCCTGTAACGAAACGACATGCTGCCGCTGTGACTCTTCAGTTGATTGCAGTAACTGCGTTGATCAATTTCTCTGCGATGACGAAAACGAGTCGTGCTGCGAATGTACCAATCCTCAATGCTCTAATTGCATTGGCTCAGGTCTTCCCCGGTGTGGTTGCTGTCAGTGCAGTAGCCCCCAGGAATGTATGAATTGCCGAAGGAGGTACTTTTGCGACGAGAACGCCGATCCTGAGCTCTGTTGTCAATGTCAAAGTCCAGATTGCGAGAACTGCGAAGTAGGACCTGAAAGATACAAGCCACGTTGCAGGTGTTGTACCTGCATCGGTACCCAATGTTCAAATTGCAAGAATAAAGTAACTTGTGAAGCAGAGAAGCCCCCCAACTGCTGCTATTGCGAAGATAATACGTGTAGCAATTGCGGACCTACTACCGCCCACTGCCCTTGCTGCCATTGCTCGGACGTTAAATGTTCTAACTGCGAGGGTCGTAAAGTCTGCCGTAACGAAAATCCCCCCAATTGTTGTCTTTGTCGAGATGAAGATTGCACCAACTGCTTCACGGGCATGAATGTCTACCGACCCCAATGTTCTTGCTGTCAGTGTGAAGATTTGTCATGCAAAAATTGCAACGGCATGCACGTATGCGACGATGGTCCACAGCCAGCTCATTGCCATCAAATCGAGTCCGAACACGGTTACAACGCTTTCTTAGCACTTGTTCATGACAAGCCACTTTGCCTCTGCTGCAAATGCCAAGATGCTGAATGTGACAACTGCCAACATAAAACTCTTTGCCCTGGAGAAGACCCTCACCATTCTTGCCAATGCATTGACGAGAGATGTAGAAATTGCCATGGTAATTTGCCAAGGGAGCCATGCTGTATTTGTCGAAGTCCTTTGGATTGCGCAAATTGCAATGGTAAGAATCATTTTATTTTCAAATGATTTTCAAACTTTTCAGATTTTCAAGATTAATGCTCGCTACAAAGAGAAAATGTTGTGATAGCAGAATTAGCCGTATTTCTAAACTTATAAGTCCTATAGCTATCGAAATTATTTCTCCTTAACCTTTGGGTTTCTTAATTTTCCAGTGCAATTCTAAGAAAATATAACAGGTAACAGCCTGCGACGAAAGTTCAAAATACCCTGGACGGGTTGATGACATAGCTAAACTACCTGCAGGTGCTTGTAATTAACTCACTGACTTTCTCTTTGATACCGAGAAACAAACCTGGTCGAAGTTTAAACAAAGCACAAATAATATCAGATTTACTTGGGTTTTACCTACATAAATAATAGGTTAAGATTTTGAATTCAAATCCCCGCCAAGCTAAAAATGTCGGCAGAATTATATCGGTTTGAATCTCCACGTTGAGGCCTGCAAATTTTGGCAATCCAATCTGTCGTTTTCGAGATACTGCCCATATAATATTGTTAATAGTGAATGCTAACACAAAAACTGGCTCTCAGTTTTTTAGGCAACATATTTGAAATATTTGTGAGTGTGTGTGTGTGTTAAACAACAAACTGACATCCAGGAATGTTTAACGAGGCCGAAGGAAAATGTGTTCAAAGCGACATTGAAGCTTATGACGCCATCTGCGGGTAACCTCCAGAAACCTACTTTAGTTCAGGTCTGTTAGATTACGATTAAACGTTACTAGCGATGCCTCGTACAACGAAACTATTCTGTTTCTCTACAGCGTTCGCTGTAAGAAGCATTCGCTATAAAAGATACTATTTCCTATATTATTGTACGCGTCAATCAGTCCAGACCCATGTTCATTCTGAAAAAATGTGAGAATGTAAAAAAGATTAAAAAATATGTTCTAAAAAATATGGCTAATTTAGGTGGTGTTCACTTCGTCAGGCATCTAAACTACACGTGTTTCATTTTAATCAGATTGAAAATCATCTACACGGGAAAGATCACTGTTTTTTATCTTCCGTTTCTACCTTTGGGGATGTCTCCAGCTTTCTTGTAACATAATGACTAATCGATTCGTTCTCGTACCTTTGTACAACAGAACAAGTTATAAACTTAAACAAGCTTATAAATTTAAACATTTTATAAAGTAAAACAAGTTACCCATTCAGTTGCTAGTTAGCTTTGTGCACAATGGAAAACTCACGGCTGCTCTTCCCGGGCTAAGCTTTCAAGATAAACTCTTCGCTGGCCAAAATATTTCCATTTGTGACTTTTTCACTGTGTATTGAGTTCAGATTCACCCATTTGAGTTAGTGAGCGTCTTGTTTTTTTTTTTTTTTTTTTTTTTTTTTTTTTTTTTTTTTTTTTTTTTTTTTTTTTTTTTTTTTTTTTTTTTT
>JAGQDJ010000090.1:201545-305400 GCA_022885665.1 Triops longicaudatus
TTTTTTTTTTTTTTTTTTTTTTTTTTTTTTTTTTTTTTTTTTTTTTTTTTTTTTTTTTTTTTTTTTTTTTTTTTTTTTTTTTTTTTTTTTTTTCAGCGGTGCGATTCCTGTTCAGACTCTTCCCTTTTTCCCCCATTTGTCAAACTTTTTGGTGTCTTTTCACGGTTCGTTGTAGGAGACAGCATTCTTTAATAGCAGCGCACGTTCGTTATACGAGCTGTTTGTTGTATTAGTTTAAATTACCAGGCAAATTGTGATAGGTCTCAGCAAGACCCTATGTGGTTTATGTTCGCTAGAAACAATGGGAAAACCTAATACTCATGATTACGTATTAATACAACCCAAACTTTTACGGACCAATACGAAGCATTTAGCATTTGCATACTCTATGACGCGGGGAAAATGAAGGACTCGAAAAATGAACAGTAGAAGGGCCGGCGTAAATGCCCCATAAAAAGAACCGTACAACCCTAAACATTCTGTAATTTTTTTGTGGGGGCACTTTCTCCGCTATTGAGATTGTAGTCCAGACAATTTTTGTTGGTCAGTCATTTTTGAAGCACAAAAGCAGATTCGCTAGAGTAGAAGACCAATGCAGCGAGTCATGTCGAACAGGCCGCATTTAACTTCTGTGATTTGCAATCTTCTTTTAATGCTTCCAATTGTGATAGGAGTTTTAAAATTGCTCAGGTATAATCGTAACCCTTCGTATATATGTACAATTATAGTTACCTTTTTGGCCGAAACTTTTGCTGAAAAAAACTCAAAAAGAATAAACTTCCTGAGAGAATGAAACGCATCCATATCTTACACATGTTAAACACGGCTCAGTTTACGTGTTTCTCTTTACGCGGTGTTTTTTGCAGAACTAATCTATCGCGTAAATGGGGGATCACTACACTTATACTCTACATGAATGAAATTAGTAATACAATAGATTTTCAATGATAAATTATATTAATTGTAATACAGAATAATCACTCTCGCAGCCTCACGTGTCGAGAGATTTAACCGTCTGCGAAATTTTTAAATTTATACGAAAACAATGGAGAATGCACTAATTTAAAAAAAATTGATAAATAAATAAATAAAAGAAGTTATCTTCGAGATATGTAGCATTACACAAGCACCAAAAGCCTTGTGCTCTTAGTGGACATATGCCCTTCATAGGATGTTGGCATGACAGCGTAGTGCGTATAGGCTTCACATCTTCCAAACCGGAAAATGGCAAGTGTCAACATGCTTGGGTTGCCAAAGTCTACGCGACTTGCCCCGACAAGTCATATAGTGCGAATAGCATAGAAGAGTCTCACCCCTTTTCGCATTACTGTTATTTCCTGGAAAAAAAAATATGGATGATTAACTGTTTCTCCTTACAGGAAAGACCATGTGTTTGGGATACGAGGCCCCGAATTGTTGCCACTGCCAGAGCGAACGCTGCGACAACTGCCCTGGTGGCTTTCATAGCACTAAACCGAAATGTCCTTGTTGTAAGTGCGATGACGCGACCTGCAGTAACTGCGACGGAAAACTAGCCTGTGACGATAGCGAGACCCAACCACAAACCTGCTGCGACTGTGAAGACAAACACTGCAGAAACTGTAAAGGCCAATACGATTCGCCTCACTGCAGTTGCTGCAGCTGTGGAAATAGTACAGCATGTGCAGACTGTAAAGGTAAAAAAGTCTGTTCTGGAGAAAAGCCTGCAGATTGCTGTCAATGCGAGGAAGATTCCTGCAGAAACTGCGGAAGATCTGCTATAAAGTGCCCATGCTGCACCTGTCGAGGCGACAACTGTAATAACTGCAAAGGCGAAATGCTCTGTATCGGCGAAGACCCCTCGAATTACTGCCAGTGTCGGGTAAAAGACTGCGAAAATTGCGAGAGAGGGCCAGATAGAAACAGGCCCAAATATCCTTGCTGCATCTGTAATACTGAAAATTGCGACAATTGCAACGGACAACTTGTATGTTCCGATGAACCTCAACCCAACACTTGTTGTCAATGCCAAGACGATGGATGCCAAAATTGCAAAGACGAAGTCGATTTGCCTCATTGCGATTGCTGTGAATGCGGTAGCGACCCGGATTGTGACCGATGCAATGGAAAACAAGTCTGCAAAGGAGAAAACCCTTCAACTTGCTGCAAGTGCGAAGATCCGGACTGCAATAACTGTGACTCAACGCGTCCACACTGCACTTGCTGTAAATGCGAAACTGCGAACTGCAATAACTGCAAGGGTCAGGAGCTATGTGTCGGCGAAAGCGCTCCGAACTGCTGCCAATGTCAACAGAAAGATTGCTCTAACTGCGAACAAGGGTCGAATAAGAACAAGCCTAAATGCCCGTGCTGCAATTGTGACGATGTAGCGTGTCACAACTGCGACGAACAGCTTGTTTGTGACGACAGCCCTACGAAACCCTCTTCTTACTGCACTTGCCATGGCGAGAAATGCGAAAATTGCGAAGGCGAAACGAATCTGCCCCGTGTTAACTGTTGCAATTGCAATGAACGAAGATGCAGTAATTGCAATGGCAAGGAAGTCTGTGATGGACAAAACCCCGATCCATGCTGTAAATGTGAAGATGAACACTGTAGCAACTGTGGTGAGTTGGAACCAATTTGTCGCTGTTGTACTTGTAAGGACCCGTACTGTAATAATTGCAAAGGCGAGCGATTATGTAGTGGCCAAAATCCTCCCAATTGCTGCCATTGCCAGGACAAGGAATGTCTCAACTGCGAGAAGGGAGCACAAAGGAATAAACCTCAGTGCAGCTGTTGCTCCTGTGACGACGAAAGATGCGATAATTGCGACGGTCAGATCGTTTGCAGCGGCAATGTTAGACCGAAGACGTGCTGCCACTGCAGGAGACAGGACTGCGAGAATTGTCAGCATGAAGACGATTTACCATTTTGTCGATGCTGCCAATGCGACGACCCAAGGTGCGACAACTGCAAGGGTGAAAGAGTCTGCGAAGGAGAAAACCCCCATCATCCCTGCAAGTGTCAAGACCGAGAATGTTCGAATTGCAACTCCACCCGCCCATACGAGCCTTGTTGTAATTGCCGCGATTCCAACTGTAACTCCTGCAGAGGTAAGGAGGTCTGTCGAGGAGACGAGCCTGACAATTGCTGTCAATGTCGTGGGAAGGAATGCGAAAATTGTAAAAGTGGCTCAAACAAGAACAAGCCTTTCTGCAAATGCTGTCTCTGTGAAAACGCTGCCTGTCATAACTGCGATGGTTACATGGTTTGCAAAGACAGCAGAGATCAACCTTCGGATTACTGCGAATGCTACGATGAAGACTGCGACAACTGTGAACACGAAGACGACTTACCCCACGTCAGATGCTGCAAATGTCACGAGGGATCGGGTTGTGGAAATTGCAACGGTAGATTCACATGCCCTGGGGAAAATCAGAATAATTGCTGCCATTGTGAAGATTCTGCTTGCTCCAACTGCGACGGGTCACGTCCCAAATGCATGTCGTGCTGCAGGTGCCAAGAACCGGACTGCAATAACTGTAAAAGCAAAAAACTGTGCACGGACGAAAATCCCTCGAACTGCTGTCAATGTCGTGGAGAAGACTGCGCGAACTGTAAAGAAGGCTCGAACAAATACAAACCTCAATGCCCTTGCTGTAAATGCACCGACCCCGATTGCGACAATTGCGATGGAAAGTTTGTGTGCGACGATAGCGATATTCCACCTAAGACCTGCTGTCTCTGTCAAGGAGAAGGCTGTCAAAACTGCAAAAACGAAGATACTTTGCCCCACTGTAACTGTTGCGACTGCGGAAATGACAAAACCTGTTCGCAGTGTGACGGTAGGCGGATTTGTGGTGGACAAGATGGCGTGGATTGCATCAAATGCGACGACCTCTATTGCACAAATTACGCTTCCACGAAACCCATTTGTGCTTGCTGCAAATGTGAAGGTTCTAGCTGTAGCAACTGCAAAGGCCAGGAAGTCTGCACAGACGAACAACCAAGCAATTGCTGTCAGTGTCACACGGAAGACTGCAAGAATTGTAAGGAAGGGTCAAACAAGGACAAACCTCTGTGTAAATGCTGCCAATGCGAAGACGGCATTTGCAACAACTGTGACGGAAAACGCGTGTGCGACGAAAGCAGTCCACCACCGGACACATGTTGTCGATGTGAAGAAGGAGATTGCGAAAATTGCGAGAAGGAAGACACCTTACCTCACTGCAGCTGCTGTAAATGCCAAAATCCTCAATGCGCCAATTGCAAGAACAAACGGATCTGTCACGGAGAAAATGCTAACAATCCTTGTAAATGCGATGATTCGCATTGCTCAAACTGTGACGCTTCCCAGCCACATGAGTCTTGTTGCACTTGCGTAGATGCCAACTGTAACAATTGCAAAAATAGGGAGGTATGTAGAGACCAACTGCCTCCAAACTGCTGTAAATGTCACGATAAGGATTGCTCAAACTGTGAGCAAAGTACGAATAAAAACAAACCTTATTGTAAATGCTGCATTTGCGAAAACTCTGCCTGTCATAACTGCGATGGCGAGTTGGTTTGCAAAGACAGCGTACCTCCTCCATCTGAATGCTTTGAATGCTACGATAAAGACGACAAGGATTGCCAAGATGAAGGCGACTTGCCCTACTGCCACTGTTGCAAGTGTCAAAGCACTTCGAACTGCGACAATTGTAAAGGTAAACTGACATGCCCTGGGGAAAATCCGACTGGGTGCTGTTCATGTGAAGATTCCCACTGTACGAATTGCGACAGTACAAGTCCTCAATGCTTATGCTGTAGATGCCAAGGATCCAGCTGTAGTAACTGTAAAGACAGGCAACTCTGCGAGGATCAAAATCCCTCTAACTGCTGCCAATGTCACGGAAAGGACTGCGCTAACTGCAAAGAAGGCTCGAACAAATACAAACCTCAGTGCCCTTGCTGTAAATGCACCGACCCCAGTTGCGACAATTGCGATGGAAAGTTTGTATGCGACGATAGCGACATTCCACCTAAGACCTGCTGTCTCTGTCAAGGAGAAGGCTGTCAAAATTGCAAAAACGAAGATAACTTACCCCACTGCAATTGTTGCGACTGCGGAAATGACAAAACCTGTTCGCAGTGTAACGGTAGGCGGATTTGTGGTGGACAAGATGACGTGGATTGCGTGAAATGCAATGACCCCTACTGCACAAAGTACACTTCCACGAAACCGATTTGTGCTTGTTGCCAATGTGAAGGCTCTAGCTGTAGCAATTGCAAAGGCCAGGAAGTCTGCGCAGACGAACAACCGAGCAACTGCTGTCAGTGTCACACGGAAGACTGCAAGAATTGTAAGGAAGGGTCAAACAAGGACAAATCGCACTGCAAGTGTTGCGAATGTAACGATAAAGACTGCAGCAACTGTAAAGGAAAGCGGGTGTGTGACGACAGTACACCACCTCCCGATACTTGCTGTGAATGTCACGGAGAAGATTGCGGAAACTGCGAAGACGAAGACAATCTTCCGCACTGTAATTGCTGTGACTGCGAGGGTGACTCTGCTTGCGCCAAATGCAAAGATAAGTTCGTTTGTGGTGAACAAAGTACCGATTGCTGTAAATGTACCAATCCTGGCTGCACCAATTGCAACGCTTTGGAGAAAAAATGCGGTTGCTGCACTTGCAAAGGAGCCAACTGTAACAACTGTAAAGGTAAGGACCTTTGCAGTGGTGAGCAATCCTCAGACTGTTGCAAATGTCTTGGAAACGACTGCGCGAATTGCAACAACGGTACAAACAAAAACAAACCTAGATGTCCTTCTTGCTGCAAATGCATCGACGCCGATTGCGACAACTGCGACGGACAGCTAGTTTGTGAAGACAGCGACCCGCAACCAGCCACTTGCTGCCTGTGCAAAGATGACGGGTGCAAAAACTGTTTATCAACCACCACTATCCCACATTGCAATTGCTGTGACTGCGCAGACGGAGCATGCGCCAACTGTAATGGCAAGCGTGTTTGCGATGAGAAGGTTCCAACAAACTGTTGCACATGCGAGGACCCCGACTGTATGAACTGCGACGTGACAAAACCTATTTGCCCCTGTTGCGAATGCAATGGAAATAGCTGTAGTAATTGTAAAACTAAGCAAGTATGTGCCGCTAATGAGCCCCCAAATTGCTGTCGTTGTTTGAGTAAAAACTGCGACAATTGCAAACAAGGCTCTAACGCAAACAAGCCTCGATGTGGGTGCTGCAACTGCGAAGATGCGGAGTGCGCAAATTGTGAGGGAAGACGTGTATGCATCGACAGCCCCTTTCAACCACAAACTTGCTGTCCCTGTCAAGGGAATAGTTGCCCACACTGCGACGGGAACTTACCGCTTTGTGCTTGCTGCGAGTGTGGACCTGGTTCACCATGTACGGCGTGCAATGAAAAATTTGTATGCGGTGTTAAAAAACCTGATGATTGCTGTACGTGTCGTGACTCTGATTGCACAAACTGCGATGGTATTGATAAACCGAAATGGCCTTGCTGTTTGTGTCACGGTGAATCTTGCAACAATTGTAAGGGGAAAGACTTGTGTCAAGGTGAGCCTGCAACATGCTGCCAATGCCGTGGCAAGAATTGCGCCAATTGTAACAACAATGCGAACAAGAATAAGCCCCGGTGCCCTTGCTGTGAATGCGACGATCCCACGTGTCGCAACTGTAATGGAGAATTGGTATGCGACGACAGCAATCACAAGCCTGACGACTGTTGCGAGTGTCAAGGCGAGGGTTGCCAGAATTGCGAAAATGACGTAGATCGGCCACACTGCAGTTGTTGTAAATGTGCAAGCAGCAGTGACTGTAATAACTGTAACGGCAAGTTTACCTGTGACGGAGACGAGCCCTCGAACTGCCACAAATGCACCGACCTTGACTGTTCCGGTAGCGACTCAACGAAACCACGGTGTTCTTGTTGCAAATGCGAAGACCCGAAATGCAATAATTGCAAAAATAAACGACTATGCAGCGGCCAACAGCCTACTGACTTCTGCCAGTGTCACGGTAAAAACTGCGCGAATTGCGATAAAGGGTCGAACAAGGGCAAACCCAAGCGAGAATGTTGCTCTTGCGAAACCGAATCGTGTGACAACTGTTACGGCGAACGTGTTTGCGATGAAGTTAATATCAAGCCACCGGACTGCTGCCAATGCCATGGAGAGCAATGCAAGGACTGCGAAAACGAAGATTCTTTGCCCCACTGTAACTGCTGCAGCTGCGAAGGAGACTCAACTTGTAGCAAATGTAATAATAAGCACCTTTGCGATGGAGAAAAACCCGATAACTCTTGCACGTGCACAGACGAAGTTTGTTCAACTTGCGATTCATCTGGTCCAAAAATTCCCTTTAAATGTTGCAAATGTCAAGGGAAAGATTGTGTTAATTGCAAAGGTAAGACACTGTGCAGCGGGCAAACTCCATCCGATTGCTGTCGATGTCGTGGAAAGGATTGTGTGAACTGCAAAAACGGGGCGAACAAAAATAAGCCTATCTGTCCTTGTTGCGAATGCGATGGGGAAGACTGCCTAACAAAGTGCAAGGGACAACTCTTATGCAAAGAAGTTGACACTGCTTGCTGCCAATGTCATGATGAACATTGCACCAACTGCGAGGGCGAAGATTCCGTGCCGCACTGCGATTGCTGTGATTGTAAAAACAGCAATACGTGCAAAGACTGCAACGATAAAATGGTGTGCAAAGGAAAGAAAACGGCTGATTGTTGCCAATGTACAGATTCTGACTGTACGAACTGCGAAGGTTCAACTCCTAAATATCCCTGCTGCAAATGTCAGGGCTCAAGCTGCGCTAATTGCATAGGTGAGGTAACCTGTAGCGATCTGGAACCCTCCAACTGCTGCAGATGTGAAGGAAAGGACTGTGTGAACTGTGAGAACGGATCAAACAAAAATAAGCCGAGATGCACATGTTGTGAATGCGACGATACATCCTGCCAAAACTGCGCCGGAAAATTCTACTGCAAAGACGTAGAGTATACACCTGTTCACTGTGTTTGTCAAGGCTTAAATAACTGTAAAAACTGCGATGATGAAGACGATTTGCCTCGACGTAAATGTTGCCAGTGTGACAAAGACGACACGACATGTAGTAGTTGCGCTGGCGAAGATCTATGCGACGGACAAGACTCCGTCGACTTTTGCGACTGTAAAGACGACGAATGCACTAACTGTGATGGTCCAAAACCTCGCCGTCGCTGTTGCCGCTGTACAAGTAGCAATGATTGCAACAATTGTAAGAAGAAAATTTTGTGTAAGGGTGAAGATACCAGTAGCTGTTGCAAGTGTACAGGCAAAGATTGCGTGAATTGTAACAGCGGAGCAAATCGGAACAAGAGCCGCTGCCCAGTGGATGATTGAAGCTCACAAGATGCCCTCTAATTTTCGAGAACCCTCCAGTCGGATAGTGGAACTGAAGAATACAAAATGTGAACGCCTTATCATAAAAAAAACACAAATTGTATTGCATTAAACATCGTTTTTGTTGGACGAAACAGTGTCAAAGCTTCTCCTTAAATGTTCCAATGCTTTATTTCTTGTGTTACGTTTTCACCACATTTGCTTTCCCATTCAACTGTATATGTAGTTTTTACCATTCAATAAACAAGTGCATACCAGCAAATGTCATGTACGGGAAATGCCTCAACTCTTATTTTATTCGTTAGCCCTTCGTTCAAGTGCGCGTAAATTACAGTAACATGCTAAATTGCAAATCTACCGTATTGTCTTAGTAGCCCCTATCCGAAACGTGACTGTCGAGACGTAATTATAGATGCCAACGCTAAGGCAGTATCCATCGCATAAACCGCATCACGCCAACCATTTGAGGGTTTGCTATTGCTAATAGACGTAACTTCTTAGATGTACCATTAGTTGCTTGCTTTCTGGAGATAAGCACGTATAAGTGCTTACATGAGCGAGCCAAATGTCCCCAGAGCAATGTGCAAACAAAATTCGAAAGAACTTAAGTTACCGACATCGAGTTCTATAGTTAACTTTATGATAAAGACACTTGTAGTCACGATACTGGTGTCAGTTTGCAAGCGAAAGATTGCCTATTTCCTCTGATTGCGTAATAGGCTCTTGCTTAAATATTATGACACAGACGGCGGGAGTGTTAGTAACTTAAGAATGAGCATCGCACTCACAATCGTTAATAGTACAGTTACAAATTCCATCTACGCCGGGACAAAAAATAAAAAAACTGCCAATAGGGAAACAATTAACCTTACATTGAGTTGGGAATACTTCAAGTTAGCTTTGTGAAAATACTTTAAATTTTGCTTAACTCAATTTAATTAGATTTAACTTGGATCACGCTGTGATTTTTCTTTAAATGATATGACTTAAGAAAACTGTTTTATTGACTGGGATATTCCTGAAACGAGCCGATAAAAAATTTCACTTGCAAAGCTTTTGAGATTTTAATACAATGTTACGTAGTATTCAGATATTAAGTTTTACCACTTAACCGACACACGTTTCTGCTTGATTGCTTGTGTTTAAAAAGCTCAAAGAAAGCTGAATCTGAACACGAAAACTCTGAAATAACTTAACAAAGGAATAGCTTTGCCTCAAAGATAATATATTTTTTAAACGGAGTTTAATTGCGTTATGTCAGATCTCCCGATATTTTCGCATGAAGGCATCAAATATACAATGACAACGTAAGAACTTGCCCTAAATTTTGAAAAAAAAAAATTCTTTACAAAATTTGACGTCCGGATACAATCAATACTGAATCTTTCTAAAAGTTACACAAGGTTTATGCTCGTGCTTACAGTTAAAAAAAAAAGAAGAGCTCCTCGTGTGACGACGAACTAACACTGCGCAAATTTACAACTATATTTTAGAACCATAAGTTGTGGCTATTGGCGGAAGCATACGCAGTTTATGTGAAAAAAAAAATAATACAAATAATATCATCACCGTAAATATCACTACATCCTAATTCGATAAAACCTAATCTTTGCACATGGAGCCCGTCTCCTACAGGTAAAGCCCAATAATTTAGCCACAAGTCAGACAGCTGCACAACGTTTGATAACCACTATACGCAAATGCAATGACAAAAAGGGATTATGACGTTTAATGGACCCTTTATTCCACGGCAGTTCCAAAAGGCATGGTTTCGTTTTCCAATCCACGAATACGTATTCGTGAATTTCAAGCCGTTCAAAGACACTTCTCGGTTTGTTTCGAAACCATCATAACTCAAGCTCTTTTCCGCCGTGTTCTTAGGATCTGCTAGGAACATGCGGACATATCGGAAACGGTGCCAGCGCAACCACCCCTGCATGTCGGCAAAGCAACCACCCTTTCAATATGACTTCCTTTCGCACGCGTCTGCAGCATCCCCAGCGTCCCGTTGCTTCCTTTCCTCCTCCACCTCCCGCCTAAGACGTCTCCAGCAATCTTTAAGCCAAATATAAACTTTTTCCCCGTTCTCCCCTTGTACCACCACCGTGCAAGAAAACCACATGTGTGTGCTTCCAATTTTGCCCCCTTCTGTGCTGTTGATGATGGTAGGCTACTGTACTCCCAGCCTCCGAAGTTCAAGAAGCTAAAAGACGGCAAAAGGGCATAAGGCACGCACATCCCCTCACAGTTCTAACCCTGCTTTAAATTTAGTAAGCGGTCGACGTTTGCCACCACTAGAAACTGACTTCAAGACGTTCAGTCCGCAACAAGTCGACGTCGTCAGCGCACGAGTCAAAAGAACAAGTTTCCACCAGGACTAGTCTTAATGGTTGAACCCCACTTTACTACTTAGTGTTCAGTGTCTACTTTAAATCGCTCCGTGAATCCAATTCCCAAGGAACTATATCCCAGAAAAAAAAATGCCGAAATCTTTCTTGTTTACCCATCGAAGATACGATCTTGACAGCAACACAGGTAAAATAAAATTATTTATTCTAGACTACCAACATGGATAGTGTCTGTGCCACGAATATTACAAGGGATTTATAGAAACAGGTCACCTGTCTGGTGACACCGTGCAATAAAACTTAGTGATTCAGGCCTGTGGGCAATTGCCAAAAGAGATCACTTCTTTTTTCTAGCATGCAAGATTGCGTTTGCTTTAAGCCCTATCTAGGATAGTAACCGTGAGTCAGAAGGCTTAAAATACACCGGCGCAAGCTTCCAGAATCGTTTGTACACCTCTACACAGCGAAAGCGCTCTCTTTCACTAATTTAAACACAATAAACGCTACCAAGAAATGGCGCATAAAAACGCTCTTGGTTGGATTAAAATTACTTATTTATAGAGTACCTTCTATGCTACTAAGTCTGTCGTAAGTGCTTCAGCTGCCAAAACTGTGAATATTTGTCAGGACAGTATGAACAGTTTTCTCACTCTTTTTCACAGTAGCTTGAAGTTCAACGGAAAAGTGTAGATCATGAGATACTATAGCAAATTCGAATTATGGACTACAGATTGATTTACACAACCTGTTCTATACTTGTTTACACAATGTGTTAAATATTCCACTTTCGTACGTAAATAATTCACTTTAGTAACGAAATCTTGCACGTTTCATAGTTTTTTGCTCGCGTTCCTTCTTATTTAAAGGAATTTTTGTAATATAATAAGGAACTCCAGTTTGTATCAGTCCTAAGAATTCCGACAAAAGGTTCCGCTCACAGATTTAGCAAACTTGAGCAAAATATATTGGTCAGAACCACCTGTCCGCCTTGAAAGTACTTATGCCAAGCGGATCAGCAGGTGGCTTTTTGGCACAAAATCTTCTATCGAATCCGTAAGCCAGCAGCCAAATAAGCTAAGTTTAGCTCATAGAGGCTGGACGTGGGGGGCCCCACACGAATGCTTACAAGTGAGATCCCCCGCTATCTACCCTGTGAGGCTGTGTGGGAGGCCTTCATCTTTTGCTTTTAGTCTCAGCTTGCCTCTCTACAGTACATGCTCTTTTCAACAGGACGAGTGTCAGGGAGTCCGCAGATCCCAAGCGAAGCTTTCCTCTATGAGCTCAACCTAACGGATAAGTTGAAACAAACGCCTCCTAAGAAGCGAGCTAAAACTTTAGCATTGAACCAAATGCTACTACAGCAATCGCCCGTATCAGGCTCGCCGGTGCCTAGTTATTCGCCAGAGCGCCCTACGACAACGGATATTTGCCATGTAATCAGCAATACCGTACCCGTTTCGGGACCTTCCCCAGCCATGCAAGACGAACTGTTCAACTTAAGGCAACTAGCTGACATCAGTCTGGCTGCAGCCGCGGCTTTGGTGCCGGGATCGACAATAACCGGCGCTCGTCGAAGTCTGATGGAATCCTTCCACGACACCGGCGATTCATTCAGTAACCTCGATGTTCCCCTAAACCTTAGCACACATGATACGATAGAAACGACGGCTATCCTAACACCTTCGCCTTCTGCTTCGCCTTCACCTACCAATTCACCAGCCTGTTCCCCTTCCCCTAAAGCCTATTCCGATAATAGCGCGTCACCCTGCAAGCAAAGCTACGAAAGTATTGCGTCGTCTGACGATAACTCCACGGAAATGCCTTGTAATCTGTCTGTAAGGCCTGCCAGCAATAAGGCAAGCCACACTCACGCCAAAGCAGAACATAGTCACGTCTGCCCTGATTGCAACAAAAGCTACAGCACCTCGTCCAACTTGGCCCGGCATCGCCAAATCCACCGCTCACCTGCTGATCAAAAGGTAACATATTTGATTTCTATATCAATGCTCTTAAGCGAAAGATTGATGAGTGGTGACCATTCACTAACTTCCATGCTTTCCAACAGGCCAGGAGGTGTCCTCACTGCGACAAGGTGTACGTCTCTGTTCCAGCGTTTTCGATGCATGTGCGCACCCACAGCCAAGGCTGCAAGTGTCCTTTCTGCGGCAAAGGCTTCTCCAGACCTTGGCTTTTGCAAGGTCACATTCGTACTCACACAGGTATTGTCTATTCATAGCCCTTGGCTGCACCCGATTCTAACATTTCTGCGTATCCTTACGGTAGGCGAGAAACCGTTCCGATGCCACGTCTGTGACAAGGCGTTTGCCGACAAGTCCAACTTGCGAGCTCACCTGCAAACGCATTCCAATGCCAAACCGTTTACCTGTCAACGTTGCGGCAAAGCGTTTGCTCTCAAGTCGTATTTGTACAAACACGAGGAGTCGTCTTGCATGCGTCTGGCGCGTGCTCAAGCCACGACGGCAGACTGAGCTAATCTAGCGAGGGGAACCATGTGTGCCCAAAAAATACCCTGTACTTTTGTTTTCCTTATAGTCGTCTAGTTTTGTCAAATGGAAGATTATTTCAACCAAAGATGAGTTATCTTAGTCATTTCATTGTCGAAATGTTGTCGCCATGTGTTCGACACTTCATTAGCCTATCTAGTGCCATTTTCTTAGGCTGGCATTTCCTATGAACAAAAACTCGTCCTTCTGTTCAGTGCCTTAGGAGAGCAAGAAGCCCTTTCCACCGTCTTTAATATGTAAAAGTGTCTAAAATTGTTTGTCCTTCTCCCTTTTCGTAATATGTCCGTGCAGCTACTTTAGCAACCAAAGATAAGTGCAAAGCTTGTTGAAACCTACAGATCATACAAGTTAGGGACCACGTAGCTTTGAAGGATCTGAAATCCGCGACCGAAGGCTCCGTTTTAGCTGTATTTCTTCCCGTTATGCACAAGTCAAAATTATTGCTTCCAAGTTAGGCATCATTCCCTATCTCAAGATTATCCAATAGATGTTGATAGTACTTAAAGATATAAGGAATTGTATAGCTGAATCGAAGGTGCTGTATTTTAAAAGCGTTTTTATTAAGTGAAATCTATGTCATGTGCGCGTACTTGAAGAAAAGAATATGGTGTCAATGAATACGTATGCCACAATTATTGAACATGTGCCTTTTGAGATGGCAAAAGTCCTTACACATGGCAGCTTTACTTACTACATGCATTACGCTTTTGTTTGATCATAGTGAACTATTTTGCATGGTATTTATTATCGTCTAGCTGCGTTGCATGATTTTGTACCATACTTTTTAGAGTAAATTGTCGCTTGACAAGTGCTATTTATACTGCCACAGACCTTTTGTAAAATTTGGAATAAAAATAAACACAAATTAGAAACCAGTTTATGTCCAGACTCTTTCTCAAGGATTGGATTACTCAAGGATATTATTAGGACATTCCTTCATTGTTTGACGAACTTCCACCCAACAGGCGGCAGAGCAGATGCCACCGGATGTTGTGCATTCTTGGTTTAGCTATGTAACGGTGAGTGCGACCCCCTGTTTCATTACTGCAGCCTGTAAACTAGCGTTGCTTCAAGACGATTTTTCACCCTTCGTTCACGGGAGTGAACCTATCCTCATGTGAAAGAGTCACACAGAAGCGACGGATTACGAACAGACAGCAAGAAGGAAGGGGAAAATCTCTAGAAGGAAGCCTATATTTAGCAAGTCTTCCTCCAAATGAGACTACCTAAATAGAGCATTACGCAGTCCGCAAACTAAACTTTTCTGTATGTCTCTGTGGAGAGAGACGCGTGTGTGGGGTAATGTGTGAGCACCTCGACGGCACACGCCAGGAATTCCCTTCTTTGTGCGCGCTCTTCCTCAAGGACACAAACTGTTCACACATGGGGGGAGGGTCCGGCAGTGGGAAGCGGAGTGAAACAGCACAAGCTAAGATCCAGACAGCATCGGGCACACGCCACTGGCTTTGACAGTGCTAACACGATCAAGTGACAAAACATTCCCTTTTTTGAAGGTCCATGTGTGACTATGTTAGATGGTAAGCTTGGGGTGGTAGGCAGGAAGGTGGAGGAAGTTCAGATGCTTGGCAGCTTTAAAAAGACATGTAATTCGGCGAACCGTCCTTATCGATAAGTAAATGATAGGAAGTAGAGCTTCTCAACTGTTTAGCAAGACTAAGCTTGTTTGGGTCCCCCTTTTTTTTGTGAACCAGTTTCGTTAAGCTCACACGGGGTCAATTTCTGGCAGGTTCCGGCCTGACTTAACTTTTTCAGAGATCTGACCGGGATAAGAGCATGTGGGAATGGCCTGTACATCTCCCGTCTCATGGTGGTAAGCAAGACGGCCGAAAGACATAGACGGAGAAAATAGCTTCCTTCCGTTATCCCGACTTCCGCTCCAAGATTCCATCCCACTCGAGCTGCTGTTCCGTCTGCTAATCCCCACCTCATCCCCACCTCGCGCAGAAACTCGCATCGTCAAGCTGGGACCCGCTAGATTATTGCACATATGGTCCTCAGCCATCAACGCCCCAATGTGTTGCTTCAAAGCAGCACGCACTGCCAACAGCAGGGCAAAACAGTGTTGCAGCTGCTGCTCGGACCACATTGCACAATCCGCTAATGAATGACGAGCAACTGCGACTGGAACTTATTCACCCGTTCCTTATGACCCAGAATCAAAGGGGAATTTCCGGCAATTTGCCGTGACAGGATTTCTACGACTACTTTAATTCTTTTATTCACAGCAATTTTACTCGCTGATATCACGTAATCTGAAATGATTATCGCTATAGACCAGAATCTTGCGAGATCGTAGGATTCAGAATTTTTAATGTCATTGTGAAAGGCAAGGAGAAGGTTCGGCACAAATAATTCAGACGCACCTTGTTTTATTTCCTGTTAAATTCATAAGCAATTGCCCGAAAACTTTACTAAGCACAAAACGTTCCTCGGGGGAAATTGTCCTTACCTTCTTATGTGATCCCTAGAGACCAGCGGTCGGTAGACCTGTTTCTGTAGCACGTGGTACAATCGGTCAGTTTACCCCTGGTTCCTCGTCTGCCAACTCCCCCACCCGTCTGCTTCAGGAGCCCAAGATATTGCAAGGGAAAAGACTATTAGAAAAGTGTCGAAATGTGTCGAAAAGTGCAGCAAAGTAATGAGACTAACATTCATTGGCTATTCGTAATAAACGGTTCGAAATTAAAAACACTGTTACCCTGTAAAAAACTAAGTTTAAATAAAGAGTCATCAATGAACGATGCACACTGAAACAAATGATAAAAAGCGCTTGTGACTGGTTGGGACTCACATTTAGGTAAACTGTAATACTTAGAAAAGTGAACGAGAAATGGTACTCTGTATTTATTGGAAGACGCTGAAAGTCGAAAAAGATTCACGACCTCGATAAATAAACCGATATCCTTAATCAAAGTTAACGGTTACCCAACCAAGGTATATAGGGTAATTACTTGTTCGACAGTTCGGGCTATTCAAAACAAAAGCTGTTCATTTCGACGTGAATTTGCCACAGCAATTTTGTAATATCTTGTGCACACTGTCAAGGTATTGTACAAAAACTGCTATAATCTGACTGCCTTTTTCCACTGATTTACTTTCCCGTAATTCTTTGAGTAATCCACATGCTAACTCACGGACTGTATGACCACAGCGTCAAAATCAGGTATTAACACTAATACCATGTCTCCAATGAACAAATTGTAAATGAATTTGCTCTCTTATCAAAGTTTTTGCTAGAGTTACTTGGTACTACTTCGTAACCACCCTTTACCGTACTGGTCCACAATAGTTTGCGGCCATTACACAAAATCGTCTATTAGAAAGCTTCATTACCCAATGTATTTAAAAAAAAAAAAACTTAATTTTAATATTACGGTATACTTAGCCGGCGAATGGCAGAATACAAGACGATTTAAAAGAAAATCAAAATTTGTTCATGAGATCTTATTCCTAGCGTCTAATGCAGATTATTGATATTTTCAATTAAATGTATTTAACGCATTTTTTAGAAAAACCTCACAATTAAGCTTTTCTGTGAAAAAATCATTCGGAAATTTCAGTTGAAGGTTCATTGAAGCCATTTCATTCTTTTCAATCAAAACTTCAAATATGTTAATCAGTGATGGACATTCGTGTGAAAATTTTATAAGCTTCTCACGAAACTGTACCAAAACTAAATAGCGGAACTGATTTCTTTTTTCGCCCAAAAATAAGTTAAAAGGTATTTTTGTGCACAGTAAAAACTAACTTTTGTGCACGCTTTTCCATAAATAGCCAGCATTGACCTGAATCATAGATGTTTCGCAGGAGCCAATAGACTCGTCACAATCGCCATAACTAGTGTTAGTCACAACGAGGTACTGTTATATAGGCCTATAGGTCTACGTGAAAAAGTGTCCACCTGTGCCAATCTGAACACAGCGAAAAATGCTGTAAGTGAATACGATTTTAAGAGACGCGGCTTGTGCAATAATGTAATGTATACAAATTACGATCCTTCTATGGACAATGAATTACGGAAGTCATCTCCACAGAATTAGCCTTAAGAATCTGTCTAGCGAATCTCCTAGAGCAGTGGTGCCCAAACTACGGCCCGCGGGCCATATCCGGGCCGCGAAGGTGCCTCATACGGCCCGTTCATTTATACCGCTCATGTGTATCACTGCATAATTTCATTTTTAACGTCGGCATGATTCTGGCGAAACCGGAACATTCAGGCCAGCGAGATTTTATATCATGTCGCGCGCGGCCCTCGGGTGAAAAAAGTTTGGGCACCACTGTCCTAGAGTAATCAAATCTTTTCAATGAATAATCGAGATCTCACTTAAATCGAGATGAATTCCGAAGCGACAAGCGAGTAAAAAGAAAATAAAAAAGATCTAAGATATTATCATATATTTTCGCCTAGTAATCATTGTAGATAGACGCAAAAAGAGGTAGGTCAGACGTAGATCTAGCTTCATTGAATGGCCTACTCGCTTCCTCAGTTTCCAACTGAAACGCTCAAGGCGGTAGATCTAGGCGCAGTAACGGAAACTGACAGTTCCGCTTAAATGTCCAAGAAGATTATCAAAACAACAACCCTCGCTCCCCCTCCTCCTAAAATCACGTAAAACTTACCGCGAAACACATACACGCAAAGAAAACATAACCAGAAAAGGAAAACACTTGACTTGCATATTCTGGTAATGTAAACCAGTGTTGCCAGATTTTTTTCGGCCCAGCAAATCAAACTGATGAGAAAAAGAGAGCAAAATAAACTACTGACCAGAAAAACAAACCAAAAATACACCAACACTTGTTTTGTCTTAGCAACTCAATTATTTTAATACGTATTGTAATACACAAAAATCAATTATAGGTTTATATTTTCATTGAGACTATTTTTTCGCACTTTAGCTAATTCTGAAGAACAGAAAAGACACGTGTTCTTACACGTCACAATTTCTGTCGACAAACTGTGATAACTTTAAAGTTACAACAAAATTACCAAATAAGCAGCTTCAAGTATAAGGCGTCGTGCAATCTTGTTTTGTTCACATATATTCCATAAAAAAAACAGTGGCGTCGTGCACTTCAAAAATTGGGGGGGGGGGCGCTTTTGCATTTCTCTTAATAAAAGAGTTAATGAGTTTTAAATGATACCCTTTTTTTCAGGATGGCAAAAATTTTGGAGGGTCCCGGGCCCCCCCGGCCCCATATGGCACGACGCCTCTGTTAAGCTGGGATGACTTACGTGGTACTTGGCCATTGCTAAGCGGAATAAAAGGCTTGTGTTACCGTAAAAGCTGTGCGGTAGCGAATGCTGTGTTCACCGAATTTTTGTTGGCTTTTTATAGGCCTTTCTTGTCCTTGAAAAGTTTGCTTTGTGAGAAGATAAAGGGCGTTGGCCATTATCCCATGCTTTATTAAACATCATTGTTCACGACTGTAACTCCGTTTAAGTTCCGTATTCCCACCCCCTATGTCTTCAACCGTTCAAGTCGTTGAGCTTGAGGTGAGATGAACAGAGGAGTTCCGGGTTCTTTTAAAATTCGTGGAGATAATAAACGTTCTCAACATCGCCAAATTCTTTATCGCCTTTATATAGTATTCAAAAGTGTACTTTTTCGAAACCGTGATGAGTTTCATGTTCCGCGGCAACGCTGCTGTGTTGTGGAGTGTGCTGGGCCAGGTTAAATTTGGTAGTATAGATTCTAGGTACCAAGATCGCTAACCTTGCTGGATCATGAAGTTGGACGGCAAGCAGCAGGGCAAATTGTCTGTCTAAATAGCACGCAGCGAACGAATGTTTCATTTCGCTTACCACTGTTTTGGCAAAAATAAACATTGCAATTGGTGGATCTCATAGTGTCCTGCACGGAAGTATCTGAAAAATGTCCTTAAAATTATACTTCAACCTTCTCAGTGAGAAGAAAACCCTGACGATTGAAGAAGTAGCATCCGACAGTACCTTCAGCGAACTGAAGGCCAAAGTTGCAACAGAAATCAACTCAGATGTAAAGAACCTTGGTAAGAATTTTCTCAACAATTGCACTACTTTTTTGTGTCTTGTTCTCTTCGAACTTCAAAATGCAGTTTTTCTTCACGGCGGAAAACCGCTTGAAGACCATGTTTCATTGGCTAACATAGGCATTACAAGCGGTACCATGATCCATGTCAACAAAAATCAAGAAAAAGGTAAAAAAAATTGTTTGACTGTGTAAAAAAATTCATTATTGCTTTTCTTCGTTGTTAGTTGTTACGAGTACCGTACCGCCTTGTGATACTGCCATCCAAGAAATGGTCCTTGCCTTCCGAACAGCCATGATGAACCCAACTTATGCAGGTTGCAAAACAATACTTATGCAGGTTGGGTAAATATAACTTCTGTATTCAAATATGAAGGAATTTTATTTATTATAGCTCTTGATTCAGTCCGACTTCATCGAAAACATGAAAGTTGCCAGCTCAGGTTTAGCGGAAGATCCCATTGCCCTTGCTTTGTTGTACGATTGGGAATTATTACTTTTGCTGATTTTGCTGATTTCACTACTGCTAAAAAGTAAGAACCCCTCATGCTTGAAGGCTATCTCTGTTTATATAAAAAAAATACATATTTAATATAAATTAGGCTAATTCGTGAGCATCCATGTCTGTTAGACGTCGTATCCGCTATTGCTGCAGCTGTGCATCAGGTACCTGCGACAGGAGGAGCCACAAGACCGTGGCTTGGCGATGAAGATGAGGAAATGGAGGAAGATGACGAAGAAGAAACCGCAGAAGTAATGTGTTGAATTAATACATTAACCCTTTTAATCGCATCAATCAAATCGGTTCCGATTTTTTCGAAAGGGTGGTGCTCGAGGAAGTGGCTTAGCCAATGGAGCCGGAGCCTCTGCGATTACTCGGTCGCAATTATCTGCAGCTTTGGTTGCACTAACCCGCAGTCCTAGAACTTCTGCTCCAGCAAGCGCACCCACAGCTGTTCCTCAACCTGCAGCCAGTTCGTCTACCCGACCTCGTACCTTCATTTCGTCAGAAATGTTCAACGCTGCCCTGTCGCAAGCCATGGCCAGCTTACCGTCCAATAATAATGTAGCTCCTCAGCCTGCTCAGTCTAATACAAGACCTAGTAGTAGCCGTGTGGCCAATGAAGAGGCAGATTTGAGACAGCGGTATGGAACCCATTTGAGTCAGATGAGAGAGTTGGGAATCGCTGACGACAGTCTGAGTTTAAGGGGCTCTACAGTCTACAAATGGAGATGTCCAAGCCGCTGTTAATCTGATTTTTGCGGGATTAATGGGTGATGAATAAGAATGTACGAATGTAACATAAGTGTTGTCCAACTTTTCTCTGTTTGTGCACTGTCGCCAGGGTTGTTCTGCACGACCGCATAACTCGAATCCGATCAAGACCGGACACAAGTCTTTAGCATTGGGGATAACCCCAAGACTGCGAGCCTCGAGACTAACACCACAGATGTTATCGAGACCAGCGGTCTTGGTGTTGTCTGGAAACTTCTGTCTGATTTTGGTCTTGGTCTCGAGCAGTGCAATCATGTAACAACCCTGACAGTCGCAATTACTTCTTATACAGGCATCTTTCGCTTAATGAGACTATCACAATTGCACCGTGTGCGTGTAGGCTACATTGTCGCGCAGGTTTTTCTTTGATCTGTAACAGAAACAGGGAAAAAACAGAAGGAAGGTAAACGTGAGTCAAAGGAGTTTTCCGCAGATCCAGTACAATTGAAGTGAATATTATTTTTTTACTTGAACTACTTTCTCAATTACCTGTTTGAGCTTTTTTTTCAATTACCTTGGTGACAAAAATCATTCTGTAGACTTCGTTTGACTTTAAGGGAAAGACTAAGTACCTCATTTGAACAATGCATTATGTCAGTTGGTATATTGAGAAACTTTTTTTAAAGAAAATAGCTCTATTATCACATATGGCTCTTTTCTCAGGAAATGGGAAAGTTGTTTTTGACTTATTGATGTAGAAAATTTCATAGATTTTGTCAGCGGATCTGAAATGTCATGAATTTTTCATCCACTTTATTCGAATAAATGCAGGTTAAAAGTGTTACGTTCTACTCCTTTTCAAATCCGTTTATTCGTAACTTCAATACAAAATCACACAAAAACACTCTCCTTCTCGTGCTAACTCTTACACTACGCTTACAACAATCCAACTTCACGCTCAAGAAACGCAACCGTCTCCAAAGAAGGTCAGAAAGGAACTCTCCTTTACAGGCTCGGTGCAGGGAATATTCATTCTTACCAACAATGAATCTTAGGATTCAGTGTTGGGTGGCTACGAAATTGACTGTTGGGTAATAACGAACGCCACAAAAGTTAGTTACGAAATTAAATATAAGTAAACTCGCATCCCACTTCAATAGCAAAGTTTGGTTAATAAATTTACATGCAAGTAATTCATTTTCTACAGTTTTGTTAGCACGTATTGATACGTCCTTTTAATGAGCGTAATTGTCATACTAAGTCCAAACGAATATGAATGAAGGTTGTTTGCGTTACACAAGTATTGTTTGTTGCGTAACAAAGAAGGTAGGAATGGAGTTAAAAAAAAAACATTGAGGGAGGCTAATGGAGGCGTGAGAACATGGCCGTACCAGTCTTTTGGCTCCAGGAAGGGTGGTCCATATGCAATTTCTTGGACACTTCGTAGTTGCTCACCATTATAAAGTTAACATTTCGGGAATGGGGGGGGGGGGTAATCCCTATACCCCCTCCCACTGACTACATAGATGAGTGAGATTAACAGATTTGTATTTTACTATTATTAGTAGTAGTTTGAAGGACTAAGAGAAAAGTGCTACAAGTTGTGGAAAATTATACAACATTATTGAAAAATCTACACAAAAGGTGCATTCATATATGTAAAGCAGGTAAAAACGTTGTCCGCCCTGTTCATGTCCAACACTGCTAATGACACTCTAAATACGTTTTTAATATACAAATATACAAACACTGGCTCATCGGCGGGGGGGGGGGGATTTTTGGGCCTACGATATCAATCCCAAAATTTATAAGTAGTGTTTTATTTTTAAGAAAAATAGAAATGCTACATTGAAGTTATAAGAAAAGCAAATGTAACGTGGCTATTTTGAAGCAAGCGAGGGAAGCTTTTATTCAACACGACTGTCCTGGAGTAGAGGAGGAAAGAGACAGCGAAAACAGTTATCCGATTTTTGTTAAAAATTAGAGATGAAACCAGTGGCGTCGTGCACTTCAAAAATTGGGGGGGGGGGCCGATTTTGCATTTCTCTTAATAAAAGAGTTAATGAGTTATAAATGAGTTTTAAATGATACCATTTTTTCAGGATGGCAAAAATTTTGGGGGCCCGGGCCCCCCCGGCTCCATGTGGCGCGACGCCTCTTATAAAAAAAAGCAGCTCAATGAATAGGCAGTGAGCTTTTTCATGTTTCATTATGTGATTTCCGAATAGAGCTGACATATTTTTTAATCGAATCGAAAGTAGAAACCGTTGCCAGTTAACACCACCATTACTCTCCTCTAAGCATAGGCGTCGGAAGTGGTGTGGCAGGTATGGCAAATGCCATACCAAAGAAAACTTTGGTATGGCAAACGTATGGTTTTGCCATACCAATCGAGACATTTTGCCCTACCAATGTTAATTTAAGAATTAACCTTACCTTTTCGTGAACATATGTAGTCTGTGTGTGAGCAATAGGGTAGAGAGATTTGCTGCTCATATTAACCTTACCTTTCGTGCACACCCTCTAAAATAAGCATTCTTTGTTGGTTTCCTGTCTTTTATGAGTTGAGCACAGACCCAGACTCTGACACTTAGTAAGGTTACAGTGGTTTCTTTTTTAGTCCGTTGATTCATAATTTTTCACGCTTTCACACAAATAATACGGCTAGCAGTGGAAACAGGCCAGCATCGCAGCCAGCAAGGGTGAAATTCACTGGTGGAAACGTTGGAGAGCGTGTGTGTGTGTCTGTATCTGTATATGTGTGCAAGTCAAGCCAGATCATCCCAAGAGAAAATTCGCGTTATTGGACAAAGTCCGGTTAGAATTATGCTTCCTCAAGTGTTAAAGATGTGTCAGCTGTACCTACTGTGTCCAGCTTCAACTGCACTCCCAGAACGTTCATTCAGTCTCCTGCGACGTCTCAAGAATTATCTTAGTAGCACAATGTCCCAGGAGCGGATGAACAATCTTCTTATTCTCGCCATGTATGGCGATTTATTGGATCACATTACATTAAATGAAATTGTTAATGAGTTCATCATCAGTGGAGATAGCAAGCGTCGAAACGCGTTTGCTCCAGTTTAATTCCTGAATTTACTCCTCTGTTTCGGCTTTGTTCATTCTGAAAAATGGTTCGCATAAATAAGTGCAAATTTAAATCGGTTAGTAGCAAACACATGTTCTCAGCGTAGGATACATAGATTTCTTGGCATGCGTCAAGAAGTTTACTATTTCAAAGAATGCATATAGTAGAATAGGGAGCGAACCAAGAGCAGAGTTATAACGGAAACTCCAGAAAGAAAACAACTGCTAGCTCAATTAGAACAGAAAAGTGGTAAGAAAATGGCTGCAGCTCCTCGGCTGAAAGGAAATGAGTCTTCTCGTGCAAAGAAAACCTTGTTCAACGGCGCATCTTCTTCGAGTGACGCATAAAAATTCGGAGCTTTAACTTTAAAAACATAATCCAGTGTCAAAATATAACCCAGTGTCCCCCATTTAGTAGCCAGTTTTTTACCTTTCCTTTTTATATTGTTTTGTGTTATAATACATCAATATACGTCTGAAAGTAACAAGGTTTATTTCTGTTTCATAGCTAACCCGAGGTGTGTCATAGTACCCTCCAAGTTCGGGTATTATGACACACAGACGACTTCTGGAAAAACATTTTTATTACAATTAAACGGTTTTCTCGAGGAGTGGGGAAAATTAGCACAAGTACCGGAAAGAGCTCAGTACAGAATAACGTTGGAATAATTGACATTTGTTTATAACTTTTGTAAGAAAAAAGTTTGAGTAAAAAGTGTGTCAAAGCACCCGACTTTCCCCTTCACCTTTTGCCTTTGCCATACCAATCCTGAAGTGCTTCCGACGCCGCTGCCTCTATAATTGCTCATTATTAATTGACGCTGAGACTAATTATAATTATTAGTGTAGACTCCCTCATCCATCAGATCAGAATATGAGCATACAGAGGACAACCGGAAAAGCCTGTTCTTCCGACAAAATGTAAAAATAGATTATACTTTTGAGAAAAGGTCGTAAAATTACTAAAAGCTAAATTTGGAGACTCATTAAGCATTCATTCATTTCGATGAGAATACATTAACTTTATTACATTCTTACATTGAAGTTCGTGTATTAATCAGAATTCACGGGATTTCTCCCAAAGAATTATTTGTCGTGAGAATTTGCGGTTACTGATACTGTACAGATATCCTGGATCAAAGACGTTTTATTTCGAACTATATACGCTGGTTTTACATACAATTTTGTTGGGCAAATCTTAACCAAAACAAACCAAAAATAAACCAATAAACGAAACCAAATTTCCGAAAACCAAGGCCCTAAAAAACAAACCATTTTTCTCATTTTTGTATTGGAAAAAATATCTGGCAACTCTGGTGTAAGCAATATATATATATTCCCGCCGAAACACATCAGCCAATAGCAAAAGGCTTTGTCATGTAACCGTCGAAGGGGGCTTTCAATCGCGATATATAACTTGTCGATATGAGTCGTCTGTTGGCGATCATTAAAAATTTCATAATAAAAAATAATCTTGTTACTTTGCGTACAACTGCCCAGTTCTCACCTCCAAAGTCTTCAGATCTTTCAGGCCAAATGTCCAAAGGTAAGTACGTAAGGAAAGTTTGGAAAAATATCTTAATTGCATTGCCATTTAGATGTTTCGCAAGTTGATGTTAAAGGCGAATGTAGTGAACAGACAGGGTTAGACAGTTCGAAAGAAAGCCCAGCAAAATCTAGAGCAGATCTTCCGGAAGTCGATATACTTCAACGTTATTTTGCCCAGAAACTTGGTATCTCGGATGACAAAGAAAAATACGGAATGGCCAACAAAAAGGTACTCGTAATTTCTGCCATATGAGCCTTTGACAACTTTTCACTTTAAGGTATACCAAGTGCTCGATGACGTTTCCGTGGACGGAATTGTATCCTATATTAAGCAAGCAAAGTGCAAAAATATTATCAGTATGGCTGGAGCGGGAATATCAACATGTAATACATAATAAACTACAGAAGGGAGCACTAACTCTTTGTTTGCCCCTTAGCTGCCGGAATCCCCGATTTCAGGACACCTGGTCATGGCTTATATGACAATTTAGCGAGCTACAACCTCCCATATCCACAGGCTGTTTTTGAAATCGATTTCTTCCGCAAGAAACCTGAGCCGTTTTTCCGGCTAGCGAAAGATTTGTACCCTGGATCGTATAAACCTACCTTGTCTCATTATTTCATAAAGCTGTTAAGCGACAAAGGTTTACTTTTGCGACATTACACACAGGTATTTCGCTAAGCTATGGTAATATAATAATCTAATGTTGCGCATTGCAGAATATTGATATGCTGGAGAGGAAAGCAGGAGTTCCTTCAGAAAAAATCGTAGAAGCACATGGAACATTCCATACGTCTCATTGTCTGAACAAAGCGTGCAATGCGGAATATGACTTAGAATGGATGAAAGGTAGTTCTATAATGTCCATGTTCCAGATAAAAGATGTTTGTTTTTGTATTGCAGAGCATATCTTTAATGACAAGACGCCGTACTGTGTCCAGTGCAAAACTATTGTCAAACCTGATATAATTTTCTTTGGTGAAGAATTACCTACGCGTTTTGGCAAGTTGATGCAAGAAGATTTCATCAAATGCGACCTACTAATCATATTAGGAACATCGTTAGTAGTTCAGCCGTTTGCCTCGCTTGTTGACAGGTATGAAAGCAGTATAATTAACAGTAGCACTGTAGTGCACTAAGAAACGTCTTTCTCCAGGGTACCCAATTCCTGCCCCCGCCTTCTCATTAATCGAGAAAAGGCCGGTAGTATCGACCCGTTAACGTTAGTGTTGGGTTTAACATGTGGACTTGATTTCGATTCATCGGATAACTACCGGGACGTAGCCTTACTCGGTAGTTGTGACGAAGGCTGCTCGGAACTGATCACTAAACTCGATTGGAAGGTAGAACTAGAGCATGTTACGAAAACTCAAGCTTAATGCATCACTATGAATTTCCAGGAGGATCTGAATAAGCTAATGGAGGAACAGGCATCTCCGAACAATACTGTTAACGATTCATCAAAGGAGCCATGAAATGTATCCCGTTATGAATGTCATAAGTACCTGGTTTTTGAGGGTGCTTTAATTTTCTCTTTGAATTTTTTTCCGTCAAAAATTCCATTGTTACATTTGTTGTCGATACTCAAAATTTATTTGTTTGGAAAAAGAAAACAAAAATATAAAGCTTTCAAAGAAGATAGTTTAGCAGCCAGTTAAACCATACATTACAGTTGTATTTGTTATTCTTAACTTGTATAGCGGATTTTGGTTAGCAACGGGCATATCCAAGTGCAGTGATTAGTTGCTGAAAAACGAAATATAATTGCACTTTCAGAGCTGCCTTTTTGGCTAATCTTTTTCGTTTTTTTAGAAACAAAACGGAACCCTGATCGTGTCCATCTCACAATTTTTTTACAACTCCAAAAACAGTGTCGTCGGACAGGAATGCATTTTTGCCTGAAAAATCGAAAACGTTCGGAAATTTACGTTAAAAGCGTCTGCCATTCGAATCGTGCATTTGCCGTATGTGTAAGAGGCGTGAACGGAGGTTCGACCAACTTCCATTGATTCCATTTGTCTCTTGGTTCGTCGCCGTTGAGTTCGTCATTTTCCTTAATACTTTCGCATTGTTGAACCATGGCAATGCTGCAGTAAGGAACTTTATGAACAATCCTGGACAGGTCATGCGCAGATCGCGGTCCCCCACCAACTAGTTGCCTGCTACACGCGTCAACGGTGGAAGCATGACCCACCAATAACACATTTCCTCCTAAATACACATTAGTTAGCCATGACGTTGGAAGCCACAAACATTCTACCTAGGCTCGCAGTGCTTTTAAGTACAGATTGTGATATGTAAAATGACCGCATGTAATACTGCTCACTACTTTCTCTCGAATTGTCCAGTTCTGTGACCGCAATAAAGGGCTTGTATCCGAGAGAAATGTTAAACCCAGCTTGCTGTAACTCCTCTAAACTCATCCATTGAGGCATGACATCTTGGTACCACGCCAGCCATTCAAACAATCCTGGCTCAATACATATCGGCACTTCTTTCTCCAACCCGAGACCTAAAAAAAATAATTTTCATTAGGAACAAAAAAAGAAATAAAGGAGAAAAATATGTGGTAAAAAGATTTAATACTGACCCACGAGAATATTATGGCAGGTCTGAACGCAACGCAGAGCTGGCGAACAGAAGACATGATGAACAACTAAATTCGCACGTTTCATGCCCTCGCCTGTCAATCTTGCTTGAAATTCTCCCATACAAGTCAGGGGGCAGTCTTTGAAAAACGAATCAGGCGAATTGATTCGTTTAGGCACTTGCAATGGCATGTTCAAATCTTTCCGAATATACTGACCTAAAGAAATGCAGTACATTCTGATATCAATGCTGTACCCTATAAATTTTTCATGACTATACCAGCTTCATCGAAACAGTAAGGAATCCAAGAACCAAATGTAAAATCTACTCTTTCTCCATGACGCGCAATGAAAAGCTGCCTGGGACCAGGTAAAGGCAGATTATGAAAGAAAGCTGGCTTGTTCGAAAACATCTAAAAGGACGGCAAAAACCAGTACATGGAGAACGTGTTGAGGAAGTCGAATACTATCTTATCTTCCATTCCGTTTGTTTACCTTTGGTGTAACAGGCTGGACAACCGGTCGTTGTGTCGTAGGTGTTAATTCACTTAACTGCTTCGCATTGTCTAAGTGAACTGTGTTCGTAAGCGTCAAATCTGCTCCTTTTTTCCTATCTGTACAATCAGGGCCTACGCGCTTAGGTTTGCATAAAACTAATGCCCTGCATGAAACAAGATAAGACATTATCAATTGAGCTGCACACTTATAACGACTTCATACTTGTGCAAGGTCCACGCGTCTGACTCAGCCGTGCGTTCTACGTAATTACACGGAATGTAGCCCGTGCAGCCCGTGAGCCATGAAGTTGCCTCAACCCACCCGTCGACCGAGTTCTTGACTGAATCAGGAGCAATATATACGTAATCTCCCATAAGTAATTCCAGTTCGTCTTGCTCACGAGATATGTGAGGGTATAATACTTTATAAACCTACAAGTGCACATCAAACTGATAAAGACGGAAAATAGCATTTTCACTGTAAGATTTTTACATCGTGACCTCCAATCCTGGCGTCCCTAGAATACAAGCGGATTTCCCATTGAGCAGTTGCGTTGGCGTCGATTTGCTTGACTAGAGATTCGAAAGCTGCAAATTGACTTGTCGGAAATTGGTACGCTAGGGTCAAATGTAGTTCTTGATTGTGAGCTTCAGGGATAATAGCTAGAGAAAACAACACGAATGGCATTACAATTAACTACAACATCTTATTTTAATTGAATAAAAAGCCAAAAGCGGTGTAAGTTTAGTAGCGCAAATACAAAAACGGCATATTTGGACACAATATCTTACACCGTTTTCGAGGAAGAGACAATTTGGTGTTCATATAGGAACACCACGGAAAACAGGCAGCTAGAGCTCCCTCGTAGCTTTCTTGGCTATCAGACACGACTGACGAGGCAGCCAGAAAGAAATAACGAAAGGGGAAAGCAAACATTTCAATAAGGTAATTCGACATACTCAGCGCTGTAGCAAGTTAACATTCGGTTTGGTAACGTGCAATGAAAAAATAACCCTACTTGCATTGGAGACTTCCTTCACAAACTGAAAGGCAATTTTCTTCAAAAAGTCGGCATGGTCACCCGCTAGAAAGAACCCCATGAAATTTTGCGATACATATGGCTCCAGGACGAATCGGTCCGGGCAGTTGACAAGATTTCGATCCACCACTTGCTGTAACGCAGCCATTAAGCTCAACACATATTCATCCGGTGCCTTTAAAAGAAAAACCATCGATTAAGGTAAAATCGGTCGATCTTTTCAGGTTGTTTTACTTGGATACCTTAAAGAAGGACACCAATGTAACATGGGGCATGTATGTATGAGCTCCATTATACGAACATTCTTGCTTTGACTTTGTCCAAAATTCCTGCAGCTGCTCTAACAATGGACCTGTTGGGCAAGCATAGAGAATATACTCCCTAGGCTGATGGTCATCTAAAGTCGGATCATTCACGTGTGCAAGCAGCCAATCGGATCCGAGCTGAACTCCCCGATGCCCAGTTGCCGCCAATGCTTTTTCCCTACAACCACAACAAATAGTTTCCGCACTGCTTTTTATGAAGAAGAAAATTATTATTACACTCGGTGTTTCGGAAAGCCCATCTGCAGTAACACCTGCAAAGGAGTAAGGTTTTGCCTCGTTAATTTAGTAGGAGTGGAATTTTTTCGGGGCGGCAGGGCAGCCATCGTATTTTTGTGTTGATAAACAGGTACTTTACTATCAAATAAGAACTTGATTTAATGGATAATCCTTACAGGATTAAATAATCAAACATTAATTCAGATAAAAACTAAAATAATTAATGGAAAGAAAAAGCTGTTGAAAATACATAAGGATGGAAAGCTCTGATTTAATCAAGTGATCGAAAAGTTGTTTAGTAAACCAAGTTCAAGCATCATGGCCGGTGTTTTGTTCGAGGATATTTTCGATGTGAAAGACATTGATCCAGAAGGCAAGAAGTTCGATCGAGGTAAGACATGTTTGGTAAAGTAGTCTAATAAAGTGTACTCTTTGTTTTTAAGCTCTCAAAGAGCTTTAAATCCCGTATCCTGTTGGGTCAACCTAGCACGTGTTCTGTGGGACACTTTTGGCGCCATTTGATTTGTCAATACGAATTGTATACATTATCAGTTGAGGCGTACAACATAGCGTCATACAGTGAATGCAATGTGGTTTTGACTTTCGTCAGTTCCTTCATACGGGAATTTACATTGCCTGCTGTAAACTTCGTGGAACTTTTCGGTCCATCAAAGAAACAGTCTAACAGTATTACATGTTCGTTCCACGTCCGGTTTTGTTTTCCTGTTTCGCAGCTTGTGTTGCTCATCTAGGGTAGATTCTATAGCGAAATAGGGCTCGTGTAAAACCAGCCATGATTTTCTCATTGATTAGCATTGTTACTTGTCTTCACAGCGCATTGCATTGTGGAGGTTAAAGAACATGTACTTTCATGAAATGTTACGCCAAGCGTGAAATGACGAACTTTATGATTAGGTTATTAGCGAAAACTTAAGAGAGGAACTTCTAGAGTGCATCTTATGAATTGTGTATTATTTTCCTTCTCAATGCTTCATAGGTAGTTGAAGGCCACAACATTTCAAGGACTAGTATATTTTTCTAGAAGTTTTCCTGGACTAGGCTCTGCCATAAGGTTTTTCTAATGCGGTTGCTTTGTAGTAGTAGCTCTCGGTGTTGGAAAATTACCAAGATCGGTAACAGGGCGTTAGCATGAGCTATTCACACGCCTCGAGTTTGTGTAAGGACAACGGTTTCAGAATGTATAGATGGAAGCCGATAAGCTGTGTAATCAAACGAATGCTGTGACGACCCTGACCTTTACGTATGTATTGATCGGTTTCTTTGACGTCATGCTAGTTGGTCACGAAGTGCAATGCTGCATTTGCGTTTTTCTGATTACATTTCAACTAAGCTGACCATCCGCGCCAAAATGAGACATCCAAAATCTCATTAGCGGGAGAGTTGAAACACATTACGTATGATAACATCAATTTGTTACGATTGTCAGTGATCGTATTGTTGCGACATTATGAGACCGTGTAGTATTGCAGGGGAAGGTATATATTTAGATGATTTGTCATGCTAGAGCGGTTGTAATTGTGGTCTCTGGTTTTCGCCAGTTATTTCCACCATGACTCAAGGAAGATCGATAGCCTGGGCAGGTTCCTTAAGGGGAAAATGAATCTACCAGTAAGAGCGATACCGTGCCTCTGCCCTAAGGTTCATAACTGAGTGGCACCAATCTACGATGAGCGCCGTATTCTGACTCAACATCCGCGTTGCATCGACCACAAATTGAGGGTCGTTGACAACAGTGAATGTCGTTTGGGAACAAAGTCCCACTTTTTTGGCTTAGAAAATCGGCAAGACAGCAGCTTATTCTCTAGTTATGAGATTGAAGAGCAGGTGGTACTTTAGGAGTTCTTTGCTCCTCTTCATTTGGTGCGAACAGATACTTGAATAAAAGCAAGTTTAGTTGTTTTTAGTTATAATGACTGACAAACAGCGCTAATGAAAGTTTTTGCCAAAGAAGGCGCAAAATCTGTTTGCCTGCTTGGGCAACTGAATCTATTACAACCTTACAGGCTTAATTTGACGTGCTGTATGATCGTCGGTAAGAGACACTTATCGTCGTCTAGGTGTTCGACACGAGCTTTCGGTATGATGACAACCGTCAAACTATGTTGCAAGGCTATCAAAGCTCCAACACATCAGTTTTACTTTGGCTTTGGTCGTCCGAGGAGCTTGAATGGTGAAACAAACGTATTAAAAAATTGTCTAGTGGAGGAATTTTTGCCACTGCAGTGTCGTACAAGGCTTATTGGCGGTTTGTAGTTTGGTCAAGCGAAAGTAGGCAATTCTTCACGCTTGTAGGCTTAGGCTGTCTATAAGGTGTTTGCTGTATAGTTTAAGTTTTTACGCTCTCTCGGCACAAAAATGTGACGTAATGTTCTAATGTATAATGAGTATTTGTTGTCGAACACCAATTATAGTATTCTAGATTGGACAGGTTTATTGGTAACCGATCATTAGATTTCAAAAATCAAATAATTTTTTCACCCTGAGGATTTTCATTGCCCATAACAAATTATTTCGTGGCGGAACTGGGTTTAATTCAACTCGGATGTTCAATTCTGTTTCATTGAATTGCATTGTTTTCACATAGGCCCAGAGTTTAAATTTGCCTTAGTTAGACTCGCTTAAAAAAATAACTATTAAATAGGCTGGAATTGATTTTTCTTTTAAAAAAAATTTCTTTTTTAAAAAAATCCAGGATCCCGGTATTATAAGTATAATAAATAAGAAACTATAAACTATGAAATTTTCTTTCAGTATCTGGACGTGTGTGTAATATAGATGTTGACTAAGAACTATTTTGTTGAACATACAGCTGTAATGTATGTAAAAAGAAGTTAGCAATTACTACCTGAAATATACCAGGCTTCCAAAAAGGCTTAAGAATGGGTATTTTGATTAAAAGGGACGTAATTTGCAAGATGTGGGCAATAAATTCAGAACCAAGCGAAAAAGCATTCTTTGTGTTTAGATTGTGAAGTAAAACTTGATAGCGCTTATTATACTTTTTTAATTAAGCTGTTAAATCCGGGAAGTTATTTGTGCCGCGCCCTGTACTTTGACTTGAAAATTACATAATTATTTAAAGTTAACCCGTGCCTTAAAAAAGTATGAAATATAGTAAAATAAGTACGGTTAGCCTTGGTTTAGAAGTTTTGATTCCAAATTGATATGAAGCGATCTGATTGAAGAAAAATTGTTCTAGCTTAGAACTCAGCCTTTTTGTACTTCCGTTGAATTTCCGCACGTCTGCTGCGTAGACAAGCTGAATGTCCTACACGTGTCGGCTAAATCAGTTTCTTTATTTCAGTATTCAGTAATGTTCATTAATGCAGCCAAAATACCCTGAGACCCTTGCAAGAGTGCAAGTATTTGTTCACCTCGCAGTTGGCGCTACAAAATTCATCAAGGTTGTCAGCACCAATAATCTGGTTGCTGTCTTGCTGGCTGGCAGGCTACTAGCTTGTGGTTCCGTTAATGGACACCGGCGTGTATTGGACTCGTGCGCATTAAAGAAAAATAGGACTTAAAAAAGAAAACGGATGGGTCATTCACACTCGTAAGTCATTGGCAACGAGTACTTAAAAAAAAAGGAAAAAACTTTACTGTCACCAGGAAGGATTTGTGAATGCCAGCTTTGTTACACCCGCTAAAGAAACAAACACAATGAATCGACCGTGAACTTGATGGTCGCTTTTAAATCTCCGAAATGCCGCAGTAAGCCTTGGCGTTATGAGGTCTTGTCTTCGAGCTATATGATCCCAAAGGACGTAATGCTTAAAAACTTGGGAATCAAGTTGGACCGGGAACTGAAAGGTGTTCAAATTTTGAGGACAACCCGTCACGGTGGTCTGATTATTCTACAACTACCAGTTCATATGAATGAGAGGCAAGTGGGGGAAGTATCCTTCAAGAGTAAGAACTCGATTGGGTGATGGAAATCAAGGCAACGTTGTCGATTTAGAGGTAATTTAATGAGCTGTGTAAGGGCCGCATGAACATTGCCCTAATTTGCAGTTATTTTTCCCACCTAATGTTTCCTCCTTGTCTTTTTTTCGCACGTTCAAATGAAATAAAAGTAGGGAATAACAATCAAAGAGCGGAGCGTGAAGCCTGCCGCATGCCAGGGGGAAAACATACTACGTAATCTCTGTTGTTACCTGGCAGGCATCACGGAGTCTTTAAAACACCCTGAATCGAGGTAGTACCCCGCTCACTCCCTTGTAGCGAAGCGCCATGTAAGAGCTCATAGCATTCATTGTCGAACTCCTTTCCTAGTGACGGAATCAACATACTATTACCCCCAACTTGCGCTCACTCCGTGTAGTACACTCATGGGGAGTAAAAAAACAAACAAAAACAGGTCGTAGCAGTTGCGAACAGTGAAGGAATTGCGAAGAGGCCATTCCTTACACGGATTATGTCATCATTTTTTTGCCCGTTTTACATTCCAGTGTCAATGTTTCTCTTCGTTCGGGAACTTTTCCTTGATGGCAACACCGCGCGAACTGCCGTGAGTTTCTCGGGCGCAATTGCGCAGTTTCTTTCCGTTTCCCCAAAGGTGCCCGTGATGACGCAGTCGCTTGTTTTGCCCTCCCAAAGCATTTGACATCGAACTGAACGGAATAAAACGGCATTCCTTGTTAGCTATCCCTTGAAAGACCATGTGCTGATAGGATCTGTTTGGTTCGACGTATTGCTAAATTGCTGGCTTCTTCCAGTACTGCTCTCACCAGCCTTACGTGAATTTCCATATCTCAGTGATTGTCTTGGAAATTTGTGTATTCACAAAACCCACCAACGGATACTTAAGATGTTTTCCCCGGAAGAAACGAACGACGCCAAGAAATCGCGGGGGCCGATTGACGTCACAACATCGGACGTGGCCTTTCTTAACGCCTGACAAGAAACTAGTGTTTTATGTCCGTGTTTTGGGTATAAAGAAACACTTCTGATCGAAGGAGTACTAATGGTTATGGTAACGTCTTACGCAAGCACCCATTTAACGAGAAGACAAGCGACAATTGTTTTCGTTTATTTTGTAGAAGGCAATGTATGACACTGCATGGATAGTCAAGGAAAGTTCGAATTTTGAGTGACATTAAGCCATTTGTAATGTAGAAACAAGAGGGGGCGGGGAGAAGTGAAAGGTCAGGGTCGGGCATCAGGTGAAGTAGAGCCGGCGTGAGGCATGGGTGGGTGTTTTTGGTGTATTGCGACGTCATGAAGTTGAACGGAGAAGCGCCGTGGACGTCGCGCACTGCGTCGTATTGTAGCTGGGCTGCTTGCTACGTCTTGCAGTACCGTGCCGCTTCTGAGGGGATTGCTCCATCCCCCAAGGTGTGGTGCAATCCTGGTGTTGTGTATCGAGATTAATAACGAGGGTCACTGAGTTCGGGAGTGGGAGGAGCTACGGTTGGTTTGGCTCTCTTTCATAGCTAAGCGAGAAACATGTTTTTGTGTCAATAGTTTACAATGTGGCCGAGTTAACATGTAGCAAATAATGGAGCCGCTGGCGAAAAGTGCTTGAGCTTCCAGTTTGACGTAATGGAGTAGATTGTAGGCGGGTCACGTCCTTGTTGACGTCAGGTGATCCTTAGTAAAAACATACCAGGTAAACTCATTAAAACATCAGTTCCTTGAAATTTGAAATGTGTAGAGGTGTCATGAACCTCATAAAAATGAAATTGAGTCGTGTAGGGTGGATAATAAAGTAATAAGCTAAATAGCAGTAAGCTGCGGTGGTTATTTGAAACAATTTACCCTTCAACGTGGATTTGATAATAAACCATGTTGACATTTTTTCTTCCTTTGTTATAGTGAGTCGGCTTCATTGCGAAAGTGAATCATTCAAGATGGACTTGATTCTGGATATCAACTCCTGGATCTATCCGATGGACTTAGGTAAGTCACTAGATGCGGAAGTCGTGTTTTGAAGAGTTGATAGAACAATTTGCTGACGTGGACTGGGGGAACTTTTTCTTATCGCCGTGTTAAGTATTTAACAAATGCGCAATACGTGCAAGCGTAGAAAACAAGTTACGCAAGTAGTTTGCATTTGCTTTCAGGTTTAAAACATTTTTTGTGAAAAAGAGGTCGGGAAAAAATGTTCTCTGTTGTAAGAGAGCAAGCCATCGGTGTATATAATTAACCTTGTCCTCGTTTTGTCCTTTCTTATGTTGTGTAACTGTTTGTTGTGTGTTTTTTCTCTCCCACTCCTTTTTATTTCAAAATGTTCGAGGCTAAGAGCTGTTCACGTTGGCTGGTTGAGCTTATTAATGAGTAGATGCAACGCATAGTCAGGCGGTTTTCATGTCTTGTGCCGTGTACTGCATACGTGCTGGCGGTAACGTGAGGCCAAAGTACCTGCTGCTGGGTTAAGAAAGAGTTTGGAAGTAACGTTCAGGTCACTGATTATGCGTATGTCGTCTTTCTCTTGCGTATAGGTGACAAGTTCCGCCTAGTCTTGGCCACCACTCTCCGCGAGGATGGATATCCGGATTCTGGTGAGTGGAATCCGCTGGATACCGGGCCATCTCGTGCTGACTCCTTCGAATACGTCATGTATGGCAAGGTTTACCGCATCGAAGGGGACGACAGCTCCGCCGAACCCTCCAGTAGATTGTAAGTCACGATTCTATGCACACTTACTACAGCGATCCTGGCCTCTACTAATCGTCGTTACGCTTTGTGAAAATGACTCCCAAGTCTCAAGTGCTCTGTTTACACAAGTCTTTACCCAAGTGGCTTGAAAGATTTGGTTACCTTTTGTTCTCATGAGACTACGTGATACGTCTGTCCGAGATCGGGAGCCACCCTGCGTTCACTTGGACTTGGAAGAGTGAACACAGCTGGTGGTATCTCAGTCTTTGACAGAACCTATGCGGCGTTATGGGCTATTAGGTATTTTTATGAAAGATACATTTAATTAATAGCGTGGTTGTGGTTTGCACTAGGGTTTTGCACGTTCATTTTCGTGATAGAAACGTAACGCTCGAAAACGTTATGGCAAAACTAGGCTAAGAAGCTTCATAAGCATTATTATGCGCAGATGTGCTTGACTGCAGACTTTGTCGATACCTTTGTATGTGCGAAGTGTTGTATTACAAAAAAGCAAAACAACAAAAAAGCAAGCTATATTCGCAAGGTTGCGCCAAGGCTGCCTGAGGCAGCCATGACTTGCTAAGCGTGAATATACAGGATCCTAATCAGGCGGATATTTGGGAATTTCCGAGGTGAAAGATTCTACAGATGGGTTTCGTAGTTATAAGGCATACGTACTTAAAAGCGGAACAGTTCGGTTCAAAGCGAATGCTTCCGAGAACCGTGTATGAGTTCGTTGGCATTCTGTATTTCTTCGTTAAGCGACGAGTTAAACGTGTACAGACGAGTACGTCGCTAGTCAATTACGTCAGAGGACGAAACATAATTTAGTTTAAAATGGTAGCTAAATGTATGGCAGCATTTTCTTTCCGGAGGTCCAACAGACTTGCGCTTTTGGATGAGTTCTGGATTTAGTGTTGCAATAACAAGCGCCGATGAAGCAACCATGGGCAGAGGCTTGCTGCCTTGACGCCAGCTAGGCCTTCTTGTCCGTATATTTCCAGTTTTCCTGCTGAGTCATTTTGAATTCTGACGTTGGACCATGTGACCCGGCACGTCAGTTACCTTATGCCAGGTCAATTTCTTGTCGGATCTCAGTCCAGTTCGACAACGCCCCCGACTTTGACGTGATTCAAAGTTGTCGCACGGAGTCGTCATACGTTATGCAACCTGTGGCCAGAGCGTTTCATTAGCGTGAAATCATTGACGTCGCTATTTTTCGGGCAGTTGCGGCACATTGCAGACTGTAGGTAGGCATCCAGGTGATATTGTTGTATTTGTTCGCAGAACAAAAGGAACAAATCTCCTGGATTACTCACTTGATACTTGAATACGCTTCACTTTCTTGTTTGCTTTTGTTGCTTTCGTTACGGCATTGGTAAGCTCATCTTGGTGGGAAGAGTCTTCTACCTGTCCTTGCATCTTGGGTTACATGCACCGAGTCTTATTCGCTGTCAATAAGGGAATTCGGAAATCAGCTCGACCTGCAATCCGAGATTTTTTTGAAAAAAAAAAAAACAGCTGCGTTACCACGTGCAATACGTCTATAAAAGCCGGTCATGACATAGGGGTGGGACTCATTACGACTACAAGCTTGGATGAGAGAAGCCCAGCAAGCAGTTGTTACCTTTGGTTCCCTCCCCTACCTAACCTGTGAATTTTGCACCTGAGACCGTAAACTTCACATTATTGACATATTTATAAAACTTATTTTCAGTTTTGTTTGATTTTTTGTAGATTGTTTCGAGAAAGTTTCCGAGATCCTCTTTGAACACATTGCACTCGAACCCTTACTCCAACCTGTTTCTGGCGGGAGTCCGTACCAGGAATGCGTTTACATTATGTTTCGTAAAAGATGTAAATGCATTTTCTGGTATGTCACTCTGGCACAGAGCATCACCTTCTGACATTGTGTACTACACCTGCCTTGTGTATTTCTTCAGTGCACGGCCGTTTCCATTCTTTTGCAGTGCATATTCTGCCCTGGCTGCGTTTTCCGCCTTATTTATGTTGATATTTTTTGTTCTTTTTTGGCTCTTCATTTTGCATGCCAACTTACCTTTTGTCGTTTTCTTTTTCTGGGTACCTTTTAGTGTCGTCGATTCTTGGTTTTGAGTTGTTATGGTCTGTTTGAACTGAAAATAAATTGTGGAGTGCATTTTACGAGAAACGTTTGCTGGTTCGATTCTTAAAAAGTGACGGAAGACGTTTTCGCGGGCAGGAATGTCAACTGAAAGAAAAATAGCCAGTGTTCGTAGTCATGCCGTTTTCTTGCGAAACAATGAAAGACACATTCTGAGTGCTCGGGGATGGGCACAGTACCGAGAATTGTATATAAGCTCGGCTAGGGCGTGTGGGAAAAAGGGTTTTTAACTGGAATTCTGGAGAGGGCTCGGTATCCGTAGAAAAGCCTCCTGGTTGTAGACTGGGGCCAAAGCAGAAGGGGGATAATTAAAGGGAAGTGTTGAATGCAGAATTCGTAGTTGGAAGGAAAACGAGTTCGCACACCTTGGTCCGTAGCCTATTCCTGGAAGGCAAAACGTGAGGGACGATTCCCGGGCTGTTCTTCGAATTGTATCTCGAGTTCTATTGTAGCTGAGGGGGTCATGTGGTCGACGAAAGGGGGAGGGTCAGTAGGTCGCTGGTTTGAACCGTATGGTACGAACCAGATCAGACGTTGGCATGGCCGAAGTAGCGTTCAAGAAACCTAGGGTCACGTAGGGTCAGCAGTGCTGCCGATCGCAGATAAAAGGTCTCAGCCTGCTCAGTTTAGGCATCAGTTAGCGATCTGGTCTTCTAGGAGGACAAGTGAAGCTCTAGTGTACCAGCACTTGCTAGTTCAAGGTAGCTCGCTTTTAAATATTGTAGTGACCGCCATATTTTAAGTTCAGTTTAAATGCTTTTTTTCTCTTGCGGATTTTGTTAGTTTAAGCGTTTATGCTATAGCTCCGTAACCCTCTCTCGATTCAAGAGGGATTTGATTGGATATTGTGTTACACGCACATTCATCGAAGTTCGTGCTCAGCTGAGGTGGCAGTGTGGTTAGCTGGTTGTGTTGATTTCAAGTTTTCACAGCCACTATCCATACTGCGTCCTTGGGTGTGGCAAATTTCATCGTACTCGGCATTAGTTAAAGTGTATGTTTAACTGAACTAACCATATTTATAATTTTTATGATATTGAATTTCGGAAGTGAAAAGATCTAAATCCTTGTTCCATTTGTTGTTTTCTAGAGCGGCGTATGTTTCCTATGGAGGACTGTTGATGCGCTTGCAGGGGGATGCCAACAACTTGCACGGTTTCGAAGTAGACCAGCATATTTACCTTCTAATGAAGAAACTGGCATTTTAAAATTTGGATGTTCGGTAAAAGGTTTCTTGTATGTATTCCTTGCAGAATCGAGCGAAATACAGTTTCATAATACACAAAAATGGATGTTGGCGATTTCATTACACCTCGTGGCAATTTATGCGGTGCAATGCGGGTGATCCGTGTTAAAATGCACGGGAGCGATGTTCACTATGGGTTGAAATTTGAGGTTGAAACTATTTGACGCAATTAAATCTTCCATAAAGACTATTTCTTCTTTGCTCTGTAAAACATGGCGTGCACCGGTGGGAGTAGCGTACCAGTAGTGGCGATGAGAAATCGAGTGTCACCGGTTACATTTTTTTCCCGACGCTCCTTCCGAGCATTTAAGTAATGCGTAGCTTGTAGTTCAACTGAACGTGTGCTTCATCTACCTGCACCGATGTTCAGTAATGGTATTTGTTGGTGTACGAAGCACTGTCGACCCTGCCCAGGTCGCTGGTACAGTTCACGGTTGAAGAAAAAAGTTTTAATCCAATGGAATTCAACTAAAGTTTATTTTTTAGTAATTATTTATTTGTTATCTTAATGGTTTTGCATTGTTGGCGCTGTCTATAATTTTTAACCCCAGTTGAAAAGTGCTAGAACTTAAAAACACATCAAATTCGGCCAGCTTCCTTGAGTTTTTGGATCAGGGAATCCACATCTTCTACTTTAGCTCCAGCCTGGCGGACAGGAGGGTCTTCAACACTGATAACTTCAATTCTGCGATTCACTTCGACACCCAAATCTTTGGGTGAAACTTTCTTCAGTGGTTTCTTCTTTGCTTTCTAAAAAGGCAATAAAATTAAACACCAACACTCCAATTTGGCAGTGCCACAAATTCAAACATTACCATAATATTAGGCAAGGTAGCATAGCGAGGCTCGTTCAATCGCAAGTCGGCGCTGAGAACAGCAGGCAGCTTGACTTTGACCGTTTCTAAGCCTCCGTCAACTTCCCTAACGACTTTTAGGTTGCCATCGTCTTTCTCGATCTAAAAGATACACTGTATTATTTTGTGCCAGCTGCGTAGATGTAATCCTTACTTTGGAGGCAAAGACGGCCTGAGGCCAATCCAAAAAGGCGGCTGTCATTTGAGCTGTTTGATTAGCATCATCATCGATAGCCTAATGCAAGTTAAAAATACAGAAGAATATTTGTACCACACAACACATTACTCGCAACAAAACGTACTTGTTTTCCAACGAGTATAACGTCAGCCTTTTCTTCTTGAGCTAACTTGGCTAGGATTTTGGAGACGTGAATTGGTTGAAGAGCATCGTAATCAGCTCCGCTAACTTCAACATGAATTGCTCTATCGGCACCCATAGCTAGTGCCGTTCTAAGAGTTTCCTAAAAAGCAATTCAATTACAACTGACCAGAAACATGTAATGTAATCAAACTTGGCAAGGAGCAGGGCCGCAGGATACAGCGATAATCTCTCCAGCCAGTTTCTTTTCTTTCATCCTAACCGCTTCTTCTACAGCAATTTCATCAAACGGGTTCATCGAATGTTTCACGCCTTCAGTAATCACGCCCAACTTGTCAGGTTTAACTCGAATCTGGCAAACAAAATTTGGTCATTAAAAAGGAGGTCACAGTTTCGGGGGAAACAAAACGCCAAGGAAGGAAAACTATTAGACCAAAGTATTGCGGTATATATAAGACTCTCTTAACTACACACTTACTTTGACAGCATAATCGATTACTCGTTTGCATCCAACTAAAACACGAAGAGCCATTTTTCTTTTATGTAACTGTTCTCTACTGATATTTACACAGCAAAGACTAAAGGTATTTGTTGTAATCTTAAGATTACTACCAGATGGCAGTAGCGAATGGAACCGGAAACGACTACAAATTTGGAAAAAATGGCGCGAAAGTTACAATCTGTGTCGTAAGGTATATGTGGAATTTTGCACATTTATCTGCCATTTTATTTGTGTTCCAAGGCATTCAGTCTGCTAAAGTTTCACGTAAATTAATTATTTTTTTAATTCAAGTTGGCACAACATAAATGACACAGAGAAATTCATCCTTCGAGATGCCGCCGATTTTCATTTTTTGTGTACTAAAAATCTAGGCAAAAAAATATCTCCTATCCTAATCTACTGATTCTCAATTTTCGCATGATTGGAAATAAGAAATAAAATTTTTAAAGTTTTAACAATTCTATTAAATTTTTTAAGACACTTGATTACGTATACATAAAAAACCTTAGGGAGAAAAGTTCCTCTTTACTGTCAACACAATTTAGCTATTCTCTGTTTGTCTGTCAGTGAAATAATCCACCGAAGTTTCCACATAATTCGTCTATGCGGAGGATGATGTGTATAGCGAAAGTAAACCGCTGTGTGCTACAGTAGAGATGTACTAACACCTAATTTATTAGGCATGTTTGAGTCTTGGGATTCTGGTGGATTATTTATTGAAATTACCTGTGATAAAGATGTACATTAAAGCTTACAAGGTAACTAAAAATAATTTACACCGTTGTAACGTGCATACTACTGGGAATAGTTATTTGGGCCAATATAAACGTGCTGTAATTCTAGTCCAAGGTACTGGAGAGCTTGGATTTAACATCGTCAGGAATATTATACAAGCCGCAAACTTTATTTGCGGGCAGGGCACGATCTGTTAGTGATAACACATTTTACTTTAACTTTTTCTATTTGAGCTGAAAAAAAGTTACCGATTTGTTTCGGATAAGGCAGGTTCAAGTTCTTCATGATCTGGATGAATTCTTCCTTGGTTTTTGTTAACCGGGGATTGTACTTTTTCTCTTCCCAGACCGTAGTTACAGTCAAACCTGAGAAAAATCTTCGTTAATGATTCTTTCCTTTCTCAGCAGTAGCAAACTAACCCTTATAGTCATGAGCAGGGTATAGACGGGTTGTGTCCGGCAAAGAGAAAATGTGTGTATATACTGAATCATAGAGAGCTTCGGGATTCCCCTCTTGGAAATCGGTTCGGCCACATCCGTGAATAAGCAATGTATCACCCGTGAACGCAAGTTCTTGCTCTAAACTAACGTACGTGACACACCCTACAAGAATAGGTAAGAAGGTTTCACATGAAAAGGTATTCGATGAAGTCAACGCGTACCATTCGTGTGTCCCGGAGTGGATCTAACTTGTAGCACGTGCCGACCAAATTGCACAGTATCGCCATGAGTAACGAAAACATCAGCAGCTGCTCCACTTGCTTTGGAAATTAGGCTTTGACATCCAGGAAAAAGTTTCTTCAAAGCGCCTGAGCCTGTGATGTGGTCCGCGTGCATATGGGTGTTCACTGGAAACACAGAACGTGAAACTCAACTACGAATACCATATTCAGCTTGAATTACTGGCATATTTCAATTTCAAGTTAAGCTCCTTTATAAGAGCAGCATCTCTTTCGGCCAAATCTATCACTGGATCTATCAATACAGCCTCTCTGGTGTTCGCGTCAGCCAGCAAATAAGAATACGTACAGCTCTCTCGGTCAAAAAGCTAACAAAAACAAATCAATAAATAAACCAATTAAAACCACCAAAAGTAAACTATTAAACTTTACCTGACGGAAGAACAGATCAGACGTTAAAGGTTTAGATGCGAGAGACATGGCCAAACGGACAGAACTTATGTTGCATACGGAAATGGCAAGTTCAGGCTTAGGAGGTTTACCGACACAAAACGTCCTATTCTTCAAATTAGCCGCTATTTGAGGAGACTGCAAGGTAAAGCGTAAGTTTCTCGTTGGCCGTACGAGCAAGTTGCAAATCATGACGAAACACGGCTGTAAATATCAGCTGATTGGAGGCTTAGGCTTAACCTTCAAGGATAGGAAAAAAAATAACGTAGGTTTAGTATTGGCATATGACTGATCTGCATTTTGTTTTATGAATGAATATACTGTACGTTCGTTCTGCTACTGGCTTTCTTGCTTCAAGATCACAATATTTATTAAACCTACTCCAACTCAACCCGGGTTTCGTCCTGACATGTTGATCATGGTCAGTAGGGTAAATAAACCGTATAAATCTAACACAATAGGGGGTCAAGCAAATAGTGGGAACAAGCCCTAACCTAACCAATTTTAAAACACCGAAGTGTAGTAAAATCAGATTGTGTATATTAAATTATTCTCAGATTAATATATTTAATAAAAATCACGCAAACACACAATAGTAGATGTGCCCAAAACTTAAAAAGTAGAAGAATCTTACCAACGTAATACAAGAAAACTAGAGTTGTATTTGAACAAATCACCGTCTTCAACTATACACAAAAATCTACATGCAGATAAATTACACCGTCATCGCGAATGATGACCTTCACGTAGCCTTTTTCCTAGGGCATTTTAAAACAACATGCGTTTTTTATGACAAACACGGAGGTGAAGTACCTGCTTTACGCAATAATCAGCAGAAACAATAGAAAATACATGGTAGGCCACTCAGTGTCAGTAACCACTTTTTTAAGAAATGTGATACATTTGTCAATTCACAAGCTATATACAGGACTAAAATTAATTATAAAAGTTTTGTGGTAGGAAATTTTCATCAAGACGAGAATGTCACTTTAAAACGACCGCCTTTTATACTCAAAGAAACAGTGTAGCGGTGGCGCTGCCGATTCTGCGCACTGTGTTGTGTGCCGGTGGAAAAAATGGCTTCCAAGGGCAGGATGGAAGATGTAAGTTTCTCATAATTATTTGGCTTAATTGGTTCACTTTACATTTGAATGTGTGGTCCCCTGTAATCCGTAAGTTTTGGTGCATGTTTTTATTATCAACATTCTTATCGTTTGCGATAACCTTATATCTTGATGGTCAAGTTGTTTGTGCGAGCTGTCCACGCCCATGCGGGAATCTTGCATGGCCGAAGGGCTGGGCATCATTATCTCAATTTCCTATGAAAAGGCTGGTGTTAACTTTTTATGGATAGGCCATCGTTGTGACGCAATCCATAAACAGCTGAGCTACTCATGTATTTAGTACATTTATTCGTAAATTGGTAAAAACTTCCGTTTACATTTATCCAAACATCCTCACAATTTTGTGTTTTCCTATAGATGTACTTCAGCTGAAGGATAATTCTTTTAATAACTTTATCGGCAGATTGTACCATACAGATTAAAATCGTAGTTTTATTTAATCCTGGATTTTACTCAGAACAGATGTCCGACTAGTCCAGTCTACTTCATAAGTAAAGAAGATTAAATACGACATTTTCCCAGTATATCGCAGCGTTGTGTAATTATTATTGTCATTATTATCATTATTGTAATTTTTATCGTTATTACTTTTTGTCATTAGTGTCACAGAGTTTAACATAAAGATATGTCAAGCGAGCAGTAATGGGAAGGCGATTGTGTCATTATGGCCAGTGTATGGTGATGGCCAATATTTGTAATTCCGTGTTTTTTTAAGTCTCATACATTGCATCTTAAATCGAATTGTACAACAGACAAGCCACTGTTGTTTATTATGCAACTTCATTTAGTTTCCCTGTGTCTGACAGGAAAACTGAGGCCAGCCTTCTCTCTTTTTACGTATCGACAATAAAGTTTTGCTTATTTTATAGTGGCTGGCAGAAGTATCAGGTTTCTCGACCGTTTATGGCCTTCCCTCACTGGTCATGCTTTAGTACAAATATCGTCGATTCATTGCCCGGTTTCGAAGAGTGACTCGCAAGAACCCCAGAAGAGATAGTCTAATCTTTGCTTTTGCATAGTCAGCAGGATGAAACAGGTCAATCAATACATCCATGTCGAGTGTGCTGAAAGGACTAGGTTAAATTTAGCCTTTGAATTTTCCCTTGCATTAAAAGAAATAATCATGGAACAGTAATCTTACATTAAAGAGTTTGTCATTTTTTACGCTGTGTGAATGATTTCGACAGGGTTTATTTGTAAGTTATTCTTTGGTTTCATGCTTCTATTAAGGTTTGTCCTGGTGGTGCCTTAAGAGCCCATATCGTCAGTATTGGTTTCAAGAGCTTAATAGAAAATAGGATCTAGTACTTATCTTCTTTTCGTTATATATGTGCGTTTGATCTTTTGTGCCGTAACGGGTCTAGGGCGAAAGCTGCAAGGCTTGAGCTTTTGTTGGTGAAACAGCCCCCGAAACTCAACAAAACCCGCTTTGCGCTTTATTGATTAGGTCGGTCGCCTGAACCGAACGAGCAAGGCGCCCCAATTCTAATTTCTGTTGGGGAGGTCGAATGGAGGCGTAGCCTCGAGTCGACTCAGACATTGCCAGTAGTTCGTCATCTTTTTTTTTTTTTTTTCCCTAAGCACTCGCCCGTTAATAATTCCGTGTACCATTGCCAAGTACAGATGTGTCAGATTAAGACGCAAAGTTGGATGAAAATCGAGTGACGTCCTATATACCTTCTTTTGTTTTCACAAACAAAGTCCCTGTTATTTCTTCCTTGCATGATGTGGATGAGAACCTGAAGGGTCGGTTTGGTTCACGTCCTCGGAATTACCCCAATTCTGGCGTGCATTTATGTGGGGAAACACGCACATTGTTTGGCTAATCAATTTAACAACATGAAGGAATCAGGAGTCGAAAGGATGGTATAAAGCATAGTTCGGGTTGAAGCAAGCGATATGGGAAGGTATGTCCGAATGCTTGAGTCTAGAAATAGTCACTTTATGCAAGAGCATAGAGAAAAGCATCGTAAACTACTCTTTGAGGGATTAGCAAACAGGGGGCACATATTTAGCGTGAGTAGAGAAGGTTTATTTTTAAACTAGGCTTCTCAGTCACATTAAGAAGTAAGGTCGGTTTAGGAAACGCAACCAACACAGAGAACGGTAACATTTCGGGAAAAGTCTATTTTGATCATTACACTTGTTTCGTTGTTTTGCAAATTTATTTTCCTTCCCTGAGTTTATTTACGCAGCTCTAATTCATTAGCCGGGGCCTTACAGCTGAAATTCCCCGTTGTTGTTTGTAGTTGATCTCCGTCGTTGGTGGTTTAAAATTAACTACATATAATTTATTAGTTGGGCTATCGTATCGTTAAACGAGACTAATGCTTAAGGATACCATGAATCATGGGGGGTCCTGTCTGTTGGGTTTAAGCTCCTAGGGCTGGGAATAACAGCAAATTGTCAAGATTAGTCTCGATTTTGTAGGCCAGAAAGAGAAAGAGTGAGTACATGGTTTTTTACTTCGTGGCGCTCACGCTAGCGAAAATAGGCGCTGATCCAGACAGTTTTAGCTGCTATCGATTAGGTTTGCTTTCTCTCTGTATCTTTTTCTCCTGCTTGGCAGTGTGACTTTAAAGATGTAGGTGACATTGGGAAAGCTTTTGTCGGAAACTTTGTGCTTTACTTGTGCTACATGCCTTAGTTTAAGAGGCTGCTTTGCCATTCTGTTGCAACTTGAAAGCTTTTAATTGCAGCCCGGAAAAGGTCTCATTAGAAATGATTATCCTCTTCCTCTTGACAGTGGAAGCGCTACAACACCTCATTTCCTTACTTGTGGCATAAGTCACGCATGCAAATCGTTGTAGAGGATGTGAAGAGGCGCGAATGGCATTTCTCGAGAATGTAAAACGAGCCAGAAAATCAACGGTTTAGCTTGAAAACTTCTTAGCTACGTAGTTTCAGATTTACCTAATTAGTAGGTTACTCGCTGGTACAGGTTTTGTAGATTCGCTGTAGTATATTTTAACCACTCCAAATTGAGAGTTACCTAAAACAATGTTTTAGCGTATTTTGATTTAATGGATATTTCAGCAAGGACTATAAAAAATTAGTTCAGGTGAGATGTTCGGGGTAAGCAGAACAGAGTCAAGCTTGAAAACGTGTACAATTTTTATCCATTCTGTCGTAGACAGGTTTAAAGACAACTGTAAAGAAATGAAAATTAAATGTTTTGTAGTTAAACAAATAAAGGCTTAATAAACTGTCATAATAACGCACATTCATGTAATTAAAATTCGTTCTGTCAATAATACTTGCAAAAATGTCTTGATCGTCCGGTTTTTTGGTTACCCGCTGTAGGATTTATTCCCATACCTGACTAATAAGGCGGAGTCTGTAAATTTTCTTGCCGCATTTAGTTTAGTATGGTATTGCCTGTTTCACGTGTTGGGTAGGAAAAACTAGATCCGTTTACATTGTGTTAATTTTATAGGGCTTCACAACATATTTCGGTCCTTTTAGTAGTTACGACATCCCACCGTTTTCCATAGGTATAATATTGGATAGGCAGTTCAGTTTGTTGCATAACGCTGTACGAATCTGCGTGGCTGTGAAGAATTAATGACATCGAAGTTGAGCAGCTATTTAACACCTTTGAGTCAGGGAATGTAAAGTAGTGGAACGTTGCTACCTATACTTACGGTTGTGAAGGGTTGCATGGTTAGAAAAGACTTGAGAATAAATCCTCAAGTCGCACTACGCAAGACGGTATTATTGATCGGTTCCTCTTTACGAGTCCTTCTGTATCTTGGAAAAAGACTTCCCAATACAGGAAATCCTCTTCAGTATTTTCCTCAAGACCGTAGTTTTCGAGTAGTAATCTCAGTGGAGGTCTTTTAGCTTAATTAGGGCACTTGTTATGGTTATCGGTACTCTGTTTCGAGGAAATGTAACGGAGGTCAGTGTACAACAATTGTTACACCATGTCCGCGTGTTGACCCAGCAAGTAACTTGGCGACTGGTTCACCATGGCCCAGTAGTATTGATTTGGGGAAAGGCTTGAGAAGCAGGGACCAATATTGCAAGTCTTGCTGTACGCTACTTCGTGTCACAACTGTTAGACTATCTTGTCTTAACGATATGTTGTACCTATTTGTCGCACGGTACGCAATTTTAATTGCAACACCTGCGACGATGGAGAGGTATCACTGTCATATGAGTTGTTTTGTTGATAATAATTAGGTTCAGCTATTCAATGATCGAGAGAATTGTGTCAACTGTTAGATATTTCTATAAACTGGCATTCGTCCCTTAGAGGTTATATAGAGGTTATACATGTGGCAAATCCCTGTTTCGGAAGCCATGTCTTTAAAGATAAACGCCCCTTTCGTTCCTATAACTGGCCTAGTGACGTGTGGTTGCGTATTCATAACGTCTTTGTTTGAGCTCAAAAACTTTGCGTGTTTTTCCGTTTTTATTTAGTTAATTAATTTTTTTAAAATTTAGTTTCTTTTGTGTGTGTGTTAATGAAAGCCCAAATTTTCCATCTAAAGCAGAAACACGATAGCATATATTGCAGTTTGGGGAGAAGTAGTGAAGGAAGAAAAGTCCCGCTACTTGGAACACTCGGTTATGGAGTCCGCGTTTGACGTCAGAACGTCAAAAGACGCCCAGCCATGCACATCGTCAATGTTGTAAATCATCTTGCACAAGTTCGGATTGGTAGAATTCGAAGTCCTGTGTTGATCATTGATGTCGTTAGGAATTGTAGTTAGTTGGAATTGCTTTTATAAAGAAGAAATCGCCTAATGTTAGAGGCTACATCAGCTTAAGCTAATGTTGGCCTGAGGTTTCCGCAGGAATTTCCGACAACTTTGAAATGCGTAACCTGACGAACAAATCTTGCGTTCAAGGAATTCGTGTCGTAACTCTGTTTGGAATCGATTTCTAGGTGGCTTGAACGTTATGGGTTTGCACCTATGCATATTTAAGCTGCTTTTATGCGTTCTAGTAGGCTAATCTACTTTCGTCAGAAAACCTAAGATCAACCCACGCATTGCCCATACACAATTGGCCACTGTCCATATTGGTACCTTCTCGTTCACGTGCCAAGTTATTTTTGTAGAGAGACCTTTTCTTATTCAAACGCGAAGCGGCACCAAGCCAAGTGTCCCCAGTGAAAGTGTGGCGTCCGTTCTTTGGCGCGGAAGACCTTTCCTCCTAATAGTTACTCCTGCCGTGTAGTCCCAAAGATTGCGCCATGTTCCCTAGGAATTTTGTTTTTATTTGTTTTTGTTTTTAACTCTTGGTTCGTCCGTTTACTCCGTTTATTCCTTTTGTTTTTATGTTTCCCAGCAGCATGCTCTGAGTGATTAAAAAAAAAGGAACCAAGGTTACGATTGGAATCCATTATGTATCGATTAGATATGAAACTTACAAACAGGGACAAGAACTTGTAGGAAATTAGCTAGAAGAGCCCGGCTATGACAGTCTCGAATCGAGAATTTGTTATTGGCGACTGTCTCCACTTGGATGGCTACGACTTAATAGAACGAAGAAAGGGAACAGACGGAAACAAGAATGGACGTCGGCGACGTCACGGGGTGTCTCTTGCGTCATCAGATCAGTTGGCGTGCATTTATCGCCAACTGTCTGCTTGCCGTCCGTCAAGCTCGTCATCCATAAGTCCCTGCAGTTCATTTTAGAAGTAGCTAAAATTACGAAGCTATAGTTCTTTTGTTTATGGAGACCATTAGCTTCATTTACAACTGCAGTCGTTCACAAATGATGTCTTTTTAGTGTGCGCACCGACTCGGTGATCGTGGCTGCGTGGGCTTCGTTGTGGGTCATAAAATTATTCCTGATTCGAAAAGCATTATGTTCTTTCAAACTGAGTTCAAGCAAAAGCTCGTAGGTGAGTAGAAGTTAGAGACAGTTGAACGAGTTATAACATCCGTCAAATTCGTAAACTACGTCACAACTGCTCAGTGTACATTTCTGACGAGAAGTAAAGTACAGTTTCGGACATTTATAAAAAAAATAAGTCCTTTGCGTACGTCTTTCTTTCAAAAGAAGCTGTGCATTTGGAATGTGTGAGAAAAATTCGCAAGGATTAGGCTAGCTCATTTCCGTTCTTAATGAACGAAGGGATTGTATAATATATAATAGTAGTTTGCCGGCTTCCCAGTCTCCTGTGGCTCGGAAGATCATTCTAGCGTTTTGGATGCACCCTTTCTTACAGGGCGAAAACAAGTATAAATGGCGAAAGCAAAGAACAGAAGACAAAAAGGGGGAATTCAGATCTGACCTTTAGCTTCAGCTTTGGCGTTTGACGTCGGATTTCAGGGGGGAATGGGGGAGCGTCGGCGGCGTCTGCGCTTCTCGAAACTTATTGAACGCGTCGCTGTCTCTCGTCTTCTTGGGCAGGCCAGTATTTCTAGAACCTGAACCTCTACGTCTGCGCCCCCGGAGTTTGTCCCATCCCTGGGTCCTATCCTGATTGTCATTTGTGCCTAGGATCTGGACTCGTAAACAGATTGGTCTGTACGTCCTTTGTCGGTCAAAAAACTTTCGCTTCAACTGTGTCTAGCTTTTTGATTGTTTGATTGACAGGCCAGCAAGACTGCTATTGGTATCTTCCATCCCATTGGTTTTCTCGAAAAATTTCGTGAATCTAAATGGGGGTCACTTAAAAAAAAGTCCCTGTGTTAGTATCTTAGAAGCCGTAAGTTGTGGAATTTAGTTAGGAGAAATCTCTCGACACTGAACCAGTTTACCCGTCCAACCTAGTAAAAATGTGCTAATCCAGTGTGGGTTACCTTGTTACAACGATTTTTGCAAAAACTCGTAAGCCACGCCCAACTTTCTGCCAAACCCTAGGGGATATATTGACGAGCTGGTTTCGTGCTCGTTTGTCCCATTCGTCCTTCAGGATTCTACTCTGTGGTCTTGTGCTGGGCGCAAGTGTCACGAGAGCATAAAAATCCTCGTATTCTTCTTCCCGCTCATAAAAAACACTTTGGGGTCATTTGTCGATTCGGTAGCGATTTGAAGTTGTATCGTTAACGTGACCACGCCCTCTCCGCTACTGGGCCCAGCGATCCTTGAGAATTGTTCGTTGCGGGCGAATTGTGGACATTCGCTAGTGTGCCTCAATTGTTTCAGTCGAAGACCGTTATTCGATATTGGAAGTGTGGCCTGGGGTTTTGAATTCCGTTTGTATCCGGAGTTAGAAATCGTGAAGGGAAATTTCGGACTTTGTTGACTCCAAAACGACAACCAAGATGCCTGAGGTTGGTAAATTTAACTCAAATAGTTGTATAGGAGAGAGTTGGTAGTAGTTTTTGCTGAGTAATTTAGTGTGCGTCATTGTCGTTCCTTTTTTTTCCGAAAAAATCAAAACGGTTCGTATATCTTGCGAATAAACCGAAGCTGCATGCGCGAAGTATTGATCGCCACACCAGCTTCCTAGGATTTCCCCAACTCGGACTATTATGCGTACGGACAGCCCCTTGTTGGTTGCAGTTGCCCAGTTCAGAATATAGGAACTGTCTCTTAATGTTACCGGGAATTCCTCTTAAATGTTTTGCCATCAACCTAAAAGGCTTACCAGCTTATATGGAATAAAAATTGGCAAAGCAGTCAAGAATCTAACTGAACAATGTTACGAAGGGAAAATGCTTCTCTTAACTAGTACTACTCAGAATTCCTCATGTATATTATGCAATCGACCCAGTTTTAGCAGGTCTTGTGTATCAATAAGTGGAAAATCCACTTTACGCTCCATTGCTCGCATTACATGGCAAGGTGCCAGTTTGTTGCAAAATAATTGGCTTCAACTTTTTTTCGTCTTACTTTTTCCGTCTCTACACACTATAGTTAGGCTCGTAAAAAGAGATGTGGACTTGATTTCGCGACTGGAAATTTTCCTACGGAAACTGCGGTACAAAACGATTGCGTCTTAACTGTTAATGAGCCATAAACTGTAGAATTACATCACAGCACGGGGGAAAGAAGCCTCGAATTAGTATAAATATTAAGCCAGGAAGGTGATTTCACCTAGTTGCTCAGATTCAGTAATGTTCAACACCAACATCCGGTCATGTTGCAATTTCATTAGAAAGCTTAGAAATTGGAATTTGCGTATATGTGTACTTATTATCGTTTAGTTTCTAACGAAGCCTTAGGCTCACGCTGCGAAGCTTTTTAGACTGGTAAAATTTTAGTTTAAGATTACAACAAACTACTATTGTTATGTATTTTTAAAAGTAACCCTGGCTCTGGAAAATAAATAGCTTTAGAGTAAACGTTCTGACTGCGTTTGCGTCATGGAGCATGTGTTGTCCTTATGCGTAAAGTGTTGCTGACGTTGGTAGAATGAACTTGCTTAGACTATTGCATGTTGATGTCTTGTAGTATGGACGGGCGGACTCGTACCGGGTCGCCACCACGCCTTCGATACCTGATGATAACCGGAGGGCTGACGGCAAAGCCAAGGTAGAGTATACGTTCATTATCTTTTTTTGAATTATTAAGTTTTGCCTAGTGTCGTAACTCAGTACCTGGACCCATAGGGTAAGTTGTTAAGCCGTTTACCTTGGCCCTCTTTCCACCATGTGCATTAGTGTTTGTTGCTGTAGTGTCTTGATGTTGGTGGAACGTTGGCTTGACTAAGAAGTCAAAACTAACAAGTGCTTGATAAACAACAAATGTGATGAAAGAATTTGAAGGACAATAGCATAATAATTGCCGTTTCTTTGCTTTTCTGATTCACAGTCCCGGCGAAAGGCACCCAAGGAGGTGAAGGAGAAGAAAGCTGGAAAAGATCTGGATGATTTGAAGCAGGAGTTAGACATTGATGATCACAAGGTTCCTCTTGAAGAATTGTACCAGCGGTTAAGCACCAATCCTGATACCGTAAGTTAGTGTTTATTGGGTACTTTCGTGCCATTTTCTTTCTTTTTTTTTCTTTTTTTTTGTGTCAACAAAGTGAGAATAACCAAAGAAAACGTAAATTAAAAACTGTTTCGCGTCACAGGGTTTGACAGCAGCCCAAGCCAAGGCCAATATTGAACGAGATGGCCCTAATGCGCTCACACCACCCAAAACGACGCCGGAATGGGTTAAGTTTTGCAAGAATCTCTTTGGAGGTTTCTCGCTCCTTCTCTGGATTGGAGCCCTCCTTTGCTTCATTGCCTATTCTATTGAAGTCAGCACAGAAGAAGACGTTCTTGGAGATAATGTAGGTTTACCTTCTTTGTCGCCCATGCTCCCGAAATTGATAAAGAATAACGGGATGGATTTTTTAATGGGTTTTCCGTATTGTAGCTATACTTAGGTATTGTGCTTGCTGCTGTCGTCATCATTACCGGCATCTTCTCTTACTACCAAGAAAGCAAAAGCTCTAGGATTATGGAGTCCTTCAAGAACATGGTTCCCCAAGTAATTTTCTTTTCTTGTTATAGTCACCACCGTTACGCAAAGACGAGTTGAAAATGTGGATTAAAATTTCGTACTCGATTGCAGATAACTTGCGAACTTTGTCGGAATGTCTCACTAACTCAAGACTTTTCATTTGCAATAGTACGCTTTAGTCCTTCGTGATGGCCAAAAGCAAACGATCAAAGCAGAAGAACTGACCGTGGGTGACATTGTCGAAGTGAAATTCGGCGATCGAGTTCCGGCCGATATCCGTGTTATTGAGGCTCGAGGCTTCAAAGTTGATAATTCGTCATTGACCGGAGAATCCGAGCCGCAATCCCGTAGCCCCGAATTCACCAACGAAAATCCCTTGGAAACTAAAAACTTGGCGTTCTTTTCGACTAATGCCGTTGAAGGTATATAATGACTAGGCCACTAATTGCAGTTTGGGGGAGGGACTTAAGACCCTTAGTGAAGGGACACGTTCATTACTACTTTTGTTCCCTTCTTCCTCGTTGTATAGGCACGGCCAGGGGTGTTGTGATCAATATTGGTGATAACACTGTCATGGGAAGGATTGCTGGCTTAGCTTCAGGTCTCGACACTGGCTCTACGCCTATTGCCAAGGAAATCGCTCATTTTATCCACCTTATTACTGGTGTGGCTGTATTTTTGGGAGTTACCTTCTTTATCATCGCTTTGAGCTTGGGCTACCAGTGGTTGGACGCCGTCGTCTTCCTCATCGGTATCATTGTGGCCAACGTCCCTGAGGGTCTCCTTGCTACTGTCACCGTCTGTCTTACCTTAACTGCCAAACGTATGGCCTCGAAGAACTGTTTGGTCAAGAACTTAGAAGCTGTGGAAACTTTGGGATCCACTTCAACCATCTGTTCCGATAAGACCGGCACTTTGACCCAGAACCGTATGACAGTAGCCCACATGTGGTTTGATAACCAGATCATTGAAGCTGACACCTCCGAGGATCAATCAGGTAACCTATCACGGTTGTCCCTTTCCCTCTTCGACAGCCGAGAAAGAGACCCGAAGCAAATCTGAAAAGAGAAACTGGAGCGAGACATTGATTTTTTGGTGTTGTGGTTTTGCGCAGGCGTGCAGTACGACAAGAACAGTCCGGGATGGCATGCTTTGGCCCGGGTGGCGATCCTTTGCTCGCGTGCTGAATTCAAGTCAGGCCAGGAGAATATCCCCGTTTTGAAACGCGAGGTCAACGGTGACGCCTCTGAAGCTGCTTTGTTGAAATGCACAGAATTGGCTACCGGTGAAACCATGGCCTATCGTGCTCGTAACAAAAAAGTTTGCGAAGTTCCTTTCAACTCTTCTAATAAATACCAGGTCAGAAGGCTTTTGATGCAAAACAATCTGTGTCTTGCCTGTATGAAAGGGTTTTCTTAAAATAGAACTTTCTTTAAGGGAACTCAAGGTTAAATGGTTTGTTTCTTTGTTCAAGGTATCCATCCACGAGAACGAAGATAAAAACGATGGTCGCTACTTATTGATGATGAAAGGCGCTCCTGAGCGTATCTTGGAGCGGTGCTCGACGATTTTCGTGAACGGAGAAGAAAAGGTCCTCGATGAAGAAATGAGGGAAGCTTTTAACACTGCCTACATGGAATTGGGCGGTTTGGGCGAACGTGTCTTGGGATTCTGCGACTATGTTTTGCCTTTGGATGAATACCCGAAAGGGTACGCCTTTAATGCTGATGACCCCAACTTCCCCTTGTCTGGCCTTCGGTTTGCCGGTCTTATGTCCATGATTGACCCTCCCCGTGCGGCTGTACCCGACGCTGTCGCTAAATGTCGCTCGGCCGGTATCAAAGTCATCATGGTGACTGGTGACCACCCCATCACCGCCAAAGCTATCGCAAAGTCGGTCGGTATTATTTCAGAAGGCAATGAAACCGTGGAAGATATCGCTCAACGCCTCAACATTCCCGTGTCGGAAGTAAATCCCCGTGAAGCCAAAGCCGCTGTCGTTCATGGTGGTGAACTGCGAGAACTCAGCGGCGAAGATTTGGATGACGTCTTGAGGAACCATACCGAAATCGTCTTTGCTCGTACTTCTCCTCAGCAGAAACTTATCATTGTTGAAGGTTGTCAGCGCCTGGGAGCTATTGTGGCCGTCACCGGTGATGGTGTCAACGATTCTCCTGCTTTAAAGAAAGCTGATATTGGTATGTCTTGTTTCAGTCGGGCACAAAACACAATTTTCGATTTATTCATGTACTTATATGTTTACTTGTATCCCTTTTCGTCGATTGAAAGGTGTGGCCATGGGTATTGCCGGTTCGGATGTGTCGAAACAAGCTGCCGACATGATCTTGCTCGATGACAACTTTGCTTCAATCGTTACCGGAGTCGAAGAGGGCCGTCTTATTTTCGACAACTTGAAAAAGTCCATTGCTTACACCTTAACGTCCAATATTCCCGAAATTTCGCCTTTCTTGATCTTCATTTTGGCCAACGTACCTCTCCCATTGGGTACCGTGACCATCCTCTGCATTGACTTGGGCACAGACATGGTAAGCGTCCATGCCTCTTGGCGATTTGAAATCTACGCTGTTACCACCGAGCTAATGCCACTAAATGCAAGAAAAGAAAGGAATTATGTTATTTAATGAGCGTTTCCAGGTTTTTACGGAGTGTACGCAACAGCGACCTCGAGTCACGTTAGTTTTGCGTTATTTCTTCAGGACGTTTCTTATGGCGTCTTTTTGCAACTGTTTGTTGCAACTGTTTGTTGCAAACTGTTTTGTTCTTTCGGTGACTGTTAAAGCCCGCGGCCCGGCAATGCTTAATTTTCAGTTGGAACCCGTTTCTATGTGTAGGTTCCTGCCATTTCTTTGGCGTATGAAGATGCTGAGAATGACATTATGAAGCGGCCTCCACGCAATCCTTTTCTTGATAAGCTTGTTAACGAAAGGTATTGTTATCGAGAGCTATTGTTTAAGCTCTAACTTATTATTGCGTTGGATTCTTTTTGCCGACTTCTTATAACGCTTGGGATAATACCACAAGAAACGGGTATTTTTTTTTTCCTTGTGTGCCCTGAATTTAATCAATAACATAGATCAGTTCGAGGTTCTTTTCGTCGGTCTCCAGGAGATAAGCTATTTGACAAAAAAGTGTTTTTGCGAGTCTTTTATCATTATTTTTCTTCTACCACTCTTTCCGCTTTGATATCTTTTGGTGTTATTTGATCGCTGAGATATTGCGCGGGTTACAGAGCCGAATTTTGTGGCCGTTGTCATGCATGGCTGCTGCGGGAGATTTCGCGTTTGAGTCTCCGGTTTTTGCATGTCCGATATGGATCTGGCCAGAAACAAGACCAGAGCTGCCGACTAATTCGTGTGCAAGTAAAGGAGCTATTTCGTGATGCGGTGTACATTATCCTTAGTAGCCGCCCCCCGCACTGTTGCAGCGTGACCGCAGCCGCACCTTTTGGCTTTCGCATGATCGCACACATACCGCTGTGAGAAAACAACAACATACGAAACACTGTCAGACTATCCAAGTCACGTGCCCCGTTCAAGCAAATTAGTTCATTAAAGAGTTGAAAGTCTTTTAATTAGCGAAACCAACATAATGTCACGTGAAGAACTGAATCCCACCGAGGTCCCATGCCTTACAAGTTCTAATGAATTATCACCCAAGCCATTCCGGCTAGATTTTTTTGTGCTACGTTTTTGCAGTCATATTTTCGTGTTTCACATGTGCCAACTTGTTATATCAGGTACCTGCAATTTCCTTGGCTTATGAAGAAGCCGAATCCGATATTATGAAGCGTCGCCCGCGTGATCCTTTCAAAGACAAATTGGTCAATGATAGGTAAATTTTGGGGCCGCTTTTTAAAGGCCAAATCTTTCCGTTCCTCTTTTCTTTTCCGTTTCGACCAGAAGTCACAGTTTTAAGCTCCCTTCCAACTAGTTTCTTGATTATGGATTAAGGCAACCCGTCACGGACATGGGCTTCCACACTATGCAAGTGCATGCTTTCAGGATGCTTTTATTTTTATGTGTGCTTAATTTAGACTGGGCTAGCTTCCTATGTCGCAACACTGTTTTAGCCTAGATATTGTAGTCTGGTGATGGGACTTAGTAAAGCGTCGAGAGAAAAATGCAGAAAAAAAAAGGTAAGGCTTACAAGAGTTCCCTCTCCCCAGTTTTTTTAATGGGGAGTCGTAAATATTGTCAAAGCGGAGGACAAACCAAACCATTTTTAGAAGGCCATTTCCGACAAAATATAGGTCTTTGGTTGCTTGATGTCAGGCTACGGGTGGGTTACGTTAATGCGCTTTGGTTTTGTGCCATTCTTGCACAGGTTCCTGCAATTTCACTGGCCTACGAGGCAGCCGAGTCTGATATTATGAAACGGCAGCCCAGAAACCCTTACACTGACAAATTAGTGAACTACAGGTTGGCTTGCCTTTCATTTTTTAGACGGGATTGTCAATGGGCGATTCGTGAAACTGTCTTTATTTTTAATTTTTGAGTTCCGTTAAGTGTATTCAGTTAGAGTTGTTTGTCGAAGTAAATGTGGGAGGGGGAGACGGCTTCTTTTGACATTCCAAATCTTTGGTTTGAGTTATTTTTCAGTGACCGGATGATTGAACTGCGAAAAAAAACAGGTTTGGCGTGTGGTGATAGTGATTTTTGGCTTTTAATTTTTCTCCCTTTTTTATACCCATTTGTTCTTTTTGACCATCTCTTAGTTTACAAAAATTCTTAATGCGTTTGACCAAGTGTGGTGTGTGTGTGTAACAGAAATTGTTCAACTTCGTGTGGGTGCTCTGCTTAGGTTTCGACTTAGCTACTTGCATGCATTTGATATTGTGCACTCATCCGTACGGGGCACGTGCACCTCCTTCTGGACTGTAACGCGTTAATCCGAGACGCGAAAACAATGGAACATTTTTGTCTATTATGACTTTAGAACTCCATTCTTTTTAAAACAAACCAATTGTTTTTGCGTACCGGAAAAAGCGGTCTCTTGCTTTTAAAAAATTCTTAAATTAAAAAACAACTGGTTTCTGAAAAAGTTGTTTTGTTTAGGCTGATCTCCATGGCTTATGGTCAGATTGGTATGATTCAAGCTGCTGCCGGTTTCTTCGTCTACTTCGTTATCATGGCTGAAAACGGTTTCTTGCCGAAATACTTGTTCGGTCTCCGTAAATACTGGGATTCGCGAGCTGTTAACGATTTGGTCGATTCTTATGGTCAAGAATGGGTATGGCTTTTTCTGCTATGGCGAAGTTTCTCAGTGGAAATTAATTGAAATGTCCGTTAGACATACGACGCTCGTAAGCAGTTGGAGTACACTTGCCACACCGCCTATTTTATCTCCATCGTCATTGTACAATGGGCTGACTTAATCATTTGCAAAACCCGTCGTAATTCTATCGTTCATCAAGGCATGCGGTAAGTTGGTCTAATCGGCGTTATCTTAATCTCCTGCGATAGTAGATACATTAAAAAGATTTAGGCAAACCAAGTCCTTGTAAAGCGAATATTCTTGTAACATTTGGTTTCTTTTTCCCATTTTTTCCCACTAGTAATCATGTGTTGAACTTCGGCCTCATCTTTGAGACAGCTTTGGCTGCCTTCTTATCCTACACACCTGGTATGGACAAGGGTCTCCGTATGTACCCACTGAAGTACGTATACTGAAGCGTTTGTTCTAGTTGGCGCAGCGCGGGTTTCCTGCGTTGATCAAATCACACGAGTGTGAGGCAACTTTTCACCCTTGTTTTCGTTTATTTGTGTACAGGTTCACGTGGTGGTTACCAGCATTACCCTTCTCACTCATCATCTTCATTTACGATGAATGCCGTAAATTCATTTTGCGTCGAAACCCGGGCGGCTGGGTCGAGGTGGAGACTTATTATTAAAGTTGTTGCATCTTATTGCCTTTTTATCGCTCTCAATTACGCGTACACTGTACGGTAGCTGAGTCAGAACATTTAAAAAATAAGATAATAAGGGGAAGAGAGAAACTACACGAAAAATCCTACATGGTAGGGATGTAGGTACACCAGTTAGTTATTTATGTAACTTGTTGGAAAAAGAGGGCCTGTTCTACGTTAGTTATCAACATATTAATCTGAGTCAAGGATGGGAATGGTTTCTATGGGAAGCGCGGGGTGCACGGGGTCATTAACTGAATGGGTTCAGATGTCGTAGTGGAAAGCTTGGTGGCGCGTAGAGGGAGGAACGGTCTTTCAGTTTTTGTCAAACCAGGCCTCCATGCCGCGCGATTATGTATCACCATGGGTTCAGCTGTGCACGCAGAAAAAGCAGATTTTTTAATTTAGGTGGAGAAAAAAAGCCGAACTAGTTGTTAACTTCCGTAGCAGTTTTGTAAGCATTTTTTTTCTTTCGCAGTAACTTTGAGATGATATCCTTTTTTTCGGCTGTTGTATTCTTGAACATTGTTACATGAACATAAGTAGGCGAAGCATTTAGTAGCAATTGAGTAGTGAAACATCCTTCAAGTTATCGTGGGTGCAGGACAGGTCAGATGTTAGGGAAAGTTTTTTTTTTGTAGCGAAAATGGTCATTTCAAACCTTGTTTATTGGGGGGTGGATATTTTGCGAAAATAAGGAGTCCGAGTTTGCCTCAAGCTATCCCTTAATACGTTTCTCCCATAGTAGGATCATTTTTCTGGTTCATAACTCTTGACAGACACTAGATTTTATTTTGAAAACGTTGTTACAGCCCTGTTGCCATGTGCAGTTCATAAAAGCAAGTCGGGTTTCATGGTAGTTAAGCCTCCCTTAAATTTGTATGTGTGAAGGAGACCTCTTCTGGTACATCGGGTCGTCCGTCTGAGCTGTTAAACGATATTATTATGATTTTTTGTCTACTTAATTTTGAAACACATGTTTGGCCCGTCCTATGGACTAAGTTCTGAAAAACAAAATTTTAAAAGTACTCATGCCTGTTCCTCTTCGCCTACCCATTACCAAAAAAAAGCAATGAAAAAGTTTCCCATATCGAAGAGTTTCCCTTTATGTTTTGGAAAACCAAAAATCCTCCCGTGCAATGTTTTGGTTACAACCGAAGTACATCAACAATCTTTCTTGTCTGCGCAAATGTGGTCGTACACTGGATTTGAGTGCGAGTGAAATGTGGTCAGGACTACTATGCATTTGCGAAAAGAGCAAAGATTATGGCCATCTGTTTTTATTTCCTGGATTTTTTGCCCTCGTAAATGGTCCCCCCTTCTTCAATTGTCCACTGAAGTAAACATTTAATTTTTTCTAAGCTATCCATGAGGTTGGTCACATTCCAACCTATGGGGAAGCAGTAGTATTGTCCACACATTCCACAAATCCCCCCGGTATTTTCAGTTAATTTAAAATAGCCAATACTATAGCATTTCTCAGCAGTTTCGACCCAATTGCACTACATTTCCTTTGTATTTTACTGATTTTTCTGATTTTCTCCCCTTTGCTCTTTACTCGCATCCATATGTAACACCCATTAACCGTTTCGACTATTGGCGACAAACATCGTTAAAACAAATTTGTTCTGTGCGAGAATGCGTGAAATTTTCCCAGTGAAGTGCACGTCGCAGGGATTTTTTTCTGTTCTGAAAACGGTTGCGATTGTAAGCGGAACGTCAGTTCAATACCAAGTTATTTTAGGGCCCTGATACATTTTCTGGTTGTGGCAGTTTTTTCCGTGTTTATGTCCATCTCTCTGTCTCCTGTCCCACTGCGAAGCGTTATACTTTTTCATTTAAGTGAATATCTTACATTTTTTATGAGGTGGCATCAGAATGCAGGAAGAAAAGTAATTAGGAAACCCCATTGACTTCTCCAATCATTGCTCCTTATCCGACGTACGCAATAAGCGAACTTAATAGGGTTGTCCACGAACCCCCTTGATTTTTAGAAATTCTGGCCGTGTCACGCTAGAGTGGAGAAGCAGAATTTAAACGTACAGATTGAACAAGAGGTCTCTTGCCATTTTTCGTTGGTGTGTTTTCCTTTAGAAACTTATTCCCTTGTCCAGAAATTAATAGTAGAGAAAGAATGGCATTAAAAAAATGATCCCGCCTCGCAAAACTGCCCCAGACTCCGTTTGATTCTATAATTCTTCCCTCCCAGCCATATTGGATTCTTTAGATGATAATATAAGCCATAGCGCCTCGAGTCGATAATAAAAATTCTACAATGATTTGTTGAGAGACTTGTTTCTATCCATGAATTAAGAGACCCTATTCATGGTGAACAGCAATTAAAAGGATTGGTTCGTCGGACGCGTCGAGAGTTGTCAAGTCACTTCGCAGCTAAGAAGTGAGCGATTGTGAAGCGTTCGTGTAAGTGCGCTGTAATTAACCATTTGCCGGTTGCTGCTTTACTAATCTGTAACAATCTTCTGGTCTGTAGAAGCGGACAACGTTATTTGCAAATCTTTAACACAAATTTTCCATGCTATCATCCGTAAGAGGAGTTTTGTAGTGCCCTAAACGAGCCTAACGACACGTTTTGGCGCATAAATTGTGTACATGTAGTTTCTAGCCAGTAATGCTATTGATGCAGAATTAAGAAAGACAGCCGAAAACGATAATGTGTCGCCACGCCATTTCTGGCGACGTCTAAACTCAAAATAATTACAGTAGAACTCCGATTTTGTCTACCCCGATAATGCAAACTATCGCTGATGTCAACAAATTTTTTCGCAAAAAAAAATAAATAATAATAATAATTTAAAACGCTCATAGGTAGTACGAAATTCTCGCATAGTGGCCTCACTAATGTATAAATGAGGTTGCAAGTGCAATTTGTTAAGGCGTATTAACTCGCAAACCAATATTCTAAAGTTTTTCTAATGCTCTTAACATGTGAATCAGATTTTGTCAACTGTCAGACTCGTTAACTACACTTCGGCCGCGATCCGAGTTAGGAGTTCTAGTGTACTGAAGATTGAAAAAAAAAAATAATAATTAAAAAACAGAGAGAAGGAGCAAGATTTTTCTGGAAAATCAGCCCTCTAAAATTCGTTTCAGATAAATAACGATGAATCCATAAGAGGCAATGGAAGCAGTGCATGTGAAAAGCCTTTTGCTGTAACCGAATTAGCAAGGTGTGCAGTGAACGAGTTCCCAATTTCCGCAGAAGAGATTAATAAGCTTCAAGAAAAAGAAGTACACTCAAAGTACGAGTGGAAAGCCCCGCGAGTTAACAGTTGATGTGTCTCTACCTGCGAATTGCTTGGTCACACCGACATCACATACACTGCTGGGAAGGCCACATGATCACGCAATTCATCTGGAGAACCGACTTTCTGTAGTTTAGTTTGTATAGCTCGGAGCTTTTGGGTTTCCCAGGATAGACTAAGTAGGAGAGTTGAGAGATGGGACGAGATGTGCACTGGTCGGGAGCTTCTATGCTTTTCAACAGAGACTGAAAAGACACAGCGAACACTTAGCAAAGCAGATGAGTTTCTTAACGCGAGAGCAAAAACTTCTCCATAGCCGAGTCTTCGGAGTGTCGAGTTAGGCAACTTGGCGCCTAACCGGCCTCAACTGGCTTTTCCGTCCTTCGGATGTCAACAACGCTGCTCGTTATGCTAGGCCACTTGTAACAGCCTTTCCCTTCTTATCCTCATTGGTCCGTGCGTATTCGGCCCGGTAATTAAGTTACACATTTGTTAGCTTACACGAAGTAACTAAATCCTGTTATCGCTTTTAGGTTGAAATTCACCCCGAAATTCTTGTATCAGAAGGCAGTGGTCCAGTTTAACTAACAAACTGGCGTTTTATTCTTACAGGTGCATGCTAGACCGATATGTTATCATGATTATGTTTTCAAATTGTTCACGATTATGTGTCTGCAGTAATGTGGAGCAGCAATCAATACATATATTTTGCTCGAAACAAAAAAGCTGTTTAACTCAGATTTTCATGGAAATGTGACAAAACAGTTATCTCAATTGAGCGTTTAGTTGTTTTACATGACAATGGCTGAACGAAGTGATAAAGTTCCAGCGCAGTAGTAACATAGAATAAAAGAAGGACGTCAAGATTCGGAAAACGGGACCAATCCGGTCTAAAGTCGCCAATGCCAATGCAGTTCCCCTTCTACCTGCTTGTCTGCCGCGGGTGTAGGTAATAGCATTAACAAGGGCTTATGTCCCGCCCCATACAGTCGTCCATATCCCGTGTGTCCTACTAAATTACCGTTTTCCAGCTCGAGCTCGTTTTGCCTAGGAGCCGCGAGACGGTAGCCTCTACGCAACGTTATATCAGGGACCGGTCGAAGCCGAGCAAGGGCAGTTCGCGGCACCACTCAGTCCTCCGCGGACCGCTTTTTACTTCACTTTGTCAGTCCTTGGCCTATTCCGTCCCGCTAATCTTGGTTAAACTAGCTTTGTAAGTGTGATTTCCTGCCATCGTCATGACCAAGGTGAGGAATACTAAGTATCTCTGATTTGTTGTTTAATATTAGAAGCGCAGTGTAGAACGCGGGAGTTTTCCCAAACATTTTTTAGGCTGTTCAGGCAGGCAGTATGGATGTGCCATGAGAACGAAAACCCCTAAGTGGTGTATAACCTTGCGTGTGGCTTTTTTTAACGTTGCTGCTTTGTTTTTGGCTGTCTTTGTTGTGTGCTTTGAAATAGGGTCGTGAGGATTCGTATCGTAGTGCCACCACCACTCGCGTGCCAGACGACGGTAGAAGAGCGGATGGGAAATCCAATGTAATATGCAAACCCTACTTATTTCGATCCTTTTCTCTCCTCTCCCAAGTTTTTTGTCGTCGCATGTGTTTCCCCGCTGTCACAGCATTTGCCATTGTCGTTGTGGGGTAACAATCAGTAATGTCAGTTTCCATGCTTAAAACAGAGCTACTTTTTCATGAGGCTTATCTTCGACGATGGGGAAATCTGTTATGGGGATTTTTTTTTTATCTTGAACTTAATTTGATAAACGTTTTTCTTTCATTAAGATTTGGCCTAACTTTTTTCATGCTTACATTCCTTCACAGACAAAAAAGGGCAAAAAAGATGGGAAAAATTTGGACAATCTCAAACAAGAATTGGAGTTGGATGAACACCGCATCAATTTAGACGAATTGTGCCGACGCTTAGGACTAAATCCCGAACGAGTAAGCCGACGTATTTACTTTTCACTTTTCCTCGTTTTAAATGACGTGACCTCAATCTCGGCAGTCATGTCAGCGCGTATGTCCATGCATAAGAAAAGAGAAATGTGTTTATGCTTATCAGCGGCTAAAGTCTTTGTTCTCTCTCATTTTCTTTACGTTACGCTACGACAGGGTCTTACACAAGCTCAGGTAGACGTGAACTTTGAAAAGTACGGACCTAATGCCTTAACACCGCCTAAAACGACGCCCGAATGGGTCAAGTTTTGCAAGAATCTGTTTGGTGGATTTTCCCTACTTTTATGGGTAAGCCTGAAAAAAAGACATGGGAAAAAGACAGAAAATAACGATACACTTCGGATTACGTTCAGATCGGAGCCATTTTATGCTTTATAGCGTATTCTATTGAAGTGAGCACGTCGGAGGATGTATTGGGTGATAATGTAAGTATTTGGGGATCAATAATTAAAATTCAAGCTCACGCCATGAGCATACTAATGAACCTTGGATATGTCTCGTAGCTTTACCTGGGTATTGTTTTGGCCACGGTCGTCATCGTCACTGGCGTCTTTTCCTATTATCAAGAGAATAAAAGTTCCCGCATTATGGATTCTTTCAAAAACATGGTTCCCCAGGTATGTCTTGAGGGAGGAAAGAACTGCGAAGAAATAATCAGAAACTCTAATCCGTGCAATTTTGCACGTGGAGTGAATGCCAATGATTAAAGAGGATTTTTTTTTTCTTGTTTTGTTTTGTTGTTTTTGTTTTAGTATGCCCTTGCTTTACGAGATGGAGTAAAGCAAACAATTAAAGCCGAAAACCTCACCATCGGTGACGTGGTCGAGGTCAAGTTCGGTGACCGTATCCCGGCCGATATTCGCGTGATTGAAGCCCGAGGCTTCAAAGTTGACAACTCCTCGTTGACTGGCGAGTCTGAGCCTCAGACACGTACTCCTGAGTACACGAACGAAAATCCTTTGGAGACGAAAAATTTGGCCTTCTTCTCCACTAATGCCGTCGAAGGTAAATGAACCCAAAGGGTCCATTGATTTCGAACTTAGCTGACCCTTTGTTTTTGGTCTCTTGTTTCCCTGAGCCTACCGTAAAATTTCTTTTGTGAACAGGTACCGCACGAGGTATTGTCATCCGTATCGGCGATGAAACGGTCATGGGTCGTATTGCAGGTCTGGCCTCAGGTCTTGACACCGGCGAAACACCTATTGCCAAGGAAATTGCTCACTTTATCCATATCATTACCGGAGTGGCTGTTTTTCTCGGCGTATCATTCTTCATCATTGCGCTTTCCTTGGGTTACCAATGGTTGGATGCTGTCGTCTTTCTTATCGGCATCATTGTCGCCAACGTGCCCGAAGGTCTCTTGGCTACCGTTACTGTATGTCTCACTTTGACGGCTAAGCGTATGGCCTCCAAAAACTGTCTGGTGAAAAATCTGGAAGCCGTAGAAACTCTCGGATCTACTTCTACTATTTGCTCCGATAAGACCGGCACGTTGACCCAAAACCGCATGACTGTAGCGCATATGTGGTTCGATAATCAAATTCTAGAAATCGACACCAGCGAAAATCAGACAAGTATAAACAGTGTTACTTGCAGTTGAGAATAAATCATACTTAAAATCTCCATTTCGGTTAGGCGTCAAGCATGACAAGAGCAGTCCTGGATGGAAAGCTTTGTGCCGTGTCGTCGTTATGTGTAGCCGAGCTGAATTCAAGCCAAATCAGGAAAGTTTGCCCATCTTGAAAAGGTAATTGAAGAATCAAATTAAATCTCCTCAAGACGGTAACCAATTATTGTTGTAACCAACACAGGGAAGTCAATGGCGACGCTTCAGAAGCTGCTTTACTTAAGTATGCCGAATTGGCCACTGGAGAAACTATGGCGATTCGTCAGCGTAACCGAAAAGTCTGTGAAATCCCTTTCAACTCTTCTAATAAATATCAGGTTCGTTTCTCCCAATTTTCTGCTTGTTTGTTGTCGAGTTCCTAATTTATCTATTTATTTTTGCAAGGAAATATGTCTCCAGCATTTTTTGTGTGTTTTATTGCAACGTTTAGGTTTCGATTCACGAAAACGAAGATAAGCGTGATGGCCGTTATTTGCTCATGATGAAAGGTGCCCCTGAACGAATCTTAGAACGCTGCTCTACCATTTACATTAATGGCCAAGAAAAAGTGCTCGATGAAGAAATGAAAGAAGCATTTAACACGGCTTACATGGAATTGGGAGGTTTGGGCGAGCGTGTGTTGGGTTTTTGCGATTATTCCCTACCTCTGGACCAATACCCCAAAGGCTACCCTTTCAATGCTGATGACGCCAACTTTCCCTTGACTGGTCTTCGTTTTGTTGGTCTCATGTCTATGATTGATCCGCCACGTGCTGCTGTCCCCGACGCCGTAGCTAAATGTCGTTCTGCTGGTATCAAAGTCATCATGGTGACTGGTGATCATCCTATCACGGCTAAAGCTATCGCCAGATCTGTCGGTATCATCTCCGAGGGCAGCGAAACAGTTGAAGATATTGCTCAGCGACTCAATATTCCCGTTTCCGAAGTCAATCCCCGTGAAGCCAAGGCTGGTGTTATTCACGGTGGTCAACTACGTGACATGAGTAGTGAAGACTTGGACGACTTCTTGAAGTAACGCGACAAAATAAATAAAAATGAAAGTTTTCGGCCTAACTTATATGATTTGCAGGCACCATCGCGAAATTGTTTTCGCCCGTACCTCACCGCAACAAAAACTCATCATCGTCGAAGGTTGCCAACGCCAAGGTGCCATTGTTGCTGTCACCGGTGACGGTGTGAATGACTCCCCTGCTTTGAAGAAAGCTGACATCGGTAAAACGACTAGTTGAATTTTCCATTGTAATCTGATGTGTATTTTGTTGATCGATCGTAGGTGTTGCTATGGGCATTGCTGGATCTGATGTGTCTAAGCAAGCTGCTGACATGATTTTGTTGGATGACAACTTTGCCTCTATTGTAACTGGAGTAGAGGAAGGCCGCCTTATCTTTGACAACTTGAAGAAATCCATTGCCTATACCTTGACATCCAATATTCCCGAAATTTCACCCTTCTTGCTCTTTATTCTGGCTGACATTCCCCTGCCTTTGGGTACCGTTACTATTTTATGTATCGACTTGGGTACTGACATGGTAAGCAGTGTTAAACTTAAACAAAAGCAGTATCTATTAACACGTCTCGTTACGAAATCATCAGGTTCCTGCTATCTCGTTGGCTTATGAAGAAGCCGAATCAGACATCATGAAGCGAAAACCACGTGATCCTCTAAACGACAAACTGGTCAACGATAGGCTCATTTCCATGGCTTATGGTCAAATCGGTATGATCCAAGCTTCAGCCGGTTTCTTTGTATATTTCGTCATCATGGCGGAAAACGGATTCTGGCCGTCGACCTTGTTTGGTATTCGTCAAGCTTGGGACTCGCGAGCTGTTAATGATTTACAAGATTTTTACGGTCAAGAATGGGCAAGTTTATTCCGCGGTTGTTCTCAGCACAAATTACTAAGCTTGTTATTTTCAGACCTACGATGCTCGTAAGCAACTCGAGTTTACTTGCCACACTGCCTACTTCGTATCCATTGTCATCGTGCAATGGGCCGATTTGATTATTTGCAAGACTCGTCGAAACTCGTTGTTCCAACAAGGAATGCGGTAGGGCAAAATGATTTTCATGTGGCAGAATAATGTAATAACTTGATTGTCCTTTTTTTACAGTAACCATGTTATGAACTTCGGTTTGATATTCGAAACTGCCTTGGCTGCCTTCTTGTCCTATTGTCCTGGAATGGACAAGGGTCTTCGTATGTATCCACTGAAGTGAGTATTGCAGTGATTTATTGATAGTCTCACAAAATAATTTACATTTTTGTCGCACATAACTTTAGATTCAATTGGTGGCTTCCTGCAATTCCTTTTTCGATCCTCATTTTCATTTACGACGAAATCCGCAAGTTCATCCTTCGTCGCAATCCTGGTGGTTGGGTCGAGCAGGAAACCTATTATTGATCCATATTGGAATTTAGTGCATACAGTTTTTTGAATAGCCCTATTGAGATTTTAAAAGCAAAATAAGTTTATTTCTCTTGCTGAACACGTTTCAGAAGTCCAGTTCTACAACTGCCAATGTTTCACCACAAAGAGCAAAAATTTTTGAAATCGTAGCTGTTCAGTGAATAGTATGCATTTCTAAGATGTTATCTTCTAATTGAGACGGAGTACTTCGCAAACAAACAGCAATTCCGTTCCTGTTAAATATTAAAGAAGTGCCGTTGTGTTAAATGCAATACAAACCTTAAGATTTTGCGACAGATAAAATAAATAATGTAGTTTTTCCTAGAAAAACTGCCGTTGAATAGTTATACAGAGAATACGAAGAGGTTACCAGGTATGGAAATACGTTAACGTTGCTAAGGAAAATGGTTGGGCACGGACCAGTATTTTTCCACCTTCACATTTTGTCACCGAAACTAACCCTTCTTTTTTACTATGAAGTCCCACGGTCACTTCTATATGCTGAGTACCTTCCCGAATTAAAACTTTCCTGGTCACTTAGCAGTCAAGATGAGCGTCTGCCATCCAAGAATTCTGTCGCAGTGTGCCCGGGACATTTCTCCTTGCATGGCAAAGACAGCAGACTATGACATATCGAGATAGACTAAACTCATAGTAAAGGAAAATGTAGTCCTTGAGAAAACTATGCAGCATAATGTCACCTGTTTTGACTACAGAACGAACGGAGAATTGTGAAATAGTATCCAACCACTATTGACTTCGCTCCTCGCATTATTACACTGCGTTGTGATCAGAATATTACGTGCGATGACTACATAAAGGTGCTGGCCATTTTTTTTTACCGTGGGAGAAAATCGTCTTAAACGTCCCAAGCACCTCACCAATCTGACAGAAACGTTTGAGTGATACGGTGTAGTGCACAGACGAAATCTTTTTGACCTAGCTTCTGGAGTACCTCGACAAACCAATCAAGTGTTCCGCACAAGCTGGTGCTTGTACTAACGTGCTAGTGATTTTCCTTAAAACTTTCCACGAAAATGCCTCCCCAGGTATTATTTATGCATAGTACATTAAATTAAAACGTTATACAGAATGACACTAACCTGGTTTATATGCATTGTTTCAGGAACATCATGCAGAACATCACGTTTCCGGAACGCAGTCTGGTGTAAGTCTTAGCTAACATCTACTTTTGTAACGTGGAAACTTGGAAAATCATTCCGTGAAGGGAAAAAAGTGCAATTTCACTATCGCAGTTTTGAACTTATAAAACGAATAATATGTCAGCGGCAAATCTATAAAATTGAATAACCTCTACGGAATTAATAGAGTAATTTCTGGACGACATTCATAAAGAATTTATCAGAATTTATTAAACAATTTATAGAGGCCTTAAAAACCTTATATAATTTTGTGTTGTAGCTTTTCTCGTGCTTCAAGAAAAGGGATCTGACTGCTTTGAAAACCGAGGCATCGACTGAAGATCATAAGATTTCTCTGGAAGAGTTGTGTTCCAACCTGTCGACACACCCGGAGCGCGTATGAATTAATTGTATCCAAGAAAAGAAAATCATGTTTAATCTGGATACATTTAGGGTCTTAGTCAAGCACAAGCTTTAGCCCACTTACTGAAATACGGTCCGAACGAATTAACGCCCCCGCCAGTGACCCCGGAATGGGTGAAATTCGTAAGAAATCTAGCTGGAGGGATCCAGATATTGCTATGGTTTGGAGCTCTCTTGTGTTTCATTGCCTTCGGAGCTGCAGCTGCGACGGGAGAGTTCGTCGTTTATGATAATGTAAATCGCGCCAAAATGTTTAAAACAAACTACGCTTTATTATAAACTTTACATCCACATATAGCTCTATTTGGCAATTGCGATCGTCGTTGTCATTCTTGTAACGGGCATCTTCACTTACATGCAAGAAGCCAAAAGCTCTTCAATCATGGATTCGTTTAAGAACATGGTGCCACAGGTACATTAGAAACTAGTATTGTCTCACTGTTTGGTTGTAACTAGCTTTTTCCAGAATGCTCTAGTGATAAGGGAGTCGCAAAAGATGGAAATTAAAGTCAGCGAAGTCGTGATTGGTGACGTTGTAGAAGTTAAATTTGGCGACAGGGTTCCGGCAGACATTCGCATCATCTCGGCTCAAAATTTCAAAGTCGACAACTCATCTTTAACCGGGGAATCCGAGCCCCAACCTCGTTCTCCCGAATGTACCCATGAAAATCCGCTCGAAACTAAAAACTTAGCTTTCTTTTCAAGCAGTGCTGTTGAGGGTATGCTACATTGTGCCGGAAACGAAGCAAACAATAAGATATTTCGTTTTTAGGCACAGCCCGTGGTATTGTAATCAATGTTGGTGACTCGACGGTAATGGGAAGAATCGCAGGCTTAGCATCGGGATTGGAAGCTGGACCTACTCCAATTGCTCAAGAAATCGCTCATTTCGTTCATATTATTAGCGCTATTGCCTTCACGTTCGGAGGCATTTGCTTCGCTGCGGCTATGATTCTGGGTTACGATTGGGTTTCAGCCATCGTCTTTTTAATTGCCATTATCGTAGCCTACTGTCCAGAAGGTTTATTGGCAACGGTAACGGTTTGTCTCACGCTTACAGCGAAACGCATGGCCCTCAAAAATTGTTTAGTGAAAAATTTGGAAGCTGTGGAGACTTTGGGTTCGACTTCAGTGATTTGCTCCGATAAAACCGGCACTCTCACCCAGAATCGGATGACAGTAGCTCACATGTGGTTTGACGGTGCCATCGTCGACGTGGATACCACAGAAAACTCCACTGGCGCGCATTTCGACAAGAATGCCCCTGGCTTCGGTGCTTTATCAAGAGTTGCTACACTATGCAGTCGTGCTGAATTTAAAACTGGACAAGAAGACCTCCCAATACAGAAGCGCGATGTTAATGGCGACGCTTCAGAAGCGGCTATTTTAAAGTGTATGGAAATGCTTAATGGCGATGTAATGGGTTATCGCCATCGTCATCGTAAAGTCTGTGAGATCCCATTTAATTCCAGCAACAAGTACCAAGTGAGCCTCAGACCTTATCTGTGACCGTCTCCAACGCATTCCAGCTGGTTCTTATGATTGACTTTATCATTAACGTAGGTGTCGATTCACGTCACTGAAGGGCCGAAGGGACCTCAACATTTGCTGGTCATGAAAGGTGCTCCGGAAAGAATAATTGAGCGCTGTTCGACAATTCTTATCAAAGGCCAGGAGTTTCCTTTGAATGACGCCCAAATTGCAGCCTTCACGAAGGCCTACCTAACCTTGGGCAGTATGGGAGAACGTGTTTTGGGTAAGACTTGACCCACTTTTCTGTGCGTCTATTTTTGTGCTTAGCCTTGAAGGAGTCTAAAAAGGACACAAGCATAATTTTAAAACCTGGACAGGTTTCTGTGACACCGTTTTGCCTACGGATGAGTTTCCTCTTGGCTTTCACTTCGATCCTGACGAGGTCAATTTCCCTTTAACTAAACTGCGGTTCGTTGGACTCGTGTCCATGATCGATCCTCCGCGAGCAGCTGTACCCGATGCGGTTAGCATGTGCCGGTCAGCTGGCATCAAAGTAGTCATGGTTACGGGAGATCATCCTATCACCGCTAAAGCCATTGCAAAATCGGTCGGTATCATATCCGAAGGCAGCCAAACCGTAGAAGATATTGCTGAAAGACTGAATATCCCTGTTTCGGAAGTTAATATTAAGATGGCTAACGCTGCCGTTATAAACGGTGGCGAATTACGAGACATGAAGCCGGAGCAGCTGGACGCCATTATTGCGAATTTTAATGAGATCGTATTTGCCAGAACATCTCCACAACAGAAACTCATGATAGTTGAAGGATTTCAACGTGCGAATTACGTAGTGGCCGTAACTGGAGATGGTGTCAACGATTCCCCTGCCTTGAAGAAAGCCGACATCGGAATTGCTATGGGAATCACGGGATCAGACGTGTCGAAACAAGCCGCCGACATCATTCTTTTGGATGACAATTTCGCCTCTATCGTCACGGGTGTTGAAGAAGGGCGATTAATTTTCGATAATTTGAAGAAAACCATTTGTTACACTATGACATCCAAGATTCCTGAGCTCTTCCCTTACGTCATGCTTGTGTTCGCTGGCATACCGCTGGCTTTAGGAACAATTACCATCTTATGTGTCGACTTGGGTACAGATATGGTAGGTATTTACAGCAAATAGAAACGAAAGTTATCCATATCATCCCCTATACAGATGCCAGCCATTTCGTTAGCGCACGAAGGTGCCGAAGCCGATATCATGACACGCCCACCTAGACGTTCGACGGAGAAACTGGTTGGTGGAAAGTAAGTTCCTATTCATCCGCCATTCTCCCTCTTTGTATAATAGCCTTATTTTCAGATTGCTGGGACTTTCCTTCATGCAGATTGGAGTGCTAGAAACTCTAGCCGCGTTCTTCACATATTTTGTCATACTAGCAGAAAATGGTTTCTTACCCTCGGATGTGTTTGGGATTCGAGCACAGTGGGAATCAAGGGCCATCAATGATTTGCGCGATTCATATGGCCAAGAATGGGTAACGCTTCCTTCTATTTTCTGTTTCGTGCTAAGTAACGATTGCAATTTCTGCAGACATATGAAGCTCGAAAGAGACTAGAATTGACATGCTATGCCGGGTTTTTCTTGTCAGTCGTCATGGTGCAGTGGGGCACGTTAGTTACCTGCAAAACTCGCAGGCTGTCCCTGTTTGATCAAGGCTTGAGGTAAAAATTAATATCGTGTAGATAAAATTGTTTAGAAAACAATTAATGTCTATTCTCATTTGCTGTTTTATTTATTTTTCGTGTTGTGTACGTTGTTCATGGGATCAATTCACTTTACTGTTGATTTTTTTCTTCCATTTTATTATTTTGTCTTACGTGTTTGCTCTTTATAATTTGTATGTTACTTTTATCAAGAAATAACATGCTGAACTTCGCTTTGGTGTTCGAGACGGTAGTAGCTGTTATGTGCATGTATATACCTTACTTCAATACCGCTGTTCAGATGGCCTCCATCAGGTAATAAAAGCTTCAAGGTGATTTCTCTAAATGCACTTCTTTTAGATGGAACTGGTGGTTTACCGCATTACCATTTACGTGTCTATTGCTCATTTACGAGGAGTGCAGAAAGTTTCTCATTCGTCGCAACCCGAAAGGCTGGTTAAGTCAGGAAACGTATTATTAGCTTTGACAATTATGTCTTGATTAATCAAAACCCAGAATTGTGATTATCAAAACGTTACGAGAAGTTATACGAATAAATGATGCTGCGGTGGTGAATACATATAGATTTTAAGATTAAATAGCGATGTACACTTACTTTCCATCTATACCTTATCTGGGTTGCGTGGAAACGGATAATTAACTTTGACATCTATGTATTATCTATTCAAAACCCATCGTTGTGATGAAAAAATTATAAAAAGCATTCCGAGAAGTTCTATGAATAAGTGATTTGCTGCGGTGGCGAACACATATTGATTTTTAAGGTTAAAAAGCGATGTATACTGACTTCCCATCCATATAGGCTACCTTATCTCGGTTGCGTGGAAACTGATAATGGTTCAAGAAACTGAGATTTTTGAAGGTTAAATCAGCAATATAAAACGCGGTGACTTCTCCAGCTTTAACGGTAGTTTCTTCACATCTCCCAAGAAAAATGTCCCGTAATCTGCATTACTACCTTTTTCTTGTACTTCTCGTTGGGTGTTACGGAAGTGTTCTGCGTTCTTATCGAGAAATTCGTGAAGATGTCATCCAAGCCGAACAAAATATTAGTTTGGGTAGTAATCTGACGCTCAGCCCCGACGAAACCCTTCTTAATGGAATCTTGATGGGCTATAAGAATGCAGAATACAATTATGGCTTAGAAACCACCAATTTTACAGCAGCGATGCAGTTTTATTACGGCAAAAAAGCATTGCCGAACTCGGAAGTATTTAAAATTCTCCAGCGAATGCCTAAAGGTACAGCGAACAGTCTTAGCAGATTTTGAGCTTACGTAGTACAATATCTTAGGCGCAAATCTGCATATTCACGAGTTGGCTCTAACCTCTGCTGATTTCGTGGTAAAAAATCTAACCTACAGGGAGGGGCTTTACGTTTGTGGAGAAATCGTCGAAAGCGAGGAACAGCTTTATGACATTCAGTTTATTTTCGCAAGTTCACCACCTGCAGATTTGGCACATTGTAAATGGGAATTACTGTCTACCCGGAGAGCAGCGTCGATTAACCCAGAGTATTTTGACGATTTGCTGAAACGTATGCTCGTATTGAGTCATCCAGGTATTAAAAAAGCTATATATAGAAAATTTAGGCTGAAATAATTTCTAAGTCTTTTTCTGACAGAAATGTACACGAATATAAATCAAGTATGGAGGTCCTTCGAAAATCGTCTTGGCATGTTATCGGGTATCGTGCTTTACGCCCCGGCCTTCGTCGATTTCTTTTATCAAGGACTACTAGAATTTTATCAGGATAACGTTATGTATGTCGAAATTCGTACAACAATACCCCAGGTAATAACCCCATGAAAATATCCCCACTGTGCACGGAAGTTTCCGTTAAGACTAAGTAAGACTTTCGCAAATTTACGAAGGCTTATCTTCTTGACGGCACTTTACTCAGCCAAAGCGAGGTTTTGGGACTGTATGAAACAGCTTTTGAGCGTTTCATGAATGATTACCCGGACTCAATGGGAGCAAAGATTATTTTCGCTCCTACGCGAAGAGTATCTCAAGAGGAGGTTGCGCATTATATTGAACTCACTGCAGAATTCCAAGTAAGCTAGGAACAAGTTCGACGTACAGGTATACTCATATTTTCTTTGTTTCGTTAAAGAAAACCTACCCCAATTTAGTTGTCGGCTTTGACCTTGTTGGTCAAGAAGATTTAGGTTATCCACTAGTGGACTTCTCAGACGTTATCTTGAACGGTTCAGCCACCTATCCTGATATGAAGTTTTTCTTTCATGCGGGAGAGACAGATTGGGAAGGGACTTCTACAGACGAGAACATTTTTGACGCCATTCTGTTCAATACGACACGAATCGGTCACGGATATGCTATAGCCAAACATCCTTTACTCAAATCTATGGCCCGAGGCAAAAACATTCCTATTGAAGTTTGTCCAATTTCAAACAACGTATGATAAAACGCATAGATGTGTCAATCGCTTCATGCGTGGAATGCTTTCCAGGTACTAATGCTGGTTTCCGATTTACGGAATCACCCGGTGTCAACTTTGATCAGCGAAGGTTTTCCAATTGTTATATCTGCTGACGATCCTGCTTCTTGGGATAACAAGGGACTTAGCGCGGACATGTATATGGCTTTCATGGTATGTCCATAGTGAGAGCTTTATTTTTGTTCTTCGACACTAATTTTTATTTTTTAATCATCTCAGGCACTTGCTGGACAGCGTGCTGACTTGCGGCTCCTTAAGCAACTTGCTATAAATTCTATCGAGTACTTTATCAGTCATTACAAAGAAATCTCTCACTTATATCATGTTTATTTTATAGATACAGTGCATTACCTTCACTGGAAAAGGAAGCCGCTTGGGCTATTTGGGAAAACCAGTGGGACATATTTGTGAAGGAAATCCTTCAAAGCCATCAAACATCGAATGCAAACACCATCTAATAATAGAGCTATCAGTAAATAGAAGTGCAATAACTATGTCAATTGTTGCGTATATTCCAAAGGACAAATACAAAGCGTCTAAAAGCATTAATGAGTTTCTCGTTTGCCTTTGAAACTCGAAGATTTTCATCAACGCCTCGCTAAAGGAATTGCCTAAAAAAAAAATAAAAAAAAACTCGGAACAGATTTTGCAGAATTTAGTTTATTTTTAGAAAAAAGGGTCTTTCTTCGATTTCTCTCGTAAAGAACACTTCTACAGGTCAATTGTAATGCTTCACGCCTTGACTATTTTCACACAATGTATGAACTTAAATTGTATCAAAATGTATAAGCACTATCTAGCTTGAATATAGGTCATCTCTGCTCTCCGTTTAGCAATTGCGTGCTTGGAAATAAAAGAAAAATACATTGAAACTTGCACTGAAATTAGACACACGTGTTACAATTGCGTCAACGGTGAGCTGAGCCAAACGATTAATCGGGGTTCACCCAAGTTTGCCCATTAGTGTTGGGACTAAATTGATCTTGTTCACCATAGCCGGTATTGTCATAGACGTTGTCTTCGTTATTGCTAGGTTTTATTGTACATGAGGAACCTCATTTATTTATACTAGTTATTGTATTATTATAGTTTATAAACAAATGTATGAAATACAAAAATTTATTAATAATGATTCTAAGGCAGACCTACAATGTATTAGTGATAATTACAGGTGTGAGCCCAGTCAGCATTATCTAGCCAGTATATTTCCAAAAAAAAATATATTTATATGTTTGCAAGGTTTTCGTTACCCTTATGTAAACAACGCTGAGGGATTTTTATGTTGCATGTAAAATTAATTTGGGGAATTACGATACGTCTGTTATAATGGAGACTTTGGTAAGGTTAAAGTTATCCAATACAAACACTTTACTAATTCTATTGTTATTTAAATAACGGGACAGGACGAAGCATAGTTGTGTTAAGAGTGACTCTCATGTATGCGAAGCTGTCTCTCCTTGTTTCACCGTTCGGCGTGTGCGACCGAGAGCATCACCGGTAGAGGCGTCGTGCCATATGGGGCCGGGGGGGCCCGGGCCCCCCAAAAATTTTTGCCATCCTGAAAAAAAAGGTATAATTTAAAACTCATTTATAACTCATTAACTCTTTTATTAAGAGAAATGCAAAATCGGGCCCCCAAAATTTTTGAAGTGCACGACGCCACTGATCACCGGACATCCTCCAGATGACTCCGTACGGAATGTGCTGGAATTGCATCTCGTACGGTATTGCTTGCTAATATAATTCCATAGTCAACAAGTCATAATATGTCTGGTCATTAATTATAGTCTACCAACCGAACTACTGTCACTTTGAAGCCGAGATTAGCAGACGGTCTAGAGCTCTTGATCAGTGCAGTGACTTGGACTTTTGAGGTTTCAATACAATTGAATAAAACTAAACTCGGCCTACTTGTATCTTACGATTAGAATTGGCAAATGCGACGTTGATTGTCTGTAAGACTTTGGAGGATTAGTATTAAAGCTTTTAACGTTTACTTCCGCAGCTCAACTTAGAAAATATTTTTATTCATCTTTTGAACACCTGTAGTAAAACACAACATTTGGAACAACAGAAGATATTCCTGAAAGAAAACTATCAAAATCTGTTTTTAATTAATGTGTCCGTTATTGTTACTTTGTTCTAACATCAAAGATATATATTTCTTAATAAAAATCCATTGTACACGAAAAATTTTAAAAGGACAGATTGTAAAGAAAGAAAATGAAGGAATCGAAAGAAACATTGTAATCGAAGCTGTTGACATAGTCGGAATTTTAATAACCGCAGATAAGAAAAGTGGAGTTCTACACTAAATACAATCCATTATTCTTCTGAAGCCCTCTTACGACATTGACAGTGCTGTTTCACACGGCTGAGCTTCCTGATTATTTCGTATTTCGCGCCGCGAGTTTCAAAAATGGGAGGGGTGTTTATTTTGAATGCCGGCCGAACAGGAAAGCATTGACCACGTCAACGTGGAACATTTGTCACTCTTATGGAGATTTTTTTCGTATAATTTAAGTTTTTGTTAACTTGACTTTACTTGGTCTGTCATTCTGAAGCATTGCTAACATTATTCGGGACATTTTTAAGTGCGTCGTTGCTGATTAAGGCTGTTATTCTACATACCGAAAAAGTGGGTGTTAACCGAATATTTCTTTTAGTGTTATTGTCTGATTTCTGAAATTCACTATTGAAAACCTTATATTTACTCAGGAATGCGAAAAGCGAAGAAAGGTGAACATAGTCCCCTACCATTTGGCTCGCAATATGGAGGAATGCCAGCAGCTCCGGGCCCTCAGTATTACGAAGAGCCGGCTGTCGCTCAACGAACTGGACCGTATCTTGGCCAAACCTTGAACCAGAGTGGTAATTACATTCGTCACTATATGTTATGAATTAAACGGCTTTTGTAAATAGGATACAACGATTCGAGTATGTATGGTCCGCCCCCCAGTTACTACCCTCAAGCCCCTGGTCAGCCGATGGATATGGGTTTCAATATCCCTTCCAATTTGCTTCACAATCCAGCTGTAGCGAATATGGCAATGGAATATGGCCAAACCCTTTTGGGGCAAGGCAAAGACGTAGTAGATAAAGAAATCAAGAAATACATGTCGATGTCCAGGGTCAAGTACTACTTCTCGGTAGATACTTATTATGTTGGACGGAAACTTGGGCTACTCCTGTTCCCTTTCGCCCAAAAGGTAGCCTGTCAGTACTTTATAGTTGAAATCATCACATTTCTAATATAGGATTGGTCGGTTAAATTTGATACGGAAGAGCCCATTCAGCCTCGTTATGAACTAAACGCTCCTGATCTGTACATCCCAACCATGTCGTTTATAACATATGTTCTTACAGCTGGTGTATGTCTTGGAATCCAAAATAGGTAAAATGAGGTTTGTCTTTTTGTTTCAAACTGAAATCTATCTTCTAGATTTACTCCCGAGGTACTAGGTATCCAAGCGAGCTCGGCGCTAGTTTGGATGGTAATGGAGGTGCTGGCAATATTACTTACCTTGTATGTAATGAATATTCAAAGCAGCCTCCGAGCATTGGATATTATAGCATTTTCTGGATATAAATACGTCGGGTAACCAGTATTTTACATTAAAAAGGAATTTATAATTTAGTAGTTTCCTTGAAAACAGGATGATTGCTGTTCTTTCAATAACGTTAGCGTTATCCGGCACAGGATACCTTTTGGCGTTAGCTTACTGCAGCGTGTCACTGTCATTTTTCCTGGTAAGTCAAACGCGCCCTACAGTTCCTTCATCACTTAAAGCTTTTTATTTCCAGATACGAACGCTAAAATTTCAAGTTCAACCTGATGTTCAGTCAAATCAGTACGGTCATCACGCAAGCTCCGGCTCGAAGCGAAGAACATACTTATTGCTATTCATTGCAAGTAAGCGTTCTCCTAAGCGCCAGTTTCATATCTTATAATTGTGTTTCTATAAGGTATACAACCGCTCATGATGTGGTGGTTAACAAGACATTTGGTTCCGACGCACTCGAGCTAATCCCAAAGAACGCTATGGACAATCTAAAGAGACTACTGTGGAACAAAACGGTGGAATGCTAGGGGAGAGTGTCAAAAGACCTATGAGTTGTTCTGGTTATGATACTGCACACCAGAAAACTGCAGTCTGAAACGAAGACAAGTGGTGAATGGAGTGCTTTACATTGAGTCCTCATTTTGATGTCGCTTGGGTGGAAAAGAAAAAAATAACACAGACCACAGCTGGCTAGCAAGTGATTTTTTTTTTTTTTTGTCTTAAAATGCAATATTGAAGCATGCCAATATGGCGAGGTAGCATGCTTGTAAAGATTGAAGAGTTGATATAAGCCGAAAGACATTACATAAGTTTGGGTCCCGCGTATTACATTAGCCTAATTAATTGAGGTTGGCGCTTGGAAGATAGCGCCACCTGGTGAGAGCGTCTATGACTTAGGATCCATCGGACAACTGTTGGACGTGTTTATTTCGTTGTGTTGTTTTGTGTTTCCTTTATTTAGTTTACTTGTTCAACGATCGTGGCATTGAATATATAATAATGCAAGTAAGTTACGAAAACTGAATTGAATTAATATTGTAACTTCTAAGCGTATTTTTAGTTGTTTTCTAAAAAAAAGGTTAATTTTATTTATCACACGTTCCTTTCTCCGGTCTCAAAAATGGGTAATGGACCCCTGAGGCAACCATAAAAAAGCCTCCGGTTCTATGGCCTATACGATACGAGGCCTGATTCGCTTTCTAGCAAAAATGAGGAAGGGAAAAAGCATCTTATTAGCATCGTTCTTTGAACTAGCCAAAGAAGGATGCGTGAACAAATCCCTTTTTTGGCGTACGTAGCTTCCCTTATACCCCCGATGGGCTCGCTTACTTCACCTGAGCTTGCCAGGACAGGTAGATCCTACTTTTCCCACTGGTCCCTCAGTACCTTTCCGTTAGTAGCCAACAGTGGTGCAGTGACACTGTCTAATAAACTCAAGCGAAGACGACATTCCAGAACTGGTTCTGTAATTGTGCGATCAGATGCGGTGAAACGCAGCTTTCGAGGAGGGGGGCAACGGATTTTACACAGTAATGAAACTCGTGTTACAGTAGCTATGTCTTCTCTGAACATAAAATTGCTTTAATGTTGTATTTTTGTGCTCTGTGCCAAAACGCTTTCCCCTTATTTGAGGGACTTCTTGAGCGTGGCGTCAATTCCTTACCATAGAAGGGCAGTTTCGGACTAGGGATTTTTGGTCGTTTCTTTTGAAGTGTTATCGTTTTTGGCATGGTTGTGTTTCAGTAAGTCCCAAAAGGCAGATTCTGTAGACTTTTGGCTGAAGCCGCATGCAAATAAGCTTGCCTCCGACCGTAGTAGTTGAATGCGAAGTGGGTTGGCTAGAGTACAGTGATAACCCAAAACTATCCCTTTTAGCGGAAACTCGTAAGTTCCCCTACGAGGCTGTTCTTCTTTTGTATACAAGAAGCAAATTTACTCTAGCGTGGAACCAAACTTCCATGTCCGTTGGAGAGATTTTATATAAACCACCCTAAACGTCACGCTATCAATTTCCGTTCCTGTCATTCTCCACATAATGTATTACACCTGAGCTCTATGTAATGAAACTCAGCGTAGAACCCAAAAACCGGACTAAGAATAACAGTTCTTTAGTAGTGAACCTAAATTCGATACACGCCCTTTTTAGAGAGTGTTGTGCTTAAATAAAAAATAATAACCATTTACTTGCGCTTTTTTATAAAAAAAGTAACGTATTCCCGTAGGCGAGATTGCAGTGTCATTTCGTTAGACGGACATAGTAACGATTAAAGAAGCGTTGTTAAGTAACAAAATGTGTTATGTAGGTATGGCTGCTGTGCGTAACTTCGTTGAAGAAATTCCTTTCATGGACGCGGATTGTGACGGAAGTGTGAGCAGTTTGGGCACGGCCAGTTTGCTAGGAGCTTCATCGAGTGACGAAGATGCGTATTCACGCCCAGTTCCCCGAAATTCCCGTCTTCGCCACTATAATCGACACCAGGACTACGAGCAAGACGACGGGCTCAAATTAGACGAGCCGGAGCGACATGACTACGACGATGAGAGCTTGAATAACATTTTAGATTCAGTGTCAGTAGCATTAACGATCCATACCCAACATCCTGATATGGAGGATGACGATGGAGAGCCCAGTGACCCACAAAGGGAACCTATGTATGAGGAGCTCCATCAGCCCCGAGCTCCAAGTTCAACTACGCGGCTCCCGAATGAGGTACGTGCATTGCACTTGGGAAGGGATACACTTGACGCGCCGCCCCCACCCAAAGAAAATGTAAGCACGGGTGTTCCGGAGAAGAAGAGCAAGGCAGTTAGCGTGGATGTTCCGAGACCTCCTGCTATGTGGTCTCCTGCAAGCACCCGCCAAGAAGACAGGCAGCATAATTGGGTGCCTGCTATCGTTACCGCTTACGCCGCACTCAGCCAACATGTAAGTAACGTGTGAAGCCTCCTGCTCAATCCTCTCAATGATTGACTCGTTTCCTACTTAGCGTTGGTCAACTCTCGCGTTACAATCTTCGTCTTCTAAGCTTAATTTCACATTTTGGGGCTTTAATTTTCCTCGAGTGTCTCAGCTTACAGATTTTCCCGTGACGGCGAGTCCTTTATGAAGCTTAGTCATGACATGACAAGGGCTTCTTAGATTTTTTTAAGCATTGTTTGTAGAACCGTGCTACTTAGTGATAAATTACCGTGCTTTTTTTGCTACATTTCTGCCGTACAAACTGGTTATTATTCTTGATGGTCATCTCTGTGAAAATGTCCGACATACTTAGATAGGGCTTCGGATAGTCATTTACAAAGTGTATTTTTTTTTTTTATTTTCTGTAGAAAAAGTGAGCGTTGGATTTCATGCTCCAGTTGATAACTTTCTTGGGTTACCGGCTTTTTTTGTAAATACTTTTTCTGCATAGATCGTGACAAGTTTTTCTTCAAGACACTTAACTCCACACGTGGTGTGACGTGTGCATTTTACTCTACCGTTGTAGAGCCATGTGCTAGTTCTGCCCCTCGTAGAAACCAACCGAATATACAGTACCGAATTTCGTATCACCTTCGTTTTGAATCAGCCTTTCAAATTCCCAGCTTGTCATATTCTTTGGCGCGTTGCCAAGCCAAACTACCAATACTCTTCACTGGTGAGAATGAACTTGCGGAAAGTTGACAAGCCGTGCCGGAGTTGAGCGGCACGGCAATGGCCAACCAGGCATTCTCAATTTTCCTTTCTTCTCCAAGTTCACTCAAGTCGGTGGTAGGAGATGTACGGCAAATAAAGTTTCGAATACTTTTCCTTAAAGAGCAGCTTGGGAAATCATGGTTCGCAAGCACCCGTACATGAGTCATGTCGTATTTGTCTGCCAGGGAAAACTGCGTAACATAGCCTGTAACAGAGCTCAACGTCGGGAAACTACTTAATTAGTATTTGGTCGTCTTTTTTTGCGGATAAAAATGAGAAAAAAAGGGGACTTCATTTGCTTAAAAGTCTTTATGAGGACGCATTCATTGACGCCAGTAAATGAAAACTCGGCACGCATTTTATTGCAGGGCGTGGAAAGGTTGTTGTCACTCATTGCAAAGGAAGCCAGTTTAAATCGCGAGCTATTTATACTTTTCCCGTACTGTTTATTGAATCTCCGGGTAGGCCTGCTGGCCTTGTTGCCCTGATTAAGATCCCCCAAGTTCCTCGGCTATCGTGGATTCTTGTGTGCAGGAGACGGGATACTGGGAGTAGAGCATCGCTTTAATACAGTCTGACACGCCTGCTCGACTTTACAACTTTGTCTTATCTAAAGTCAGCATTTTTACGGATACTGTAGTTTTGGAAGTAAAGGAGTTAAGGGGGAAAGGGGTCTGAGGAGTTTCGGTGGCATGTAGGGCCAAAGTTAAAGGCTTCTCAAGAACCTAATTCGCTCGTAAACCTTTTAACTAAGAAAATAGAAACTATGCTAATGTATGGAGTGTGCTCCTTTGGTTATTGGGTGCGCTTTTCCCCACTTGAACTTTCCCCAGGACTGAGCAAACGATCTTCTGTTTGGTTTCAGTGTCTCTAAAAGAGGTGAAATGTTCATGGAGAGTTAGAAAGGGTCGGAGGTAATATTAACTTGATATTAGCCTCCACGTGTGTTATGGTTTTCTGCGCGGTTTTGCAAGAGAATGGCATGGGCCTATAAAATGCCCAAACTTTTTATTCTTATCGATTTGACTAGCGAGCTTCGGGGGACAAAAAAAAAAAGGCAAACCCAGCTGTTCTGCCAACACGATTTGTTTCCCCGAAACAGAAATGAATCCGCCTTGGTCCTAGAAAACAGTTTAAAATTTACGTCACATTTGTGGCTTTTTGCTCACTGTCTCAGACTTTCTTGTCGTGTCGTTTTGTTTTATTGACTTCCCAAAAAAGATTATTGGCGTTAACATTTCCTTCGCCAAAGAGCGTACTAAAGTGTGTCGTTACTATAACTCACGAATTTGCGAATTTATGGCTTAGACGTCTACACTGGAACGTTTCTTGTTACAGAATTATTGCCGTTTCTGTTTTTTTTCCTGTTTTGCAAGTTGTGAGAACATCAGTAACTGACAAAGTTGCGCCCTTGATATAAGAACAGGTCCTAAAAGTAAACTTGGAGGGAAAAAGGGTTGGGAAACTGCATCTAGGTACGTGCAACATTGCCTGGCGTCGTATTTTTAATACATAAAGAATTTGTCAGAAAAAAAAAGAATGAAACAAGTACGAGGCGACAAGGGGAGGAAAAACGGGGTGGAGCAAAGGCTGGGCAAGGTAGAGAGCTGTTACCGCCGCCAAAGAACGAGCGTCGCGTCACACAGTTCCTGACCGGAGTTAAATTCGTCGTTGGCGTCTGCGGAGCTCGGTGTCTTTTCGAGTTATATACCCAGGTCTTCGGCATCAGTACGCTCAGGTCGCTCGTGGAGACAGCCTGACGCCCCAAACCGTTTAAGCCGGAGTTAATGAGGCTTATTTGCGCTAATGAAATTGATTGCGTGAAAGTGACAGGAGTGTAAAAACCGATAGTGCGTTTAGCAAATTTGTTAAAGCAACATGGGGCCTACTTGGTGGATTCGGGGCAACCCCAGTGGAAAGTGGGGGGACAGAAACAGCAGCAGCAGTAGTTGCAGTCGACCTGTGAGTGCTGTAGAAACGATTGAACCTCAATCAGGCGAAATGTCGCAGTGTTGTTCAAGGTGTTCCTCCGCGTGTCGTGTGCTATCCATTCGACAAGTTACCCCTTCGCGATCCCAATTCGAGCAGGTAAACCGCCGAGATAGAAGAAGAGTCCCTACTCGAGCGTAACACAATTCGTAGGAAAATTATGGCCCCAAAATTGAAAATCTTAGCTCCAGTTTCCAGACAAGGTTTTAAACGCCAATCGAAGCTATAAACCTATAATTAAACACCTATATGGGCTAATAACGTGCAAGTAAAAATGAACTATTCCTCGCTATAACTCCGTAATAAAACCGAGCTGTAAAGAATGTATACAAGGGAGTGTATCCCTTTTCTCTGAAATGGTACGCGCAAAGTGAGACCACGTTTTTCACCGGAAACTTGCCAACAAAGATAGATTCAAGCTTCGTAGACTTTTCAGGACTTTTCACCGACATTTCAGAGCTACATCCGTACCAACATCGCCACAAGTTCATTATAGTTCTAATTCCTTCACGATATATTTCTTTCCCTTGGATTGTTAAACGCGAAACGGAACTCTACTCTTGTCTCTTAAACCTTTGATGAAGGTGCAATATTTAGAGCAATGGTTTACCTGTTATGGCAATAATCATTATATCTGTATTATAGCAGTAGTGCACCACTTAGCAATCAAAGCAAAGGTCAACAGGCTAAAAGCCTGTGACTTGATCGAAATTAAAAAGTAAATTGGCTTCTTAGAGGTTAAATTTGTAAGCTCCCATGTAGGATGTGCGAAAGGTTTTTTACCTTTTACAACTTTGGATAGAGGTTGTTGATTTATTTGATTACTTAATTTAATTTAATCTATTTTTTGTTAACTAGGAAGCCCAGCAAGTGCAGTCGTTGTATGAACCATTGTACCCTTCTTCACCTCCGTCTTCCTTGTCATCTCGTACGCCTTCTTTAGCGACGCCCACCTCGCCCAGTCCAAGTGTGGGCTCACGATTGGCGACGCCCACTCATTACATTTCATCTTTGCGGGCCTCCATGCGCACAGGTCAAACATTAGACAGGTAAGTGCATGGGACATGCGGAGCCACACCTTCCCTTTTCATTATGGATCGTTAGGTGAATGACGGTGATTTAGCTTGTCTGCAAGGTTGATCGAAACTAGTTGCATAATTCAAAAGAGGATTAAAAACGAGGAGAAGCTGACATAAGAACTCAGACGTTCGTGAAAGGAAAAGAGAACTTGTCTGTCAGTTTGTAATTTGAACTAAATGGAAATGTGTGTGTGTTTTACTATAGGGAACGTGACAAAGACCCTTGCCAGCGTTTACGGACTTATCTGAAGACCAGTTATGCGGATCTGTGTGAAGTGATGATACCTAATTTGGCATGGTGTCCAGATTTTAAACTTCACGTGAGCCAATTGGTGACGTCGCTTGCCATTGACACTTCATGGGCCCGGGGTCGCGATCGCGATGAAGGTGCCCGGTATCAAAACAATGCGTTGCATGCTTTAGCCTTGCAACCTTTGCCCTTGCACCGGCTTTTTGCTGAAGAAAGAGTAATACTAATTTTCTTTGTACATGTGTTGGATATTTTTTTTACTTATAATGTTTTTTTTTTATTATTTATTTACACCATAGAGGTCACACCAGGGAGGCAAAGGCCAGCGCGTATTGATAGTGGGCGAAGCCGGATACGGCAAGACAAGCTTCTGTCTTCGATTACTTTACGATTGGGTTCATCAGGAGCGACCCTGGGTGGGCAATTACTTGTCCTACTATCAATGGGTCTTTTTTATCCCGTTACGTGATTTCGTTGTCAATAAATCTCCCTTTTATTGCGGCAACAAAGACTCGTACCCTTCCGACTTAGACAATCCTGCACAAATTATCCAAAACAATGAAGCACAAGTCTTGTTCATCGTGGACGGCTGGGACCAGTGGACGGGCGATTTGCCTGTCGAAATCCAAGATTTATTAGACGGCACGAGTTACCCTTTATCTACCGTCATGGTAACCTCGCGGCCCATGCCACATTTAATGCGCCATGCCACGCGCTGGGCAGATAAACGAATAGTGTTACGAGGACTTGATTTCAACCAAGTCGAAGTCTTTGTTCGGAGTTATTTCCAAACTGCTCCCACACCCGTGGAGCCGGAGCGCGTCGAGAAATTTCTGCAATGGCTCGCCAATCCGCAGCAACGCTGGGGCAAATTGGCTTCCAGTCCTGTGATGTGCATTAGCATGTGCCTAGCGTTTGAAGAACAGGGCGACTCATGGTGGACGGGAAACTTGTCTACCATATTCTCGGCCATAATTCATTGTCTGGTGCGACGCAGCTTGGACCAAACCGGGGAAATATCCACCTTGCATCGCAAAATGCTTTTGGATCTCGGCAGGCTGGCCCTCCAGTGTATCAAGCAAAATCGATATTTCTATACTGATCTAGATCTGAAGCAGCACTGCCAATCCTCACAGGTTATTAAAATGGGGCTCCTGGTGAAAGCAGTTTCCTTTTCCAAACTCCAGAAGCGGGATTTCTTTAGCATTTTGCATCCTGCCTTAGCCGAATTTCTAGCTGCCATGTACCTGGGATCCGTCGCCCATTATTCCAACATTCTGAGACGGGAGTTGGAGGAATTTCAGTTGGAGATGGAACCGTGTTTCTCCACCAGCGCCGGGGTTTGTCGCAGCTTACTGCACGTGCTCCAGGGTTTGGCAGCACACTTGGGAAAGAAAGCGTACCTACTCTTCAGTTTGCTACCCAACCAGCAATTTCCACCTAAGACATTGTTGCAATTTCTCCAAAATGCTGGGTACTGGCAACCTAATGTAGCAGCCGTGTGCAAGTTACTGGAGGGAACTCATCACCTGACTCTTAATACCACCCACAGTAACGAGCTGCAAAGCTGGAGCTGTATTTTGCAACATGCAGCGTGCCCTTTGCCTTCCTTGCAAATTTCATACGAGCCCAGCGCAGCGACCAAGCATTGTTCACTTTTGGAGAATTTATTCATTGCATTGCATCAGAACACCAGCATCGCGTCCCTAAAAATTACGCTGGTCGTTAGCCAGGACGTTAACGAGCACGACATGCAAGTTTTTGCGGATTTTTTATGCCAAGCCATGAGCAAACCGCTGTTACGATGCATTGAAATCGCGATTTCATGCGTAGAAGACGTGAGCCACGAATTCTTACAGGCCGTCATCGACGCTGTTTGCTTCAGCATGGATTCAGTGAATGCCATGGGACAAGACACCAATGGCAACGAGCCCAGTGTAAAGGCCTCTTTGCTGCGGAAAGTCATTATCGATATGGACTTATCGGCTGAGCAAGTTCAGCAGCTTTGCTTTGCTATTCGCAGGAATCCGCGAATCCAAAGCCTCAGTTTGTTACATTTGTGTTGTGCCACCTCGGGTTTGCAAGCCATTGCTGGGCTAGTGTACCCACAAACACCTTCTGGTGGCAATTTTTTAACAAGTTTGGACCTATCTGGTAGCTGGGCTTCGACGCCCTTGGAAGCGGACGCGATCATGGACGCTTCCACCGTTTCCTTGGCTTCCGTGAATAATGCGACTGCCACTGCGAAGGATGCCAACGTAGGTACGCGTGAATCGTCGTCCGGTTCGGGCTACGAAACCATGAAGAGTCAGACGAATATCGTTAAAATCAATGTGCCTTCTCCCGTGTCGGTGACCGTCACCGAATATCCGAACACTGCACCCGACAATCATTTGCGTGCCTCTAATGGAGGTGCCAAGCTCAACGCCAGTATATCAGCCATCTCTTTAAGCACAGGAGCGAGCTCTAGCACGCGCAACAGTTATTGTTTGACAGACAACAAGGTAAACACGCCCGACAGTGACGAGATACAAGCCGTGCTCCCGGGGCGAGCGGCGCAGAATGGAAACAGTGCTAACAATCCACCGTTTCTCTCGTTGCCCCGGAGGCCGCGTAACGCCCGGGGCTATAGTAGCTTGACGCGAGGTATGACGTTGCTATCGCGACAGGACGAGAAACGTAGATCTGACTCTATGCTCTTCCAGAAGATACTGCTTCCGATGCCTGTTTGTGAACGAGAATCACATTGCACTAATGGCTTTCATACCATTTTTGAAGCCTTACGGAACCCTTTGTGTCAACTGGGCCACTTGAACATGAGTAAATGCTCGTTAACCATGGCAGATTCGGTCTGCCTTGGGGAAAGCTTGCGGAAGAATAAAAGTCTGGTTTCGCTCCGGTTAGAAGGCTTGTCTGGCATGCGGGAAGTGCTACCCGTTATCCTAGCGTTGGCAGAAAATTCAACCTTGCAATTGCTCGATGTAAGTTCGGCCCACATCATCTTTACAGATCCAGCATTTCAACTCTTTTGTCGCGGTTTGATGCGGAATCAAGGTCTGCGATCTTTGCGAATGGCGGGCTGGACCTTTCTATTGGAAGATGAAGATTCCTTCAAGTACTTGGGTGACTTGATTCAGAGCACCAAGCTGCGCGAGTTAGCTTTAACGGGAGCCAACATTAAATTACCTGGCCAGTCCGGGAGCGGCCCGTTATCGTTAGCGCTGTTGGGACCCGTGGCACCCGAAGAGCTTATTGCTTTGTTACGGAAGTCTGCGTCCAATCAACCCTTGCGCTCGGAGTTCTTAGCGTTTCTCAAACTCGACCAAGTAACTTTAAGTTTGCAGGGCAAGTTGAGTTTAAGGGGACCACATTTGTTACCGTTGCTGTCTGGTTTAACGAAACTCAATGATCTGCATCTGGGTCTTGAACGGCAGGACCGGGGATCGCAGAATTGCCTCGAACCATTGCGCGATAAGTCTAGCATTGCCTTCTTCCAAACTTTAGCCCTGAATTGCAACGGATTGCGAGGCTTGTACTTGCAGCATTGGAGCTTTCAGTGGGCTAAAGCTGAAAAGACACTCAAGAGCATTGCCAAGTTGCTCAAGTCATTGGCCATCAGCCACCTAAATATGGACCATGTGACTGTGTCTACGAATGCGGGCAATAGTGGTTGTGGTCCAACTTCCGGCATGGGCGACAATGCCGTGGGTTCCCAGCCGTATTGTGACAGTCTCTTTCTGCAAACTTGCATTACTCATTTGCGTAACTTGAGTTCGCTGTCACTAGCACATTGGAAACTGAGCCCCGCGGAAGCTGCCCTCGTGGGGAAATGTATCCGTGATAAGCATTTCGATCAATTAGAAGTTTCCTTGAAAGGGTGGTCCATTCCAAGCGTGAGAAGCTGGATCCGAGCGTTAGAGGAGCAGAATAGAACAAGCCTTGTATACGTTGGGGGACCTGCTCAAACGTACCGCATTACTCGTAATGCCCGCAATCCCTCGTTTTTAGAAAAAGTTATGTGTATTACTTCCTGGAAGGAGAACTAAGCGTGAAAGGCGAAAAATTTTATTTATCCACCTGAAATAATGTTGGCTTATTGTGTACATACGATTGTTATTGATCTCGCTGTTTTGATCACATTGTTTTTCCCGCGGAAAGGTTCCTGTACGTGATAGGTTGACTGTGATTTTGAATTGCGGAGAAACGTGATGTGTTTCAAGAAAAAGCTTATACATTAAGAAAGGAAAATTTCACACGTAAGAATGATGCTTTGTTAAATGCCTTGGTGCCTCTGAAGTCATGAATACAAGTGTGCGATTAAGTACTACCGTGAAAAACTGGCTCTTTTATTTACTGTATAAATCGCACACACCATGTTAACAAAGAATTGGAATAAAACGAAAAACAGAACGAAATATGCAAAAACTTTATTGACTGTAATCAATAATCACGTCCTTGAAAGATGAACATCTAATTCTAGAGTAAGATGCCCAAATGCCATCAATCGGCAGATCTCGGGACAGAAGCTGTCATTTCCAAACGTTTTTTATGCTGTTAGATCAATTCAAGAAAGCGTGGTCTATTTTTCATTTGCTTGCAACCTATCTGCAGTCAAAGTTTAAGGTCATGCTCCTTAGATCCAGAGGGTTTGTTTTGAAAGCTTCTAATTTACAAGTAACAATTGATTTCACTCATATCTTCAGCATTTTCGTTTGTTCTTTTTCTAAAGAATCTTTTCCGCCGAAAATTGTTTAGCAAACTTACCTCTTTGAATTACTATATAATTTTAAAATTTTACAAGCTTAATGGCGTCTACCAAGGAAGGACTAAATGACTTTTACACCTAACACGTGACTTAAGAGCCTGAGAGGTCGCTAGTGTTGTATCGTGTGAGAATAAGTGAGCGAGTAGTAGATTTAATTAAAATGTCAGGAGAGCTTTTTCGAAGGCTGGTATGCGTTGCTACATTAATTAAACAATACACATTTGCTCAGTTGCAACCTACAAGCCTTTTTTCCCTTTAATTTTCATAATTTGTAAGGTAGACGGCTCTCAGCAGGCATTTTTCGACTAAGCGTTTTTGACCTCTTGCCGAATACGTTGAAGCATTTTGATTGAAAATCTTGAGCTGCGTCTTCGTGATACGCTACGCAAATTTAAGTAGTCGGCAATTGGGCACCTTACTCTACGCTCAGATCATTTAAAATTAGACATTGAAGACCCCTTATCATGTCAAGACCACTAAAGTTCTATAGATACAGCAGCCACCTGTTACCCTCATGATGTATGTTAATTGTTTAGCGGGTTCCTATTTTTTTAATGTTAATGTATTATATTAGATAATCCCGGCTAACGACCGAAATTCAGAACGCAATACCATAAACGTTTAAACAGAAATCAATACCAGAATGGAGACTTTATTCCAGAACTTGACAGAGTCAATACGTTGATTTCAAATTTGATTTTGTTAATTCACTTTTCATTGATTTTGAATTGACTTTTTCCATTGCTAAATATTAAAATTGCATTGCCTTAATAAAGGTGAATTTGTAAGAATTGTCTTTTAAAAGTTGACTTTTAGTGAGCAGACGTCAGAGATCTACTTTGACACACACAGACAAAGATGTCCCAACATCGAGTAGAAGGAATATGTGAACTTGTACGAAGTCGACACCTACCATATTCCTTTGTGAAAAGAAAAACGAATACCATCGGTTAGCATAAACTCGTATTGTGCTTACATACAAGCATTCACAGTGCAGTTCAACCGAGCAATTTACGATCATTTTGAAGTTACTATGCCACTGTCATAGGGATGTCAAGGTGGTCCCGCCGAAACATTAATAACGTCGAAGTAAATTGGACTTGACTTGGAAAAAGCAAGGAATGAATTTTGTTTCAATTGACTTTAACCCAGATAAAACGAACACAATTTGACCTGAATTTTGAAACGACAAAAAGGACCCCTTGAATGGCGTTTCATAAAACCTTTTTGAGCTTGACTTTAATTTTCCTTACTTTTATCTAGGTTTGCTTTATTGTGACTTTTAATTTAAACGTTTTTACAGAATTATATAGCAAAGATTAGCAATGAGCAAAGGTACCCTAGTTTCAAGCTCTGTTTACTTATGGAAGTCCCAACGGAAGTTCATTCTTCGAAAACAGACCTCGACGGATGATGAAATACGAGCTCCAATTTATGGGCAAAATACGACGGTTTGTCACAGGAAAATTTCGTTACATCTTGTTCAGAGTCTTGCTGATCAAACACGCATTCGGTTCACATGCTGCATAATCAAAAGAATTTCCTTAATCGTCGGTTACATGGCAGAAATTCTCTAGCGCGAAGCGAAGTGCTGTGACATTGTAGACTAGAAGATACGTGCTAGATCACCTCGGTACACGTCTGAAATTGGATTTCGTGATACATTTGTCCTCTGCCATTCTGAAACAAAATGCAAAGTTACGGTTAGGTTTTAAATCAGTGTTCGAAATGACCCACTAGGGACTCTCGTCGAACTCACACAGAATTTTAGTTACCGTGTCCAAGTAAGAAAGTCGTGAATAACGTGTACGTATTCAAGAACACGCCTCAGAAAAATAAAAAAAAAACATTGAAGGTTTGTAACTTTTGTTTTTACTTCAGTGGTGCCTCGTAGAAGCACTTCCTACGTATGTTCATGTTCCATGCAATCCTTGCAATTTTCTTTTGAAGGCTTCATATCTCTCATTTTTTTACCTCTTGAAATTTATTCTGTTTATGTAGAACACATAATCACGGTTCCGTGGTGTAGCGGTTATCACGTCTGCTTTACACGCAGTAGGTCCCCGGTTCGATCCCGGGCGGAACCATACTTTTTACATTACCTGTGAATTTTGACACCTGTTCTTTCCAGAACAATTAACAAACACTTTAAAGTATGTCGTATTATTACATACATTTTAGTGGTGCATAAGCCCCAAAACTGATTAGTATCAGGTCGTCGGATAAAGTTGATTTGAACTCTCGCGGAGGCCTTCAATTGCTGACGTCACGTGTTGTTGACAGTCTCCATTCTCTCTTCGCTTGTTTTGTGCACGTCTACTTTCTTGGACGGTATTTTCCTTTGTCTCACGAGCAATGCAACGGTTGCAAATTCCCTAGCGTCGATTCGAGTAACAAGTAAACGATACTAAAACAATTTATGTGAAGTGCCTGTCAAATTAAATAGTACAGGGGCCATTCTTTGTGATGATGCTGGCTACATCACAACAAGCTTCCGCGAACAGTCCTGGGTCTGATAAGCTACAAGACTGGCCAGTGTGCATTTCACCTCATCCCATCTGCATGGAACGAATGGCCCCGTATACGTCGGCCCAGCAACAAAACATTCCTGCCGATCAGACTCAGCAAATCAAAATACTGGAAGAAAACGCAGAGATCGTGGCGGCAACCGAGAAACGTGATGGACTAGGGGTCAGTCCCTGTGATAATCCTACCCATGAAGAAGCAAGGGAGGAAGACAATGTAGAGCCAGCGGTCATCACTGATATTTGCGTGGAAACTCCACCAGCTGCCCTTCACATCACTCTTAATGGAACTCCTAATGAGAACAAACCAAGTTCGCGTCGGTCTTCTTCTGCCTCTACTCCGTCAGCAGATTCGCCCAATGGCCTTACCAAATGCAGCAGAAGAAGAGTCTCCTTTCCGGACGACGACTCGAAGCTTGTTACTTGCTATTTTGAGCCGGTCAATCCCATCCAGGCCGTTCAAATTACCAATCAAGAGCTACTTGCCGCATACGTACAATCGTGTGCAAAGCATGGCTCGGAACCTCTTGATAAAGTTGTACAGCAGTTGGAGGTACAGTTGTTGCCTTCGCTTTTGGTAATTTTTTAATAAATTAGATACTGTTCGTTTTCAGACATTAGATTTGAGCAGTAATCGTAGCGCCAGTTTAACATTAAGGGGATTGAACTTGGATGCTGCAAACTGTGAATCCTTGGAGGAGATCTTTCGCCGAGTTCAGTTAAGATTACTGGACTTAAGTGACACCCATTTAGATGACGAAGTAAGTTCACTGACTCAACATGTGAAATCCTCAACCTTTCTTTCTTTGTTTGCCTAGGGCCTGGGAGCTTTATTTGACATGGTGGAGTTTTATGAGGCTGCTTCACATATAAGCATCGCCCTTAATGCCAAAATGGGACCGCGAGGTTGGCAGTCTTGCTCACGAATGATCAAAAGAGTAAAGCTCTTGCTGTTGAGCATGATTTTTATGATACTCTGCTCTTAAATGGCCATTTGTATCCTTTAGACTCAATGTTTGGAATGGTTGGACGCTGCTCAGATATCCTTAAGTGAACATTCGTCTGCGCTTTTGGGCCGAGCATTACGGTTGGAGGCGCCTCTTAAAGTGCTGCACCTAGATGGTTGTTCCTTAGCTGGTAGGCCACTAGCTACGTTAGGTAATCCTCTTGGAAAAATATACGTGTATAGATTTTTAACAAGGTATACTACTTTCTTTTTTCTTATAGTTGGCGCATTAAAACTCAATAGTCGTCTCAAAGAGCTGCACTTGGCCGATAACCAGTTGGGTGTAGCGGATGCTGTCCAGCTAAGTATTCTTCTCAGAGTAAACAGAAACCTCCAAGTGTTAGATCTAAGGTTGTCGTACTTAGGATTGAATTCCAGTTATAGGACCTCATGTTTATTTTTTTTGCTTAGGAATAATTGCTTACAAGATGCTGGATTACTCCATTTGTGTGAAAGTTTGACTGATCAAAGTTGTGTATTGAGTGCGTTAACGTTGTGGAATAATAAGCTCACTTATTTATGCGGCTCATCGGTTGGTAAAGCTCTGGTAAGAAAACTTTCGCCATAACCTGGGGAAAGAAGATTACAATAGTTCACATTTCTTGATAGGCATCCAACAAAAGCTTGAGTACCTTAAACTTAGGCCACAACGCTTTGACCAGCGAAGGCATTTTGCTCATGAAGCCTGGGCTCCTGCAGAATCGCACTTTGCTACGTTTGGGACTTCAAGCGACTCGACTGTCTTGCCCAGGTTTAATTGCCCTAGCTGAAACATTGGCGGACGGTCCTGTGCTGCAAAGACTAGATCTCAGAGCGAATGAACTCAAGTTGGCAGGCTTAATGGCTCTAACTTTGGCACTCAAGATGAACCCGCACGTCACGTGTGTCGACCTCCCAGCCAATCCTGGTGTAGACGTAAGCTTACTTGTATGGTGTGGTGCATATGTTAAATTGAGATTTTGAGTAGGACAAGGAAAACGCGGAACAGTATACAAAACTATATTTAGACATTGAAGGTCTGTGTGCGAAAAACAAAGAAGAAGCTGTTGGCCAGTTGCAGCCTTCGGAACCTCTTACTCACTTTGGAATACAAAACGACCAGATTGTGTCAAGAAAAATCTCCCTGACGTGCGAAACGTCTCCGCCGCCTCTTATTGTGGAAGCCACTGTCTTGTCACCTTCGCTTGAAGAACCTGAAACAAGTCGAAAAAAGTTCCGGTCACCTTTACCGTCCCCTTTGGCATCGCCTTCTCCGTCTCCTTTGCCCTCTCCAGTACCCAGTTCACCTTCCAAAAACCGTTTTTCCGTCACACCCGTGCAGGACGCAACTAACTTACTCCAGATCAAACCTTCACCTTTGCCATTACCCTTGCCTTCTCCATCGCCACGTTCACGTTTTACCGTAGTTCCAGTAACGGCCCCAGTAAACCAAGAGACTAAAGCCAATTTGGTGATTAGTTCACCCACCAAAGTTACTTTGGGCTTCGAAGTAACCGAAGACAAGCTGGTCAGTAGCTTGAATGTTGATGCCATCAGCGTTGTTGACGACGAAGTGAAGAGCTCTGTAGAAGAAGAAGTAAAAGAACTCGAAGAACTGTTGAGTTCTTGCTCTGAAGAAAGCCTGCAAAATAAAGAAAATGAGGGAGAAGTCTTCTCAGACAGCCAGCCCTGCCATGACACGACCACTGAATCGGACTTCCGAGCGAGATCGGACGCACAGCATGTTACAGACGTTTTACGCGACAGTACAAATGAACTCATTGTGATAAACGACTTGGTGAATGATTTGGAAAAGCTATTAGCAGAAGACGACGAATTAGCAGAAAATGCCCCGCCGGAACATGCTGGTGATGTGACTATATTTGCCGGTAGTGGTATATAAAACCGGGTTCCTGAATCGATGTGAAGACATGAGACGTTGCTGAGCGTTCATTGGTACAGTGTTTTAGCTGCATGCGTGACATTTTTACACATCAAATCGTCCAAGTGACGTGACATGATTTCTAGGGTTGTTAAGAGGGGCAAACCCCGGTGTCAGTAATTACCTGGAAGTTTATTAACTACATTAGGATCAGGGAACTTAGAAATCGCTAGTGTGTGATAACTCGGAACCTGAGGATTATTTTTGTAAGACAGCACAAGCTGTGCATGTTAAACCCTTTATCTCTTTCGGCCCCATTGAAATATTGTGTTGGAGAATGATTGCAGCTTTAGAGCTAATAATAGTTAATCGGTTTTGTACTTTTACATCCCTGTAGGGGAAGCTGTTACATCGTGGTGTAGGAGAAAAGATTTTTATAGCAAACAATACTGGACAAACCGACAAGCGAGTAGCTCCCTTCTTGAATGTTATGCATCACTCGTATATAAGAGAAGTTAAACAACATAATTAGGTTCATTATTATGCAGTTGCTTTTTAACTACCTGTAAGATCGCAATTAAAAGTCTGCAAAATCTATACAACAGTGACGATTCTTGCCGAAAAAGTTAATTCTTGTTAATTAATATAATTTCAGCATAGGAGAAGCCACCCCATCTGCAACCTATGATACCAGTTGCTGTGTGTAGTTCAATACGACAAAAAGCTGCAAATGTACTTAGTGCAGCTTTTCAAAGGAAAATGAAACAGCTCAACATAAAGGCAGACAAATCATAACTAAGGCAGTACGCAAAAGCCTACGCCGTTCCCAAGATAAAATAGAACTAAAGCAAAACTTCAGTAAATAGACTGGGGATCGTAACAAGGAGACATAGGTTCATATAGTGTATTTCCGTAAATTATTGCCGCCTTTACATTTATCAGCGTGTACCCTGAATAATTTAGGAACAATTTGAATTTGGTGCCTAATAGGCAATGTTTCATAGATGGCGGCTGCGATTAAAGCGACTATTTGAAATTTTCCATAAAAGCGTATTGATAACTGATCAACAGTTTTTAATTTTCTTTATAAAATAGGGGTATATCAATTAATTTCTTACTTAAATGTTTCGGAAAACCCTAGTTATTATATAACTGATTTATTGTCAAAATCGTTTGTTTTACCTCTGCTGACCAAACGTCTTGTTAATAGGCAAATAAGAATGTGTTGACAAACAGACCCACGTGAGCAATCAATAAGCGATCAAGAATGAATAATGCTGGCCGTGGTTTTAACGGCAAATCCCAAGGAAACAGAGGAAGCTGGAGGTCTAGAGGAAATTGGAGATGGAGAGCTCGTGGATCTCACAGAGGTGACGTTTCGTTTCAGTAACAAATTGTGATAATGATTATGGCTGTAGTTTATTTTTCTTACTTTGACCAAGAATCCGTAAAGGATAATCCTTAACATACCTACCAGTGCCATATCTACCTAGCATTCTTTTATTTTTTGTGTGTATATCTTATTCTTATGCCCCTTAATAGCTTCGGTATTTGTTTGTCCTATTGGCGTGTTTACGTTGCAAAGTGTGTCTACAGTAAATTGGGTTTCCGAAACAGCGTAGTGTTGAGAGCCTAGGTAAAACATTTTCTATTTTTTAATATTTCTAGGAAGAGGACGGAATGCCAACTCAGGTGTTCTATTACCACCACCCTCCCCTACACCGTCTCTAAGCTCGCGAGTTTTTAGTGGCACCAATAGCTCGACCAGTCTTTCATATTTTCAACCACCAAATGAACGAAACCCTCGTCCAAGTACAGGCCTCTCGACTGGATCTACACCAGGCAGTATCATGAGCGAAGCACTTCCTAGAATGAACCCCCGTCAGAATGCCAGCTTGCAAGATTGTCCTGTGAAAGGCTGGGCTCTTTATTTTCTAAACGAAGACTACTCACCTGGAAGCAAGCGAGTTGAAAATTTTCTGCAGTTCAAGACCTATTTAACAGAATACAGAAGTCTTTTCCCATCCCGATTGGACCTCGAAGAAAAAACGAGTTTTGTGGTAGACTATGAGTTACTAGTTGACAACGAAAAGTTAAAATTGACGTGGCCAACTTTGATTGAAGATCTTCATAGATCGCCCTCAGAAATCATATCGTGCCTTGGCCTCGCTATGCATGAGGTAGTTTTAAAATAAGACAATCAAAAAGTTTTTAAAATTTCAGCTGTACACCGCTATTAGATTCTTCTTCAAGAACGCCGAAGTGAAGTGGAAAAATCTGGTTCACTTTGCCGTGTAACATTGCCACGGATCAACGCTCGACTCGTCAATCACAATCCCTACTTACCTCTTAAAGATCTCAAGTCGACACTTTACGGGCGCCTGGTGACCGTACGCGGAACAGTCGTAAGAACAAGCTATGTAAAACCCTTGTGCACACGCTTGGCTTTCCAGTGCACCGTTTGTGCCTTTACACAAGTTGTCTCGTTACCGCAAGGAAAGTACACTACCCCTAGCTTTTGCGCCAATCCAGATCCCTGCAGAAGTACGACATTCGCACCGTTACGGGAGTCACCTTTTACTGAAACTGTTGATTGGCAAACCGCGCGTGTGCAAGAATATGCAACAGATGAACATGTACAATTTATTTATAAAACCCAATGATGCTTAGTATTAAGTAATACTATACTATAGTTGGAGATAGGGAGAATTCCGCGAACGATTGACTGTGAACTGACGGAAGACTTGGTCAATAATTGTCTACCCGGAGATATAGTACTCCTGACTGGAATAGTTAGAGTAATGTCTTCTTTTTTTCTCGTTTACGAGATTTGGTGGTGAGAAAATCTTATCTTAGGTGCTAGCAGCAGAGGACACCGGAAAACGGACGAAAGATCAAGGGCTTTTTTCACTCTACATAGAAGCCGTTGGCATCGAAAACCTGCAGAAACGTGTGTCTTGTACTAATGATCAAGCGGGAGTGGTTTTCGCCGATTCCTTCACACAAAAAGACTACTCATTAATAAGAACAATTCATGATGAGCCGCAATTGTTCCGCTTTCTGGTTCGGTCGCTTTGTCCAGCTATTTATGGTCAAGAACTTGTTAAAGCTGGGTTGTTGTTGGGACTTCTGGGAGGAACATTGCGAGAAGTTTCCAGTGATCGCCTTGCGGTGCGTCCTGATATTCACATACTCATTGTTGGAGACCCCGGGTTAGGGAAATCACAGATGTTACAAGCTACAGCGAGTGCAGCACCTAGAGGTGCTCTGTGATATCTCAGTCTTGTAATCGTACTATTTCGCTAACTTTGGCTTGCATTATAGGCGTTTATGTCTGTGGGAACACGACAACCAAATCAGGCCTGACCGTAACCGTAACAAAGGAAGGGGGTGGCGACTACGGACTAGAAGCTGGAGCGTTGGTTTTAGCCGATCAAGGTGTTTGTTGCATTGACGAATTTGATAAGATGATCAGTCAACATCAAGTCAGGGCGCTGTGTGTTAAAGGTGTATGTCACAACAGATCCTTTTTGTGTAGGCGTTATTAGAAGCAATGGAACAGCAAAGCATTAGTCTTGCCAAGGCTGGCTTAGTGTGTTCTCTACCAGCGAGAACTAGCATTTTGGCAGCAGCTAATCCGGTTGGTGGTCATTACAATCGAGCAAAAACCGTTGCCGAAAATTTGCGGTTGAATTCCGCATTACTTTCTCGATTTGACCTGGTGTTTCTCCTGCTTGATAAACCTGATACGGTATGTTGCGTAGTCTGTGTTTCCTTGTTGCATACATAATGTAATGTACGTAATATCGTACTGTGTGTCCTTCACGCAGGAGTTAGACAGTTTACTTTCAGCTCACGTAATGGCTATGGCTGCAGGTGCTGGATCAGCAAAGATAAAACATTGTGTATCTACAAAACCTCCTCTAATTTCATCTGACAGCTTCGTCGTCGACAATTCGTTAAAGTATGGTTCTGTATCTATAAACTCGAGCTTTTCAGTAATCGGACTGCTTGTTGACTCTTAAGGACCAGACTCGCCTATCATCCTGGCGAAGAATTTGACCCATTGCCAACTCCATTGCTGCGCAAATACATCGCCTATGCTCGCCAGTATGTGAAGCCAAGGTTAACCGACCAAGCTAGGCAAATTTTGCAAGATTTTTATCTCCAGTTGCGGAAAACACACCAGAATTCTGATTCCACACCTGTTACTACTCGCCAACTAGAATCTTTGATTCGTCTGACTGAGGTAAATATAGATCGAGTAGGAAGCATTGCTACTATTTTTTAGCATATTTGTGTGTATTCACTGCTATCTGAATTTCCTTAGGCTCGAGCGAAAGCTGAATTACGTGAAGAAGTGACGGGTGATGATGCGAAAGATGTTATCGAATTAATGAAACAGTCCTTGTATGATGTTTTTGCGGATGTCAACGGTTTGCCCGATTTTTCTCGTAGTCAAAATGGATCCGGGATGAGCGGACGGGGTCAAGCTAAGAACTTCATATCAGCACTGCAGAGAGTATCCGAGGCGGAAGGGAAGAACGTGTTTACCATTCAAGAAATGAGGAATGTGTGGTCTCAATGTGGCTTTACGTCGGACCGGTTTGGCTGCCTCATTGATTCCTTAAACACTCAAGGGTATTTACTAAAGAAGGGCGCCAGCATTTATCAGCTTCAGACTGCATAGGCAAAACATAAGAGAATATTAAGGGTTGTATACCTACAATGTGATAAACATTTCCGAATTAGAAATTGCGGTTCTCAAGTGCTTCTCTCATTACTTTATTTTTAATAAAATGGAAAACTTGTAAATCAGATTGGTGGATTTTTTTTTCAGTAGAAAGCTGTTTCATAGTTAGACTTAATTTAGAAAGCTGTTTTCATTCTAGTTAGGCTTCTGTTTGTTAAATAAAGCGGCACGCGACTTCCTCTGGAGACACTCCGGTTTCACAGAATCAGATTCATTGGAGTTAAGCAGTAGCGTACTGAGTTAAAGCCACACAAGTCTGCTGGACGAGATCATCTAAAAGAAAAAATAGTCACCACAGCAATAACCGATTGTTGTATTACTGTGCTGCACCTGTCTACATTTCGAGTTTTCAGGATGACCACGCTCAGTGATCGACTATTTTTATTTAGTGTTCTTTAATGCTAGTGTCCCCATATTTTGTACTATTTTTGAGCATAAATACGTATTTGTTTTTCCAAAATCGATCATTTATGTTAAAGGGTCATCGATCATTCTCGCGTAGGTGTAAAAGGGTTCTCTGGCCTTTAAAACCAATTGGTTCTGTCGACACAAAGCGGGTTTCTTTTAGAAGTATTTGTAGAACCGCAAAAAGCGAAATCTTTTCGAAAAAGGCGTCAGAAAGAAGGGACGTTCCCGAAATTCCTGTCTTTCCATTCGTCACCAGCAGCCGGCGGGCAAAGAAAGTAGGTGTGGCTTATTTTCGGCTCTGAAAAGCCGTTTCTGCGTCATGTTCCATTTGATTCAATGGTGAGCAAAGGGTGCGAAAGTGGAGAAAAAAAAAGAGAAATCCGCACTTCCTTCTTGCCGGCTCCTATCCCCTGCACTCGCTACTGTCTTACCTGGCTTCCCAGGTTTGACCAAAGTGAGTGTAGGGACCAGGGGCGCAGCCAGGAATTTTTTTCGGGGGGGGGGGGGCAACTTTTTCTTGATGCTGCCACTGAGCTTACTTACACATTGCACACAAGAAAATAATTTCAGGGGAGGGGCCGGGCCCCCCCTTCACTGCCCCCCTGTTCCCTACCTGAAAGAATTCTAATAATAAATGAACAGCTCTAGTCTTCATAACTGACAAGTGAACGATCAACATACCTTAAGTAAGAGCTATACTTCAAATAACGAGAGGAGTGCGAAGCGCTTTTGCCGAGCGGTCTAAGTCTTGGATTTATGATCATGAAGTAATGGGTTCTAATCCCCATGTGTGAAGTTTAGTTTTTCTGGGGAAAAAAGTACTAACTTCCCTGTCCTGCTTGCTATGGATCCTGGTATATCCCCATAAAATGGGATTACCAAGAGTATCATTGGAAACAGCATGGGAAGCAGGAAAAGGGAAAGGAAAGGGTGAACGAGACCTCGGAAAGCATGATGCAGGCATCGTGCATCGCACTTTTTCCCATGTTATTCCTTACGGGATTTCAAACTTTTTGGCTCCTTAGACGCCCTCAGGGCATAATTTCATATTCAAGCTCAGTTTCTCGCTTATTTGAAGGGCTGGCGCAATATTTCTTACATATTCGGAATCCTCTCGTCGAGGCTGCCAATTTGCATTCCTTAATTTCCAAATTGCAGACATGTCGATTAATTAGGTTACGTCAGAATTACCATAATCTTTGTAATTCCAATAAAATTAGTAAGTACGATAATAATTGTTCCAGTACAACAAACTTTTATTGGCAGAAATAAAATTACTACCGTGGATTTGTCGCTGTCAAGCGCGACTAATTCGCTAGAAATTTTGTTACAAGCACTTTTCTTCTGTAAAAAAAATCGTGGTGCTTTTTCACGCACCCCAATACACAAATACCTCTTAGTACTTTTGAAAGTTCTGACGACCGCGTAGCCGAAATCTTTTTATACATCTCGACTGGTCGGAAATAAAGTATTCTCACGATGAAAGAAGGTAAAATATAATAATCACGCGCAATTTTGGCATATATGTTGTGTATCACGTTTTGATTCGCTTTAACAAAAAACACACAATTTTACATCCTTAGAAATAATATAACGAGAGGCAATAAGACCACTTTAGGCAAGGGACACAGAAATCATACACATTAACATGAATTAATTACAAATTTCATCTGCGAATCACGTTGGGACCCAAAGTTTTCCATTCCTGCTGTGTCACCATTGCT